>BPLQ01014641.1:0-326872 GCA_021605075.1 Caerostris darwini
AATAACAAAACTAACCAGCAACTTCATTTAATCATAGAAAACCATTAACCTTTAAATAAATTTTAAAATAATTATTCTAACCTTGAAAAATTAGCTTATTTAAACAAATTTCTAAAGTGTCTCATTTATATAAATCTATCTGAACTCTAAAATTCTAAAAACTTGAATCTTTAAAATTCTTTTTTAAAATCTGTACTCTAAATTTTTAATATAAAAATACATAGGATTTCAGGAATTTACAATGTATTGAATATAAATGGAGTTCTATGTTAGGTTTAATTTCTCTATATAATAATGGAATCGATACATAATTGCAGAGAACATCATCAGCAAGTGTAAAAGCAATTGTAAATCGACGGTTTGCAAGCACCAAATCTTTCATTTTTTGGACGTGAGCTTCGTCGGTTGTGGTTGATGAGGGCTCCAGAGGACTCTTCGTCTTCAACGCGTTCTTCGAACTGTTTATACCGCTTGTAAACATTACTTTCCGATATCAGAATGCTCACCGAATGTCTTCTTCAACATTCTATATGTTTCCGCAGACAAAATTTAATGCAAATTCTTTGCTCAATTAATTCAGATATTTCAAAAATCGCCAGAATCAGTTTTAGAGTCTCACAAAGCCAAGAGTAACTCAAACACTAATGAATATTTTCACGTGAAATTTCACACAGATGTCAAGGTCAATGTCAGCAACTTAAAAAAAGAAAAAAAACTGAAATTCCATAAGCCCCGGGAATTTTAAATTGAAAATTAGTCTTTCTCTTTGGACACAATAGTATATTCATTTGAGTCAATTTGAAACATTTGTTTTTAATAATTCTTTTATCTTTTTGGAAGTTAAACTAATTAATGGTTTATAACATGAATCTCTAAAATTCCTATCTAAAATTTTAACTTTAAAATTTTAAATTTAAAAAATACATAGGATTTTAAAAATTTATATTACGTCGTATCTAAATGGAGTAGTATTTTAGGTTTATTTTCTCTCTATAATAATCTTGTGGAATCGATACATTGCTGCCGAGAAATGGATTATAAGCCTTTTCATAATTTGCGAAAAAGAATCTGGGTAATTTGAAAACTGAATCCTGAGTTAATGAGTTGATCTTAAGTGTTGGGTTATTCTGGGAGGTAAGCTTTCTTGGAATTTTCCGCTGTCTTAAATGGAGTTCATTCTGTACTGTATCTGATAACACTTTAATTAAATCATCTAATAAGTTCTTAACGGAAACCTGAATGCTGTACTGTCAGGGAAATTTATTAGGATTATTTTCTTTTACAACCTATTAATTGAGCATGCCTTATAAATTAGGATCGGTAAATTTTTGTTATTTAAGCACTCCTCAGTGGAATGTTTTGCAAATTGGAAGCATATATGTTTTGATTAAATTATTAAATAGTTATTTAACTATCAAAATACCACATAGTGATCATATATAATTATTGGGGGTATATATATACATAATTATTGGGGTATATATATATATATATATATATATATATATAATTATTGATATATATACTAAATTTCTTGATAATTTAATTATTGGCTATTATATCAAATGTTGCATATTTTGATAAAATTATATGTATATTGTTGGTGGTAATATACATACTAAATTGCTTGGTAATTTGATTAATGGCTATTTCATCACATTTTACATATTTTGATAAAATTACTGAATTGGTATATATGTTTAAATTATTGACAGTACTATGTATACTAAATTACATAGTGATTTGATTATTGGATACTTTATCAAATTTTACATGTTTTGATATAATTACTGAATTGACTGCCGCAAACCAGATATCGTATGTATAATGATCAATCAAATAAAAGTCTTAACAGTTTCAGAAAATTTTGAATTATCTTGCAAGTTAGCAAAGTACTAAGGCCTTGCTGAAAGTTGTGGCTTACGCTATTTATGTATTGTGCTCACAGCAAAATGTTTTTCAGTGAATTTAACTTTGTATGGTGATAATATGTTATAGTTCAAATTAAGAAAGTATGTATCATTTAAACGAACATAAATATTATTGTAATTAAAAGGAACAAAATGAGTTAAATTTTAATTAGGAGAAATTTTTGTCGGTAAGAAGTAAGGCAGATGAATAAGTAGACACATGATATAGTTATTATTTTTATAAAGATTTTTAAAATTACTTATAATTATTATTACGTATAAAGTTTTATAATAGGGAGATCAGTTTTTCAATGATTTTCATAAAATTGCATCTTCTGTACTCATTTGAGTCAATCTGAAACATTTGTTTTTAATAATTCTTTTAATTTCTTGAAAGTTAAAGTTACTTTAATGTTCAGTGTTTTTATGAAAACAATAAAAGACGAGATGAAGTGACCTTTATACGTGTGTATCTAATATCATGGTGTACGAGTAGATAAAGAAAAACTTGGAATGAAGTAGAAAGTATTTATAAATGTTTCTTCAAGTTTGCTTATATATCATAGAAATATAACATAAAATGCTTTTTCGTTTGTATCATAGTTACTTCGTGCTTATTCCTTCTCTCCAACATAAACAATATTCAAAGCCTCGTCATACCAATTGAAATTATACCAAAGAATGTTATATTGGCACAAGTGGATCCCTATGTACTGACATTAAGGGTTTTTCTTACGTTATTAAGTAAATTCCTCGGATTATATAAAAATGCTTTATTTTTACCGCCGAATTATAGACAGGATATTTATTGAGGATAGAATTTTTGTCAACTATATCTAGGACATCAGGACAGGATATTAGTTTCCTGAATTAATTATATGTTTATATTTTAGTATATTCCATACGTTTGTAGTGGTTCGGAATCCATTTGAAACAGTAAGTCCCTATCAAATATGACTCATGAAAGTAAAAGTAAAAACTCTAACCCACAAAAAGGAAAACATCTCCTGTCACCAAGCACATAGCATAGTCCCATAATGGGAATGTTGTCCCAATGAAGAAGATAGTATTTCTTCCAGATTATATATTTTAAAATTGTCTTATACCTTCCATAACATATGCCGAGTAGAAACTATTTTTAAAATAAAGATGGTAAATATTTAATACATAAAATATAAATAAAATTATATATATAGACTTTGGTTGATAGTGGCTGTTGCACTAATGAAGAAGTAATTACGAATAAATAACAATTTTTATTTTTATTTTGTGACCATTTTTTAAGATTTGAAATAAAATTAAATGTGCTCTATTTTGAAGGAAACTATTTTGAATTAAATATGAACAAATTTGAATAAATTAAGTGATAAGTGATTTGCATCATTTTCTTAATTTCAGTAGAAATTATTTGTTCAACAAATTACAGCTCCTTTCAACAATATGTTCTTTTCTACACAATCAACTCCAACAAAACCCTACACTCCAGAAAACGAATTTAAGATCTCTTGCTCGCAAAAGACGTTTAATCCTTTGTACCTTCTAATTGATATACGCAGTTGAGATGAGTTCTAGAAAATGAGACTGCTTTCACTAAACGTTCATGAATATGGAAAATAGGAAAAGGATAACACATTTATCAATCCTAATCGACGCTTACTTCCGCCTTTAGATATCTTTCAGTGATAAAAGCGAATGAATTTCGGCTGATTCCTGATTAGCAAGAAGCGAGCCTTTTGTTTCAATGTTCAATTAAATGGGTTCCAGTTGTTGGAAATCTTATCCGAGAATAGGAAAGAACTCTAAACACAAGCGTGATCATTTATAGGAGTAATTTAGGAAGGTAGAAAGGAGATTCGACCGAGACTTAATGAAGTTGTCTCTCTTGTGATGTTATTTAGGATAGTGTTCGTAACATGTCTGGAGTTTTGCAAATAGCTTCAATTTTTATAATAATATTCAAATATAAAATAAGTTGATTCGTTCGTTTAAACTTTTGTTGTGATTTGAATTTTACATAACATGGAAAATTAAAATATTTCATAGCATTAAGAATTTTTGAATAGTTTAATAAATTTTTATTTGAAATACAAACTCGTGAGAAGTTTTATCTGTAGTTTAAAATTCCATTGGGAGCGTCTGACCTGACAATAAACTAACTGAAAAGCTTTGGAAAGCTGTTTATTTTATAGCATAAAGAGAATATTCAAAACATTCATATTCATATAATCTGACATCCTTCCTTAGAACACAGTTTTTCATTTCTAGATTTCTAGTTCGTGGTTCTCACTTCTTCTTCTTCACTGGCGGTGGCATGAGGGCCAAGTGGCTAGTGCTCTGGCTATAGGTACTACAGGCTCCAGATTCGAATCCTGGTGGAGACATGGATGTTTATTAGAGGTTCGGAATCCACTTTAAATCGTCAGTCTCTGTCTAATATGACTGGTGGCTGCAGGGACGACAACCCTAAAATCTCCTATCTCGAAATCTGTTAGTAGACAGACGGACTAGCATGTTGCTGTTGCAATAATGAAGAAGTAATTCTGAATTAATAGCAATTTTTTTTTATTTTTGATCATTTTTATCTTTTAAAATTAAATATTCACTATTACAACTTTGAATCAATCAAGTCATAAGTGATTTGCCTCATTTTCTTACTTTCCGTAAAAATGGTTTGTTGAACAAATTACAGATCCTCTCAACAAACTGTTCTTTTCTACACAATGAACTAAAGAAAACGAATTTAAGATCTTTTTCTCCTAAAAGACGTTTAATCTTTTGTACCTTCTAATTGATATACACCGTTGAGATGAGTTCCAGAAAATGGGACTCCTTTCTCTAAACGTTCATGAATATGGAAAATAGGAAAAGGATAACACATTTATCAATCCTAATCGACGCTTACTTCCGCCCACTGAATTTACCTTCAGATATCTTTCAGTGATAAAAGTGAACGAATTTCAGCTGATTCCTAATTAGCAAGAAGCGAGCCTTTTGTTTCAACGTTCAATTAAATAGGTTCCAGTTGTTGGAACTCTTATCCAAGAATAGGAAAGAACTCTAAACATCGAGATTGAATGTGATTATTTATAAGAGTAATTTAGGAATGTAGAAAGGAGATTCGTCAGAGACTTAATGAAGTAGTTAAGAGTTGAATCTGTTGTGATATTATTTAAGAAAGTGTTCCTAACAAGTTGTAATGTTTTGCAAATATATTAAAATGTTATTACAAAAATATGTTGATTCGTTCGCTTATATTATTGTTGTCGTTTGAATTTTACATAACATTGGAAATTGAAGTATTTCATATCAGTTAAAATTTCTGAATAGTTTAATAAATTTTAATTTTAAATACAAATGCTGAGAACTTTAATCTGTATTTTAACATTCCATTGGGATTGTCAGATCAGTCATTTCCAATGGAATGTCTGATCTGACAATAAACTGACTGAAAAGCGTCGGAAAGCTGTTTATTTTATAGCAGAAAGAGAATATTCAAAACTTCCGTATTCATATAATTTGACTTCCTTCTTTAGAACACAGTTTTCCGTTCTAAGTTTGTAGTTCGTGGTTCTCACTTCTTCTTCTTCACTGGAGGCGTCCTGGTGGCCAAGTGGCTATTGCTCTGGCTATTACTATCACAGGCTCCAGGTTCGAAATTTGAGGGTGCGATAGATTTTTGTGAGTGATTCGGAATCCACTTTAAGCTGTAGGTCCCGGTCTGTTTAGTCCCCGTTTGCCCAAGATGAACGTAGAGCGACAAACAAAATAAAATCAATCTTCAACAATCCCATGGTGGGCCAAGCCCGTCGGCCTACTGGCAGCGTTCGAGACAGGAGATATTTCCTTTCATCAATTAATAATTTAATTATATTTAATAATTATTGAATTTATGAATTTGGAATTATGAATAGAATAATTATTGAATTATAATGAATTTGTGCCACAGAATTCGTGTTCGATTCTCGATAGGGCCATGGATGTTTGTAGTGGTTTGGAATCCACTGTACACCATTAGTCCTGGTCTAATATGACTGTTGACAGTGGGGGGGGGACAATCCTAACCCGTAAAAAGAACACATTTCGTATCTTAAAATCTATCAGTAAGCAGACGGCCTTGGCCCAACATGGGGCAGTTGCACTAATGAAGAATTAATTTTGAATTAATAGAAATTTCTTTTTTTTATTTTGTGACCAATTTTTAAGATTTAAAATAAAATTAAATATGAACTACAGCAATTTTGAATAAATCAAGTGATAAGTGACTTGCCTCATTTTCTTACTTTCAGTAAAAATTATTTGTCAGATCCTTCCAAAAATATATTCTTTTCTACACAATAAACTCCAACAAAACCTTATTCTCCAGAAAACGAATTTAAGATCTCTTGCTCGCAAAAGACGTTTAATCTTTTGTACCTTCTAATTGATATACACCGTTGAGATTAGTTCCAGAAAATGGGACTCCTTTCACTAAACGTTCATGAATATGGAAAATAGGAAAAGGATAACACATTTATCAATCCTAATCGACGCTTACTTCCGCATTCAGATATCTTTCAGTGATAAAAGCGAATGAATTTCAGCCGATTCCTGATTGGCAAGAAGTGAGTCTTTTGTTTCATAAGTTCAATTAAATGGATTCCAGTGGCTGGAGCTCTTATCCGAGAATAGGAAAGAACTTTAAACATCGAGAATGAATGCGATTATTTATAAGAGTCATTTAGGAAAGTATAGAGCAGATTCGTCAGGAGCTTAAAGAAGTAGTTAAAGAGTTGTCTCTCTTGTGATATTATTTAAGAATGTTTTCGTAACAAGTTCTAATGTTTTGTAAATATATTAGAATGTTATTACAAAAATTATAGAATTATTGAAATGTTGATATTTTTGCTATAATTTGAATTTTACATAACGTGGAAAATTTAATTATTTCATAGTGCTTAGAATTTGTGAATAGTTTAGTAAATTTTAATTTGAAATACAAACAGGTGAGAACTTTAATCTGTGTTCTAACATCCCATTGGGATAAAATAACAAATAAACTAATTGAAAAGCGTCGGAAAGCTGTTTATTTTACAGCACAAAGAGAATATTCAAAACTTTCATATTCATTTAATCTGACTTCTTACCTTAGAAACACAGTTTTCTTTTCTAAGTTTCTAGTTCGTTGATATCGCTTTTTCTTCACTGATGGCCAAGTGACTATTGTTCTGGTTATTGGTACCACAGGCTTCTGATTCGAATCCTGGTAGAGGCACTGATGGTTTGTTAGTGGTTCGGAAGCCATTTTAAACTGTAGATTCCGGTCTGTTTAGTCATCATGTGCACAAGATGAATGTAGAGCGAAATCAAACCAATTTTCAAGGGCCCAACAGCCAAATGATGGGCCAAGCCCGTCTGTCTACTGGCAGGTTAGGAGACAGAAGATGTTTCCTTTCAATATTTAGGGTTATCAGCCTTATGCCAAATGTGTTACAGTCATATTGGACCAGAGGGCTATTAAAGCCTATTGACTAACGCTCTGGGGCTCGGTGCCACATGATTCGGGTTCAATTCTCGACTCTACGGTGCGGTGCCAGGGTTGTTTCTAAGGGTTCGAAATCTACTATAAGCCTTCAGTTCCGGTCTAATAGTATTGTTTGCAATATGGGTGATAATCCTAAGCAGTAAAAAGAAAGCATCTGTCTCGATATCTGTCAGTAGACAGATAGGCTTGGGGCTGTTGCGCTAACGGTGAAGTAATTTTGAATTAATAACGAAATTTGTTGTTTCTTTTTTTTTTAATCAATTTTATGATTTAAAATAAAATTAAATATGCATTACATCAACTTTGAATAAATCAAATGATAACTGATATCCATTATTTCCTTACTTTCCATAAAAATTATTTGTTGAACAAATTGCAGCTCCTTTCAACAATATTCTCTGTCCTCCACAATAAGCTGCAACAAAACCCTACACTCCAGAAAACGATATTAAGATCGCTTGCTCGCAAAAGACGTTTAATCTTTGTACCTCCTAATTGACATACACCGTTGAGATGAGTTCCAGAAAATAGAATTCCTTTCACTAAACGTTCATGAATATGGAAAATAGGAAAGGGATAACACATTTATCAATCCTAATCGACGCTGACTTCCGCCTTTAGATAACTTTCAATAATAAAAGCGAATGAATTTCAGCTGATTCCTGATTAGCAAGAAGCGAGCCTTTTGTTTCAACGTTCATTTAAATAGGTTCCAGTTGTTGGAACTCTTATCCGAGAATAGGAAAGAACTCTAAAGATCGAAAATGAATGTGATTATTTATAAGAGTAATTTAGGAAAGTAGAAAGCAGATTCGTCAGAGACTTAATGAAGTAGTTAAACAGTTGTCTCTGTTGTGATATTATTTAAGAAAGTGTTCCTAACAAGTTGTAAAGTTTTGTAAATATATTAGAATGGTATTATAAAAATGTAGTTGGAATACGTTGATATTTTTGCTCTTATTGGAATTTTACATAACATGGAAAATTAAAGTATTTCATAGCATTTAAAATTTTTGAATTGTTTAATAAATCTTAATTTGAAATACAAAGATATGAGAACTTTAATTTGTATTTTAACAGTCCATTGGGAAAGTCTGATCTGACATTAAACTAACTGAAAAGCGTTGGAAATCTGTTTAATTTATAGCATAAAGAAAATATTTAAAACTCTTATATTCATATAATCTGACTTCCTTCTTTAGAACACAGGTTTCTATTCTAAGTTTCTAGTGCGGGGTTCTCACTTCTTCTTCACTAGGGCCGGCCTGGTGGCCAATTGGCTAGAGCTCTGGCTATAGGTACTACAGGCTTCAGATGCTAATCCTGGTGGTGGCATCAATGTTTGTTACTGGTTCGGAATCCACATTAAACTGTAGGTACCGGTCTGTTTAGCCCTTGTGTGCACAAAATAAACGTAGAGTGGCAAACCAAACCTAGTCAAATCAATCTTCAACAGTCCCATGGTGCAACAAGCCCGTTTACCTACTGGTAGGTTCGAGAAAGAAGATGTTTCTTGTACGGTGTAAGGTTGCCAGCTTTACTATAAACGTTTTACAGCCATATTAGACAAGGGCCTGAATGACCGAATGACTAAAGCTCAGGTGCTATGTGCCACAGGCTTCGGGTTCGATTCCTGACGGTGCCATGGATGTTTGGATGTTCGTATTAAACTTTAAACTGTCAGTCCCTGTCTAACTGTTGAAAGTGGGGATGGCAACCCAACCCTATAAAAAGAACACATCTCCTGTCTCGAAATATGTCGGTACTCAAACGACTTTGGACCACCATGGGGTTGTTGTGCCAATTAAGAAAGAAGTAATTTTGAATTAATAACGAAATTTTTTATTTTGTGACTATATTTTAAGACTTAAAATAGAATTAAATATGCACTAATAATAAATATTTGAATAAATCAAGGGATAAGTGATTTGCCTCATTTTCTTACTTTCCAGTAAAAATTATTTGTTGAACAAATTACAGCTCTTTTCAACAATATGTTCATTTCCACACAATAAACTCCAACAAAACCTTATTCTCCAGAAAACGAATTTAAGATCTCTTGCTCGCAAAAGACGTTTAATCTTTTGTACCTTCTAATTGATATACACCGTTGAGATGAGTTCCAGAAAATGGGACTCCTTTCACTAAACGCTCATGAATATGGAAAATAGGAAACGGATAACACATTTATCAATCCTAATCGATGCTTAAGTTCCTCCTTTAGATATCTTTCAGTGGTAGAAGAGAATGAATTTCTGTCGATTCCTGATTAGCAAGAAGTGAGCCTTTTGTTTCAGCATTCAATTAAATTGGTTCCAGTTGTTGGAACTCTTATCCGAGAATAGGAAAGAACTCTAAACATGGAGAATGAATGTGATTATTTATAAGAGTCATTTAGGAAAGTAGAAAGCAGATTCGTCAGGGACTTAATGAAGTTGTTAACGAATTGTCTCTCTTGTGATATTACTTAAGAAAGTGTTCATAACAAGTTGGAAAGTTTTGTAAATATATCAGAATGTTATTACAAAAATTACGGCGAAGATAAATTGATATATTTTTGGTGTTATTTGAATTTTACATAATTTGGAAAATTAAAGTATTTCACAGTATTAGGAATTTTTGAATAGTTTAATAAATTTTAATTTGAAATACAAACACGTGAGATATTTTATCTGTAGTTTAACATTCCATTGGGAACTCTGATCAGACAATAAACTAACTAAGAAGCCGCAGAAAGGTGTTAATTTTATAGCATGAAGAAAATATTCAAAACTTTGATATTCATGTAATCTTATTTCCTCTTTTAGAACACAGTTTTCTTTGCTAAGTTTCTAGTTCGTGGTTCTTGGTTCTTTTTTTTTCTTCTTCAATGGCTGCGGTCTGGTGGCTAGTGCTTTGACTATTGGTACCATAAGCTTCAGGTTTGCATCCTGGTGTTAGTGGTGGTGGCTGGGGTGTTTGTCAGTGGTTCGAAATCCACTATAAACTGTAGGTTCCGGACTGTTTAGCCCTCATGTGCACAAAATTTACATAGAGCGACGATCCAAATGAAATTAATCTTCATTGGTGCTACAGCCTCATGGTTGGCCACGGTCGTCTGCCTACTGGCAAGTTTCATGATAGGAGATGATTTTTTTTTATTAGGTAGAGTTGTCAGCCCAAGGCAAAACCGATTATTAGTCATTAAACGATTTACGATAAAACGATTTACATTCATATTAATCGAATAGCCGTGTGACTAACGCTCTGGTGTAAGGTGCCACATGATTCGGGGACGATTACCGATGGTACCATGGACGTCTGTAGTGGTTCGGAATTCCCTGTAAACCGTCAGTCCCGATCTCATGCGACTGTTGGGAATTGGGGTGAAAACCCTAACCCATAAAAAGAACTCATCTCCTGTCTCGAAATCTGTCATTTGGCAGACGGCCGTAGACCACCATGGAACTATTGCATTAATAAAGAAGTAATTTTGAATTAATAGCAATTCTTTTTTTTTATTTTATGACCATTTTTTAAGATTTAAAATAAATATAAATATGCACTGATACAACTTTGAATAAATCAAGTGATAACTGATTTGACTCCTTTTCAATTTTAAGTAAAATTATTTGTTGAAAAATTATAGTTCCTCTCAACAATATGTTCTTTCCTACACAATAAGCTGCAACAAAACCTTACACTCCAGAAAACGAATTTAAGATCTCTTGCTCGCAAAAGACGTTTAATCTTTTGTACCTTCTAATTGATATACACCGTTGAGATTAGTTCCAGAAAATAGGACTCCTTTTACTAAACGTTCATGAATATGGAAAATAGGAAAAGGATAACACATTTATCAATACAAATTGACGCTTACTTCCGCCCACTGACTTCACCTTCAGATATCTTTCAGTGATAAAAGTGAACGAATTTCAGCTGATTCCTAATTAGGAAGATGCGAGCCTTTTGTTCAACGTTCAATTAAATAGGTTCCAGTTGTTGGAACTCTTATCCAAGAATAGGAAAGAACTCTAAACATCGAGATTGAATGTGATTATTTATAAGAGTAATTTAGGAAAGTAGAAAGGAGACTCGTCAGAGACTGCATGAAGTAGTGTCTCTGTTGTGATATTATTATTTAAGAAAGTTTTCGTAACAAGTTCAAATGTTTTGCAAATATATTAGAATGTTATTACAAAAATGTGCTGATTCGTTCGCTGAAATTTTTGCTGTCATTTGAATTTTACATAATATGGAAAATTAAAGTATTTCATAGCATTAAGAATTTTTGAATATATTAAAAAATTTTAGTTTCAAATACAAAGGTTGGAGTACTCTAATCTGCATTTTACCATTCTATTGGGAACGTCTGTCTATAAACTAACTGAAAAGCGTCGTAAAGCTGTTTATTTTATAGCATAAAGAGAATATTCAAAAATTTCATATTCAGACTTTCTTCTTTAAAACACAGTTTTCTGTTATAAATTTCTAGTTCGTTGTTCTTCAGTGGCGCAGGAGCCCCTTGGTGGGCCAAGGCCGTCTGCCTACTGGAAGGTTTCGAGACAGTAAATGTTTTCTTTTAACGGGTTAAGGTTGTCAGTCCTACTCTCAACATTTTACAGTCATATTAGACCAGGAAAGGCCGAATGTCTAGTGCTCTGGCACTTGGTGCCACATGTTTCGGGTGTGAGTCCAGGCGATGGATGCATGGATGTTTGTAGTGTTTCGGAATCCGCTTTAATCCGTAGGTCTCGGTCTCATATGACCGTAGAGCGTCGCAGAGCCTAGTTAGACTTCTCACCAACATCATTACCAACCTGTGTAGCGCAACTCAGCTCTAGGCGCAGTGATGTGATGTGGTGTGGTGTAGTTATCATATTAGACTAGTACTTATATTTTAAAGTTAATTTCGAACCACTACAAACCTCCATGGTACCACCTGGAATCAAAACCGAAAACTGTTGCACCGAGAGTCAGAGCACTAGTCACTCGGTCAACAGGCTCTAGTTTGTGATTCCTGTAATAAACAAGTAATATATAAAAAAAAATTTTAAGTCAATTCCTACTTTTTTTTCATTATATTGCAGAAAGTCCTTTATAAATCATTTTTATTCATTTTTTTAAGTTTATCTGGGGTCATCCATTGGTACATATATGCAACTTAAATCTAAAAGAAACCTAAAATTAATTAATTAAATTTAATTTAATTAATGAATTAATATTTGAAAAAACTGTATTAACATCCAGTGTCATCCACTACAAGTGCAAAAAAATGTATTTGAACTTGAGTGTATGAATAAAAAGTATTTTATTAACGATTGAAAATTCGAACAAGATTTATATGAGTGTGAGCTAATAGAAGGAATTAAAAAAAGTTCAAAGTGTTGAACAAATATTTATTTCCATGAGATACAAATGTTTGATAATTTAAGCATTTAATTTAGTTTTGATATCAAGTCTTTGATTTTCTTCTATGTCTGATGATGATTTTTAAAATTATATGATGATGAATTGCTTAGTAATGATTAGATATTTTCTGTAAAATATTATTCAGAGAAAAACGTAGACATTGAGCCTTTATGTTTTTTTCTTCCTGGAGGAATAACCCTCAAATGGTAGGAATGTTTTACAGAAAACAAAGTGTCGAAATGCATTGGAATGTTTGTTTCTCTGTAATACACGCATCTGATAACTTACATTTAACTTAATTATGATATCTCGCAAATTTCCGTTTTCTAATAATTTTTTGAAATTTCCAAATTGACTTATTTAACAATGAATAGAAATGTTCAATAAAATTTTATTCAGTGATACAAGAAATTTTTTGCAGTGATACTTGTTTTCATTGCATGAATAATCTTCAAAAGGGCAAGATCGTTTCACAGAATTCAAAAGTTAGATTGAAACTTCTGACTACAGTTATATTTTTAGCTCATGAATTAAAAACAAAATAGTAATTTAAATTTTTAAAAATAACACATTAAACTTGGGTGAATTCAGAAAATAATAAAACCAAATACATCTTTGAATTATTTTATAAAAACCAAATTATAATATGAGAAACGTGATACATTTAAGCTAGCATTTTTATATAAGGAAAACAGATTGCAGTGTTTATTGAAGTTTTAACTTATTCGATGTTCAGCAATTAGATGAATTATATTGCATATTTGTTAAATAATTTCTTACGTGTTTTTGTTTCAGTTGATTTTCTATGATTTCATATTAGTTTTCGAAAAATTACTTTTATTTTGTAAACAATTACCAGTCAAGATACTTTCTCATAAATATTTAAAAAAATAATTTTCTTTTATGTTCTTCTTTATTTCCTTTTTATTTGACCAGAAATACAACAATATATTTAATTTAATAATCATATTTTTCATCAATATGTAATTTCTACTGGCAATTTTAAACTTCAGTTTAATTTCCATCCCTTCTTAATAATAAAGTAGCGATTTCCATTGAAGCAATGCACAAAACATCCTTTGAATTGGTTCACATAATGATATAAATGCCTGTATTAGTCTTTTGTTATCTCAAGCTGATCAATAAATAAATTTGGTAATATTATAGCAAATTGGTAAAAGCAATTTTGGGTACATAAAAACAATTTTAAAAAAAAAATATGCAAACAACAAGTGAAAAATAAGTATTCCAATGATTTGTACAAGGCCGTTGTAATATTGCTATTTCTGTTGCATTGGATAATTGCATAGTTCACTTATAAAGACTGTCTGTATTTTCAAAGAAAAGTAACTAGTTTAATATTGCAAAGCGAAATTAATTTTTATTTCAAGAATGTTCAAAATTTAAAAAAAAAAAAAAAATTCCCCCACGATTTCTAAACATAAATGTACCATTTAGTGAATTAGAAAACTTTACACGTTCGTAACTACCCTATAATAAAATATTAAATTTTAAATATTGTTAAAATGAAATTTTAGATGGAAATATTATTCCTTTTTTTTCTTTAAAATAGCAATAAAATGCATTTGTATTATTTCTTTCCCGATGCAACATTTAATTTGAAATCATGAATGGTTTTAATAAAACAACAAATTTGCAGCTGGGCATAGGCTGTTACAATTATGATTTAACAATATAGATAGAGAAAAAAAGTAAAGGTACTACAAAATAAAATATATAAGGCTACGCATTAACAGAATAAGTAAAATTAGCCGTACACTTTTTTTAAGATTGTATAAAAAGGCGGAAAATACATAATATATGTAAAGAACTCAGTTGCAATCCAATTACAAACATTTTTTGTTGTAGGTAAACCTTTGTTATATTCTCACAGGATTAAAATATGTTTTGAAGCTTCTAGACTTCCACAGATACTCTCAAAAGATTGTATTTACATATAGTAACATTTTGCTCCTACTTTCTGCTGCTATCTTATTTAGAAAAAAAAAATTTCAATTTACATATTTTTTAAAAGAAAGTTTTTATTTTTATTTTGGAGTATTAAATCTGAAATCAAAAAGTGAGCAAAACTAACATTTTTCATTTAAATTTTAACTAACATTTTTCATTTTATTTTTTCATTTAAATTTTAGAATATGTGTTATTTTCTGCAACTATGCAAAAAATTGTAAAATAATAATAATAATAATAATTCTTATAGACTTTTGTCTAAAATTACCCCAAAATACTAAGATCATTTTAATTAAATAGATTTTATGTTATAATATTCTGTCACATAATTCTGCTATATCATCATATATTTATTTATAATTATGAATTTATAACAGAATATAATTGTACAGTAAAAAAAACAATTCTTGATAAGTTAAAAAATTATTAAAGTTATATCTAAAACTATAAAGTTGGATCTAGTGTTTATCTTTTAATAAAAAAAGAAACAAATAAATTCATTTAGGATAAATTTATACAAGTATTTAGGCAAATTGAAACTACATAATTTGCATATGTAGAAAATGAATGGGCGAGAAATATATTTAAATCACAGTTTCCATTTTATATTCTGAACCCTTTTATAACTATTCTTTTAAATATTTTATTATTATTTTTAATATTATTTTAATAGTAACAAGTATAAAAATTTTATAAACTTGTTTTTAAGACACCAATAATAATATTTTTTTATAAAAATATGCATATTATAATTAATATTTACTATTTGGAATACTGCTTCAGAGAAGTATTTAATACATAGTAGTAGAAAATAAAGCTTATTATTTATTTAAATATTTCTATTTTATAGTAATTATATGCATATTTATTTTAAAAACAATTTTGCGTGGGTAACAAAAAATACGGCAGAAATTATGAAGTTAAGTATAAAATTGTGTGTAATCATCAAAATTATTATTATCAAAAAAATACGAATATAAATTTATTCTACAAATATAATGTTTTCTGACCGTTCTGTTCAAATGATCATACCTTCCATGCGACAGCAATGTCAGTGGAAATTCTTCTTTCACGTACCTGTTCTTTAATTTTTCCTTCTAAGTAACTCTTTTGGGTGCCTCATTTTTCTAAACATTACAATACTAAAAAAAATCGTATATAAACGAAAATGCACAATGAAAAAATGTAAGTTAGGTGTCTAAATATTGTTACTAATCTCTATCCAAAAAAGAAATTGATGCTGAAATAAAAAAAACATATTTTTAGATTACACAGCTAAAAGATCATTGGCTTTGTTTTGTACTTATTTTCTCCGCCAGACCATCCATACAGTGTGCGTGTGAAGTCGATCAGGTCTATTTTGACAAAAACATAAAGTGTGAAAATTCTCACCAAAACGCCTCCTTCTCCAAAGCCACCTTGTAATGTCAGTGGTACTATATATAATATATTCTGCAATATATAGTACGACTGAGCGCTTTTGGTTCAGCACAATACGATATTAAACCTATTTTATTCAACAATAAAAAATCCTTTTTATGCCTTCTCTACCACCAAATATATACGACCTATAAATCTTAAAAATCCTCTTTGCATATCTAAACTAGTTTATTTAGTTAATTGTTTCATATTTTTTATAAACTAAAAATTTAAAACTTCATGTAATCCTCAATAAATGTAAACTGCTGGTTTACCATAATCATAATAAAACAACATACATTAACCAACATTTGCGCAAAACGTGTACAACGGATCAATTTAACCAAGCCTCGGTTAATAACGCTCTAAATTATGCATTTAATGAACAATTTTAATGGAATCGTAAATGTTGACCTTAAGAGTCCTCGTATTTGCCTTTGTTTGCTTTTCGAAGTGAGAGGTCATTCCGTCGTTGCAAGAATTTGTCTAATTAACTCTCTGATTAAACTTGTAAGAGTTATTTCCCTTTGAGTACAGAGAGCTGCTATACAAACACAGTCCGGTATACTACTGTATCTGGAAGAGCTTTACTTTTAAATATTTGTCACGGTTGTGTCAGGAAATGACTTCGCTTAAAGAGATGGCGGGGGACTCAAAGGATTGGCGGCGTTTGATGAAAATTCCGTGCAAATAAAATTTGTTCGTCGTTAGTCAGTTTTGCAGTTAAATGCTAGCACGTTAAATATGATATTGAATGGAATGCAACATTAATATTTGAATTTTTAATATTTAATTCTTGAAAGGTTTAAAATAAATTTAAGAAATATTTTGTTGGATGTTTAGGTCTCATTATATATACCTTTTGTAGAGTGAAATAAAATTTGTTTATTTTTTTCGGTGAAGTTAAATAATATCTCGATGTAAATAAGTTTAATTTTAGACTGCTTGCGATTATATTTCTTTTTATTTTCGTTGGCAGTTTTATATATGTGTATTTTAAGTTTCACAAATATTATTTTTAGACAATTTTTTTTAAATACTTTTCTTCAAAATTCAATACAAATATTACACATGTTAAATGAAAAAAATATTAAACTCAATGTAAAACTTCTTGCTATTATATTTCTTTTAACTTTCGTTAGCATTTTTATGAAAAACTTTAAATGTATATTTTAAGTTTCACAAGTATTATTATTTTTAGATAATTAATATTTTTTTTTTAAATATTTTTCTTCAAAATTCGATACAAATGTTTATCAGCACAAAGTTAAATGGAAAAAATTAATAATATATAGGTATAAAATTAAACAAAAAATTATTTGTTATAAAAGAATTAAAATAAACAACTTTATTTTTTTCTGTTTATTATTTTCTAAAACATGTTGTTAAAAGATATAATTCTAAAATAAGAAAAGAAACAAAAACCCTGCTAGAATTTTTTCGCTGCTGTTAAAAATTGAAACATTATATAAATGTAATCACACCATACTATAAACACAATAAACATCATTTTAAAATCTTCTCTAGCATCAAAAACTACCGATAAACCTTAAAAATTATCTCTAAACAAGTTTATTTTGTTAATTGTTTAATATTTTTTTACAAACTAAATCTTCAAAACAACTTCGTGTAATCCTCACTAAATGCAAATTGCTGGTTGACCATAATAATAATAAAACAACGTGCATTAACCAACATTTGCGCAAAACGTGTACAACGGATCAATTTAACCAAGCCTCGGTTAATAACGCTCTAAATTATGCATTTAATGAACAACTTTAATGGAATCGTAAATGTTGACCTTAAGAGTCCTCGTATTTGCCTTTGTTTGCTTTTCGAAGTGAGAGGTCATTCCGTCGTTGCAAGAATTTGTCTAATTAACTCTCTGATTAAACTTTTAAGAGTTATTTCCTTTGGAGTACAGAGAGCCGCTGTACAAACACAGTCCGGCACACTACAGTATCTGGGAGCTTTGCTTTTAAATATTTGTCACGGTTGTGTCAGGAAATGACTTTGCTTAAAGAGATGGCGGGGGACCCAAAGGATTGGCGGCGTTTGATGAAAATTTCCATGCAAATAAAATTTGTACATCGTTAGTCACTTTTGAAGTTAAATGGTATCACATTAAATATGAGATTGCATATAAATTTAATTAAACATTACATTCTTGAGTGGTTTAAAATATTTTTATGGGAATTGTTTTATTGGGTATCATTTTAACGTGTGAAATAAAATGTATTCAGATATTTTTATCGTAAAGTTAACTAATATCACGATATCAATAAATTCAAAGTATAACTTATTGCTGTATATATATATTTT
Source organism: Caerostris darwini (assembly GCA_021605075.1). NCBI lineage: Eukaryota > Metazoa > Arthropoda > Arachnida > Araneae > Araneidae > Caerostris > Caerostris darwini. Next base: position 18,535 of record BPLQ01014641.1, read on the forward strand.
TTTTTTGTATTTTCGTTAGCATATTTATGTAAAATTTTAAACGTGTATTTTAAATTTCACCATTATTATTATTTTTCGGATAATTAATTAATAAGTTTTTTAAAAATATTTTTCTTCAAAATTCGATATAAATATTGCAAATGTTTATCTGTACCAAGTTAAATGAAAAAATGAATAATTTATAGGTATCAAGTTTAAAAAGAATTATTCTTGGTTCCAAAAAAAAGGAAAATGACTTTACATTTTTTGTTGAAAAATTTCTCAAGCCTTTTGTTAAAAGAAACAAAAACCACAATAAAAATTTTTCGTTGTTGTTAAAAATTGAAGCATTATATAAATGTTATCAAATTGTACCATAAACAAAGTAATCATGTTTTAAGGTTTCTTTATTGAAAACATGAAATAAATTCTTCGTATGTAAATAATAGATTAAAGAAGCTTAAAATACTCGAACAAATGTTGCGAATAACAAATTTTGTAAATTTAAATTTCTATATTTTTTAATGCGGGATAAAAATCTTGAAGTAAGACAAGAAAAACACTAATTTTACAATTCATGTTTCGAAAACTGTTTTGTTTTGAATTATTCATAGCAAAAAAAATTAAATCATGGAAATATATTTAAGAAATATATTTAAATTTTTAATAACCAATAATTTTGTAAACGTTGTTTAATTTTTGTGAAAGAAGTGTATTTATAAGTTATTTTTGGAATTGATTTCAAAATTATGTTTACATTTTTGCCTAAGGTTTTAATTATAAAACATTAAATAATATTCTTATATTTATTTCGTTGATGAAAAATCTCTCTATATATCATATATGTTCATAACAAGTAATATAAAAGAAAATTAAGTCAATTCCTACTTTTTTTTCACTCTATTGCAGAAAGTCCTTTATAAATAATTTTCATTCCTTTTTTTTTAAGTTTATCTGATGCCCTCTATTCGTAGATACAAGCAACTTAAATCTAAAAAAAAACTAAAATTAATTAATTAAATTTAATTAATTAATTTTAGTTTTTTCAAACATTAATTCATTAATTAAATTTAATTAATGAATTAATGTTTGAAAAAACTGTATTAACATCCAGTGACATCCACTACAAGTTCAAAAAAAATGTATTTGCATTTGAGTGGATGAATAAAAAGTATTTTATTAACTATTAAAAATTTGAGCAAGATATATATAGGGAGAGTGTGAGCTAATAGAAGGAATTGAAAAAGAGAACGAAATATTATTTCGCAAATTATTACAAATCATAAAAATATACATAACTATTTATGCGTAAAAATTTGTATACGATTGTATTCGAGTATAAAATATAATTGAAAAATTAGACGTTGTTGCATAATGAACAACAAAAAAAATGAGTCCACTTCATTTATTTAAGATTATTTATCTCTTTTAAATATCCAGCAACAAATTCTGAAAAAAAAAACATTTTGTATAATATGGATTAATATAGTAATAAATGTATTCTTTATTATTCACCTATAATTCACTAATAAGTTTAATAAAATTTACTTTTTAAAATCTTTTTTTTTTCGGTAGGCTGCAGGTATTATATAAAAAGAAGAAAATATCGTCTGTTAAGGCATATTTTTTTATAAATTGTGTGCTTTCAGGGAAATTATAGTAAAATTTGATCAAAAAGTATTCTACCGGAGGGATATTCTTAGTAAAATTTATACATATGGATATGTTCTATGACCGTTGCTCATTCTAAAAGGAATATTGGAATTTAAAAATGTATCCAAAAGTATGTACATATAGGGATGTTTCGCAATTTTTGATGAAATTGTTCAATGAATAAGCTGCAAATGAAAAAGTTCAACTTTTGTATCACTTTGTTCATTTATAATAGCTTTTAAAATAAACGCTTGAATTTCTCCAAAACGAGCACTCAATGCTCTTGTGGTGCGTGGTTAAAACTCCATACTTATTTTGCTTATTATCGCAGATATGCTTAAGATACCATGGCTTCATATTTATGACAAAAGTATATCATGTTGATGGTTTCATTTATATGAAAAAAGTATTATGTTGGTGGTTGCAAATTTAAGCAAAAATATTTTTCTGAGGGGTACAGGTTTATACGAAAAATTTATCATGTTTGTGCTTTCATGTACATGCAAAAAAAGATATGTTGAGTGTGATATATATGTTTATACACAAAAGATATCAGGTTATATCTTTTATTCGAATTAAAATAAATATTATTTATACAAAAGAAGATATCATGTTGGGGTTTCTGGTTTATACGGAAAATCTATTAGAAATAATTCAATTGACCTTTTTTAATTGTATAAAAATTTTCTTTTGGCCAAACAGTCCCATTCAAATTCATATATATATATATATATTAAATTCATGTGCAAAAAAAAACATTATGTTTTAGAAGCATAAATGTTTATGCAATTGCACTCTTAAATAAAAAACCGTCAAAAATGTACCCTTTTATAGTAATCGGATAATTTGAAACACACTGTGAACTAAAAGATTGTCTGAGGTTTCGAAATCGGCATGAAAAATGAAATTGAGATTTATTCAACTATCAATTACCACCCAGACTAAAGTTGTTTGGGCAAAACAAATCTTCCTTCTTTTATAAAAGTTGTTCTACACATTAATTTATTGTATCATTTTCATCAATCCAAAACAAAATATATATATATAATAAATCATCGTCTTTTCCTTCGCGTTTTAGCCCTCAGTCATAGCCAAAGATAAAAGACCCGAAAGATCCTCAATGAATGTAAAGAAATGAGGCCTAAAAGAAAAGGTGAGCCGTTCGTGTTTTATGGCTCCCACTTAGAGCTTTTATTGTGATTACTTTGAAGGAGTGGCGCGCCACTTAAAGAACCTCAGCAAAATCATATCAATGTTTACTACTGTCTGCAACTGGCTTTCGCGGGACACGGAAATCACTTTGTTCGTCCTCATGCAGGAGGTGTTAAGCAAATTTATGGCCTATTCCCTCTTTTTGCTTGCCTTTTATTTGGTACAAAGGATTCCTCGGAAACATGCATTGATTGTTTTCTAAGCTTCCTGGTATCTTATAATATTTTTTTCATATTCAATATTATCTACTTTCGGTGATTGAAATTCTATTTTTTTTACAATTAAACGAAGTTTAATTTTGTTATTTTAAATATATCTTCCGCATAAGCTAGAAACATTCAAAATGAAAAATTTTTTGTATAAATGAGATAATACTGAGTGTATAATTCAACCAACAAGATGTCTTTTTATGTACATAAACCTGAAATTGCTAGTATATCTTTTTCCGTACATATTCCGTGATTTATGTTACTCTAGATTTTCAATTTAATTTAAGACGCAATTGTAAAACTTCTGATCAAAAAATATTAAATACTTAGCTACTTTAGGAATAGTTGTTATTGAATTAAATCCGTTTCCATTTCCTGGTATGTAGTTATTTGTTAGAGGCCTGATGTCCAAGTGACTATGCTCTGGTGCTTGGTGCCACAGTTTCGGGTTCGAGTCCCATTATAGCTACATTATAGTTGAATTCCACATTTTACTGCTTTTGATGTGGTTTCAAATTGGTCTAATTTGTAGACTGCCCCGAACCACGACATTAATTTCATAACTTAATAACCTTATAACTATCATGATAACAATTCTATTTTTCTGCATTCTTTTAAGGTATAAGTAAATTAAATTTTAAAACAATAATTTAATATATTTTAAAATTAAACATATCCATCAAAAATATTTAAATGCTATAGTTGATATTTAGTTAGAAAACACAAATCGATATGTTCCAATAATATCACCATCAATATCACCCCCCAAAAAATTATGCACTGAATTAGTTAACTATTTAGTTACTGAGTTACTCATAGAAGTGAAGAAGTAAATTAAGGATTAATAAATTTCTTTCACTCGTTGAGTGATGTTAGTTGACAATCATGCTGTCATAAAATTACATTGATCATGCCAACCCACTGACCTTTGAGAAAATTAATTCCTGAATAAAGTTTTTACGTTTTCTATTCCTACGGAAATATTATACCCAATATATCAATGCCTCGATTTGTATTAGTGGTCTGGCAGAGAAAGTGGTTATCAAGCTGGGAATTTATTTCTGTCGTTTTCTATTTCATTTCAATTTCTGTTCTGGATATCTTTTCTATTTCTCGTCTGGAATCGTTTTTTTTCTTCAACTTAGTACCTTATTATTTTTAATTGTTAATTTTTCTGTATTAATTTTTTAGTATCATAGAAATTAGAAGTATCAGCCGCTTGGAAGAAAAGTAGCCCAAGCACATTACTTACACTTCATGGATAAATACACATACATATCGCATCATACAATATAATACTACATACCACTTTTCACTAAGGCATTACTCACTTTCATTAATTAGAAATGGCCGCGAAATGAATTAATTTTTTTCTTAAGAATTTTTTTTTCAGAATATATAATAATTAGAATAAATTTGCTGAATTTCAATAGTGCAAAACTTAATTTTTTTTTCCTATCCACTATTAAATACTAACTCTTCTGTTCATTAAAAAAATCTGAACTGATATAGAATCAATACAGTTATATTTCAATCTCAATCTTCCTCCTATATATTCCCCGTTAAACATAAGTCTAATTAACCCAAAGTGTACAAAAAATGACAGCGGAGTGGCAAAAAAAACCTATATATTGCTTTCATTTTAACCGCTTTTATTTCATACGACTAAATTGTTTGTTAATTTGATTCTTAAGAAATCTCAAACGCGATATGATTCAATACGCTATAAATAAGAGATGAATTCTGGGGAAAAGAGAACTATTCCCAGTTCTCCAAGAAAGACAGCGGTGGATCTATTTAGACGTTTGACTGGTCATGACTGTTTAAGTGACCACCTCTATGGAATTGGAGTTGTGGATTCCCAAAACTGTGTTTTGAGGGACTCTAGTCTGCCTATGAGTTTTCAATATTTAAATAATTGTAATGCCACTTTCTCGGTATGAGGACATAATTCACGTGCTCTCCACTGCTTTTAACCTATGGTTTAGGCGCTAATGCTTGACATGTGTAAAATGTTAATCTCCCTCTCCATAAAAGAAATTAGCTATACTAAATTAAGTTTTGCTTCAAAGCGTAAGTAACTGAGTTATAAAAAGATTAAATATATGTTATTTATGTAATGACATGGAAAACAATTTTACAAATAACTGCCATGCCAATGGCATGGGCTATCTTGCAAAAAGTGTAAATTTTCATAGAGAATTTTCTATAATAAGATGCCAGTTTTCAAGACTTTTGTTGCCAGTTTTCAAGACAAGATATTTAGAGACTTACCAATTTTTGCAAAATAAAATCAAAAACGGTCTAATTACATTTTATTTATTTTCCTCAGAAATGCCATTTTCCTAGTAACGTCATTCACGGAGGTGAGATTTATATTTCAGTTAGGTTTTTTTTTTTATTTTTGCCTTGATATACAAGGCAAAAATAAATCATTATGCTGTAAGTATAACTAAGGAGCAATTCTAATTAAGAATACAAAAGGAATTTATTAAGATTAAATTTTAAAAAAAACATTTTTTTCTTATACAGTAATATTAAGCTTAACAATATAATTAAAAAAGAAATGATGACATATTTTAAGTACATAAATTGAAAAAATATTATACGTAATTCTTTCGGTACAATGTCTTTAATTTAAAAGTCTCACTTTTGTGATTTGGCTTCACCTCCATGGTGAAAGAATTACGGATATGAGAATAAAACTCTAAATTTAAGAATAAATATTCATAATTTAAGAAAAATTATTATTGTCTTAACATTTGCACATGTAATTGATTGAGAAAAAAATAAACATTCATTTTATTGTTACTTCACTCATTTTAATTAGTATTCTCGTTAGTCAGGATCTACAATAATTACGCAGACTTCTAAGAACAAAACCTCATTCCTGAACATAAAAAACATAATTTATCACTTTTGATTTCACTACAATTCTGCACAGAGGCTATGTTTAGACTCAAGAAACCAAATTTATTGACTTTTATGTCATCTGTTTATTTAATAACGCTGTATTTGTTTAATTATGTCATCTGTTTATTAATAACGCTGTATTATATCGTGATTTCATTACGATCACCTGTCAATAACGAGTTGGCCCACCTTTGGCGCGCAACACAGTTTCAGCCCGCCTTGGCATGGATTAATACCACCACTTAATACCAGTTAAACACCACTTCCACCTGATCACGTGCCTTCCACGTCATCCAGGCGAGTTCATTGCAAAATGTAGGGGTGGTCATAATGTTTTGGCTCTTGAGTGTAAAGTTTGATTCATAGAGGGGAGAATTAATTGTAGGACGATATTTATGTAGCACTAAAGACAAACAATAACTTAATTAAATTATGTATACAAAATTATTTAGAATTAAAGTTAGTTGTAATTATATAAATAATTATTTAATTCCTTTTTTTTAAATAAGTAATCAAGTAATGTTTATAATAACACTGGGCTTCGGACATGACATAGAGATGAACTTTCACTAGTGCTTTGTTTCATATCCCACTTGATCGACAACAATATTTAGATTAAGTCATGAACCTGTGTGTTCTCATGGGAGGGGGCAACTTCTGTTGTGTTGGAGCACCCGCAGGTCAAAATCTGACTTGACTCCGTGTCGCTGAAGAAGGAGGGCAGTGCCTTCCGGAAGAACTTTTAGGCGGAAGCCGCGTTTGCATATTGTACGTAAGAGAGCCGAGGGAACACCCACCAGGTAATCCTACTAACGAGGAAAAATGCTGAACATCACAAACTCCCTCGTGTTTTGAAGTGTCTACAAGAAAGCAGCCAGCGGGTTGATTCTCAGCCCAAATACTCACCAGCGGCGGACGTTACTACTATTGTTATTCAAATACTAATAATTATTACTAATTATCGTCGGTCTATTTCACTAGTGGCTGAGATATAAGAAACTATAAAGAAATGAGCAAGAAAGAAAGTAGAAGATAAGAAAGGCTGTAAGAAATGAAAAAAAAAAAATTTTGGATTTCGTTCATTAGCATTAGAGATCGTAAGATTATTAAAATAAATATTCTTACATATTCAAGAATATAATAAAATAAATCATTGTTTGGAATCATATATATTATATATTTATCTGTATATAAATATCTAAATAAAGGCCGTACCATTGTACCGGTTCACGTTAGATGACTTTTGATTGAAACCGCGTGCCGTTTTTTGGGCCCAATGAATCATATATGGATTATATATTTAGCTCTGCCTCCTATGATATAAATACCTCTAAATATGTTACATTTGCTCGTGGGCTTTTAAGAAACAACAACAACAATAACAAACTCATTTTCGAAAAACAAATGTCTTGAATATATCTAAAATTTATAAAACAAACTGAACAGCAACAACAACAGAAATTATAATCTCCTTTTAACCCCTCATGAAATCTTACATAACAACCATCGTGATATGAAAAGAGAAAGATTCAAACCACCAGAGAGTAATGCATTATATATTTTTTTCCATCTTCCTTCCACTCAGGTGTGTGTTGCCCAATCGGAACAAACCCCCACCCACTCCCCCTCCCACCCCCGTTCCATATCGCGGTCTCGTTTTAAATTGCAAATTTGTGTTTCTGGAGGGTTCGAATTCGATTAGCAAAACGCGGGTGAATGGCAAAACATCTCTAATTGGGAATCAAAGAGCGAAAGTATGTAATGAAAGGGAAAAGGCAAGCAGATAGCAAGCAAAAAAGAAAAAAGAAAAAAGTATTCAATTATCTGCTGCAGGGGCTTCTACGAGTTGATAATTGAATGATTCGAAATCGCGATGCTTAATGAGATGGAAATGAAGTTCGCAAAAAGCCCTCTCTCGTTAGCGGGGGCGCTCTTCGATACTCGCGCCCCGGCTAACCGAGTTACGGGGCGCACACGGTTAAGATGCCTCGTTAGCCGGAACGATTATGCAAATTGCTACGAGCCGATTGAATGGCATTTATCGCCGGTGACAAAAGGCTTTCGACACCGGGGGATTCGTCGTCTCAATCCCCCATAACTCATTACGGGACAATCCGGTGGCACTCGGAGATTGGGCATTATCTCGTTATTTCATTTGTTTGCGCTCTGTGATAAGATGAGTGCGTAGATGGGAGAATGCGGGCCGGGCCGCGTTATCGGCAAATGCTTTGTTGATTGGCGAGAGGTTGTTGCGCCGTCTTCATTAGCCCGGATCTGGGTGGATCTCGTGTATTTTTAGGCACGGGTTTAATGAAATTCAAAAGTTCAAAGTTGTTGATCGCTGGTGTGTGAGATTATTTTGAGTAGTAAATTTTCCTCTACAGATAAACTGCGTTCTTTAAAGCTCAAGAGGAAGACCAAACGGTCCGAGTACCAAATTTTTTTAAGCTGCAAGCAATTATAGTAGACAATTAGCTCTATGAACGACTAATGGTGGTTGCCCCATCCTTCCTCTTTCTAATAGATTCTTTTACCTATAATTTATCTATAAACATTGGAAACAGGACTTAACTTCAGTTCAATTGCTCATCAGTAACTGAAATACTATCCTTGAAGTAGTAATAGTATGTTATATGTAGTAGTAGTAATTATGGTATGGTATTATCTCGTTATTTCATTAGTTTGTTCTCTGTGATAAGACGAGGGCCTGGATGGTAAAAATGCGGGCTGGCGGACCGGGCCGTGTTATCGGCAAATGCTTTGTTGATTGGCGAGAGGTTGTTGCGGCGTCTTCATTAGCCCGGATCTGGGTGTATTTTTAGACGGTGTTTAATGAAATTCAAAAGTTCAAAGTTGTTGATCGCTGGTGTGTGAGATTATTTTGAGTAGTTAATCTTTTCCTACATACGTGACAGATAAACTGGGTTCTTTAATGCTTAAGAGGAAGGCCGGACTTTCCGAGTATCAACTTTTTTGAAACTGGGAGAAATTGTAGTAGACCATTAGCTCTGGGAATGACTAATGGAGTTAGCACAACCCTTCCTCATTCTCATACCAGATGGAAGTAAAGGTTTTTACACAGAACTTATAGTACTCTTTCTATAAATATAGGCATTTAAGGTTTCACTCTTTTACAGGACATAACTTCAGTTCAATTGCTCATCACTAACTGAAATAATGTCCTCGACGTATAGTATCATGAATACTAGTATTTCCTCCTTCTTTCTAGGAATATAGAAAATTTAGGTTTCACTCTTTTACAGGGCATAACTTCAGTTTAATTTCTCATCACTAACTGAAATACTATCCTTGAAATAGTTATAGTATAGTATGGTATATGTAGTAGAAGTTGTGGTATAGTAATGCAGTGGTAGTTATGGTATGGCATTATCTCATTATTTCTTTTGTTTGCGCTCCGTGATAAGATGAGTGCGTAGATGCGGGCCAGCGAACCGGGCCGCGTTATCGCCAAATGCTTTGCCGATTGGCGAGAGGTTGTTGCGCCGTCTTCATTAGGCCGGATGCGGATGTATGTTGTGTATTTTTAGACGAGGTTTAATGAAATTCAAAAGTTCAAAGTTGTTGATCGTTGGTGCATGAGATTATTTTGAGTAGTAAATCTTCCTCTACATACGTGACAGATAAACTAGATTCTTTAAAGCTCAAGAGGACGACCAACTTTTTTGAAAGGGGAGAAATTGTTGTAGAACATTAGCTCTGGAAATGACTAATGGAGTTAGCATAACCCTTCCTCATTTTCATACCGGATGGAAATAAAGTTTTTACCAGTATTTATTTATCTCACTCATTTTATAAATATAGGAAGTTTACGTTTCACTCTTTTACAGAACTTAGCTTCAGTTTAATTGCTCATCAGTAACTGAAATACTATCCTTGTTAAAGAGCAGAGTTTGCACCATCCTTCCTCCTTCTTATACCTTATTTCACCTACATTTTATCGTACTCTTTCTATAAAAATAGGAAGTTAAGGTTTCAGTCTTTTACTTTAGTTAAATTGTTCATCAGTAATTAAAATACTATCCTCGAAGTAGTAATAGTATGGTGTTTGTCAAAGTTGTTGATCGCTGGTGTGCGAGATTCTTTTGAGTAGGAAATCTTTCGTGACAGATAGAGTAGGTTCTTTAAAGCTCAAGAAGGCAAAACGTTCTGGGTACCAAATTTTTTGAAACTGCCAGCAATTGTGGCAGATCATTAACTCGACGAACAACTAACTAAGTTCGATTAACGCCCTTCTTCCTTCTCATACCTTCTTTTACTGAGAATTTATCGTACGTTTTCTATAAATAGGAATAATAGGAATATATATAGGAATTTTATATTTCACCCTTTTACAGGACTTAACTTCAGTTCAATTTTTCATAAGTCACTGAAATACTATTCTTGAAGTAGTGGTAGTATGGTATAAAACGACCTTCTGATTTGGGAACTCTAGAAAAATTATTTATTTCAAATATATCACATTTGTTGTAAAGGGGATTACACCTCATGGCATAAAAACTATTTACCTATCTAGTTCTTTCTCATAAGGCGATGCCCAAACGATCCTGAAATCTAATTTTTTGTAACTGCCTGTTATTGAAGTGGATCATTAGAGCAACTCATGGTAGAAGTTTTTTTTTTTTTTTTTAAGTTTTAAACTAACAGTTCTATAGGTTACTAATGGAGTTTATACAATTTTTCTTTTTTCTCATGCACAATGGAGGTAGAATTTTTTTAGCTATAAATACCATACTCTCCTATAAATATAAGAATTTTTCAGTTTCTCTCGTTTGCAGCTGCTCTAGTTTCAATAGCTTGGAACCCTAATTCTATAATATTTTTAATTTATTTCACCAACTGTTTTATACACAATATTTATTTGAATTTATTTCACGTGCTAATAATTAAATAATGTAATAGAGTTCTAAAATATCGTCTGATGAAAGCAGACAATTTTTTTCAAAGTGAAAACGAAATTCTTTAAAAGAAAAACGTTCGGAATTTTATTTTTTTATTCAAGAAAAGAAAATCGTTTGGATTTCTATAGTTCTTTTTTTTTATTCTTCAACATTACTCTTAGATTATATTCTAAATATTGTGGGTAGCTTGTACATCGGCTAAACCGATTATTTACTTCATTTTGAATAAGTAAGTTATATGTTTCTATTCTCATTATGTTTGATTTTCTTTCATCTTAAACTTAATTTTTAATGTTATTTTATATTTATTTTTATACGATGAATAGAATATCAATAAACAGTAATTTGACATGTGCTTACAATGAAAAGTTATTTATCTTCCTTCATGTATGATATGAGTAGCTGCAAAATGACAAGCTTGAGTTATAATTTAATGCAAACATATGTAATTTTTCCTCCTTTCTTGAGAAATTAATGTCATCAATTTGAATATTTTTCATATAAAAATAAATAAGAATTTTCATTGAAGAGGCTGGAACCAATAATTATTTGGTTGAAAGACTGAAACGCTGTTGATTATATTACTAGATGCTACCATATGCAAAATTTGTAAAACGTGTCTTATTTTTTCTAAAATGGCTGTGAGGTGTTCATTATATTACTAAATCAAGAATTCATCCTAATGATCTAATACAACTGTAAGCAGTTTTAAAAAATTCTGTACACTGAACCATTTGGACAGAATTATCTTGTTGGGTAAGAAATTTTCAAGCCCCAAAAACCATTCGATTGCTTTTTGAGAATGTAATATGATACATTCACAAAAAGTAATCACACAAATAAAAATTCTTTTTTAAACTACACCATAATTATTTAAAGAGCAAAATATGTATAGTCTGTAGTGGCCTGATGGTTAACGCTTTGAACTATTGAACTGGAGCAGTTAAGATTGAAACCAAAACTTCTTATATTTATAGATCGAGTACGTTTGGATTCTAAATAAAAATCTACCACCATTTTGTTACGAGAAAGAGAAAGATGGATGCGAATCCCATTAGTTGCCCATGGAGCTGTTTATTCAAAATTGTAGAAGCCCCAAAGACCGAGAGAATCCACTAAAGAGAATGTCCTATTTTATCTCGATCAACAAATTTTGCAATTTCATAAAACCCTGATAGAAGCATATTTTCTTTCTCATCGAAATTTCTACTTTAGGGAAATCAAAAGAAATGCCTTTTCTGGAGATTTCTGTAAGGTAAATTCCTTATACTATATATAAGGATAACTACAACATCTGAGCAAAAACAGAGAATGCTAAAATGGCACATCTAATGGATTAGATAATTTAAAAATGATGGAAACAAATCAAAAGAACCATGTTGCCCAAAACAAAATTCATTCCACAATCTTAATTAAACAAAAACAGGAAACAAATCCGAAAACCTTTACCTCTAAGGCAACTAATTACGGCCTAACACTTAGTAATCCAATCCTCTTATTAAACCATGATTGGACTCATTTTGTGAATTTTAATAAGAAATTTATTTAAAAACCTATTGATAAAATATATTAAAATTGCCGTCTAGTATAATTTTTTCAATTATTTATTTCTGTAAATTTTACACCATTGATTTCTATAATTATTTTTTCTTTGGTAACACTTCATTAAAAAATTTTCGTTGAAATATGCATCTCATTGGAGAACTTTGTGAAGTAATCCAAATGATTAATTACAAATTTATATTGATCAAAAGATTGTTCAAAATGATTTAAAATATTTTGAGAAGACAAATTTTTACATTCGATGACGATGCCAAAATTGATGGTCTGCGTAGTGGCATATAAATCGATAATTGCACATAATTTTTTGAATTAGTCTGATTCTATTGAAATTTTATCTACTCGCTGTAAATATTACGTTATGCAAAGAAGAGTGAAGAAGTATTTCTATAGAATTATTAACTATTTACTGAAATTCTTTTACTCTCTTCTCAGTTTAGAAAAATATTCAATGTCTAAATATTATAACAAATTCTGTAACTCAGCCATTCTTAAAACAACTTCTATAAATGCATCCTTAAATAACTTTGCGTATCCAATCAATATTTTCTAAAAGCTTATTAAAGCTATAATTAGCTGAAAATTTAGTTCCTAATTATATTAACTTTAAAAGAATTTCATATCCTTATTTTTGACAATATTTTTTTAATTAATTTAAGAATAGTAACTTAATTAGATGAAATGACTGTAAACAAGCGTTGAAAATAGATTCTTTTCCTTTCAATTATATATTTAATTAATGGATTATTACGAAAACATCAATTATTTACAAGAATAGACTTTTTTTTTTTTACTGAAGTTCACTTAAAATAGATGAAACAGCACCATTTTAAAGGTATTACTATTTTAACATAAAGAAATTATTAAAAGAGTTTCTAATTGTAAATGAAAGAAATAAACTTTGGTGTTTTCTATTGTTTACAGGTGTTCTGTGTCTGCGTTTAGTATCTCTCCATGTTCCAAAAAATTTTCTATCGTTATTTTTGACAATATTTGTTTAATTAATTTAAGAATAGTAACTTAATTAGATGAAATCACTGTAAACAAGCGTTGAAAATAGATTCTTTTTCTTTCAAATATATGTTTAATTAATGGATTATTATGAGCACAATTATTTACAAGAATAAACTTTTTTTTTACTGAAGTTCACTTAAAATAGATGAAACAGCACTATTTTAAAGGTATTACTATTTTAACATAAAAAATTTATTAAAATAATGCCTAATTGAAAATGAAAGAAATAAACTTTGGTGTTTTCTATTTTCTTTGTTTACAGGTGTTCTATGTCTGCGTTTAGTATCTCTCCATGTTCCAAGTAAAGTGATCGTGGGCGACGTGATAAAATTAACCTGTCGCTATGATCTGGAAGGTGACATTCTGTATTCTATTAAGTGGTACAGAGATGACGTAGAATTCTTTAGGTATGTCCCACGTGACAAACCTCCCGGACAATTCTTCCCTCTGCCAGGAATCACAGTAGATGTAAGTACTCTTTTCAAATTTATTTCACTAGATCATAGCGATTATACAATTAAAAATGTAATTTTGCATTAAAATATACCGTTAAATAGTATAGTTAGACTTTTGATGGGAAAATAACTTTGGTTTCAATTTATTTTTACGAGAATTTCAACAAATTTTATTCTAGGTAACATGGTGTACTTTGAGTTCAATCTATTTTGGCGAGAATTTCAGCAAATTTTATTCCTGGTAACATGGTACAATCTTTATAATAAGGGGGAGAATCTATAACTTATTAGACAGTTTTTGCATACCGTACGTTAGTTACCGTAGGACGTCCATTAGCTTTTTCTCCCTAGCGCGCATGCTCAGTTTCGTATGAGCATGCGCGCTAGGGAGAAAACGCTAACGGACGTCCTACGGTAACTAACGTACGGTATGCAAAAACCCTCTATTAAGTAATTTTAATTATTTTATTTTTGAAGAAGTATGCATATTACAATTGATCTGTTCTTTGAAATGTTAGTAATTTTGGATTATAAAAGATTTAAAAATTAACTTTGTTAACATTTATGAAATAAAAAGTTAAATTATTATTAATAACTTTAATGTTAGCAAATAAAGATGATTATTGTTAGGTAGTTAATGCTTTTTTCTTTTGAATGATATTACTGGTTCCTTCTGCAGATTATAAAAGTGCATAAATTTCAGCATAATTCAATTCGGAATGATGAAGTAAAACACTTGTAAGGGTCTTCATGGTGTAGTTTTGTTACACGCTGGTATTAAAGCTCCCTTTGAATGATATTACAGATTTCTTTTGCTATTCAAAAACGCATAAATTCCCTAATAATTTAATGAGGAATTATGAAGTAAAATACTCGAAAGGGTCTTTATAGTGTAGATTTGTTAGACGTTGAAATTAATCCTCCGTTTGAATGATGCTACAGGTTTCTTTTGTTGATTAAAAATGCATAAAATTTCGCATAATTCAATAATGATGACATAAAACTCTTGAAAGGGTCTTTATGGTGTGGATTTGTTACACGTTGTTATTAACGTTGCGTTTGTCTGATATTACATGTTTCTTTTGCTAATTAAAAACGCTAACATTTATCATTATTCAATGCGGAATGATGAAGTAAAACATTTGAAAAGGTCTTCATGGTGTAGATTTGTTACACATTGATATTAGCCCTCTGCTTGTCGCAATCATTTATATTCACAAAATGTTTGTGTTTGCAATGCATATGTGTCAAATTGTTCATATGGTTGAAAACGAAAACAAACAGATTGTTTTGTAAGAAGTTGTTCGGTCAGTTCTTTTTCCTGCATAAATTACCTTTAAAAAAGTTATTCACATCAATTTCAATTTAAAAGTTTTAACTATTAATGTAATAATACACAAACATGTGATACAACCCTTTTTTTATGTATTGTAGCTTAGAACAGAAAAATGGTTAGAAAATTAAAATAATAAAAAAGGCTTATATATATAAGCTACATATATATCAGCTTAAATATATCATCTTAATATATATAATTTAGAAATATACTGAAATATATAAACAATATAATATATAAAATAAACATATACAAATATATCGGCTTAAAAATATTACCCTTGTCATTTAGCAAATTACTTTCACTAATTCCTGTTCAGTTTGACACGATATTTTTTCCTTGTCTATTATATTAAACTCCCTTATCATCCTTGTCTACTAATTTTTGTGCGATTTTCAGCTACAATTGTAATAAAATATATATTTACTGGCACATTTTATTATCACATTCCTTTATCTGCCTAACATGCACGCAACGCAAAAAAAGTATATAAACAAATTATAGTTGAAACTTCTTTTATAGCTTAGAACAGGAAAAAAAAAAATTGGAATATCATATATAAATAAACATATACAAAATTATAGAATATATCTGTATATGTTTAAGGCTTAAAAATATTACCCTTGTCAATAAAAAAATTACTTTCAAAAATTCCTGTTCAGTTTGACACATATTGATTCAATTAATGATACGAACGCGATTGATAATTTATTTTACCTTGTCTATTATATTAAAACATCCAATATATTTACTGGCACATTTTATCATCATCTTTTATCTACCTAACATGCACGCAATGCAAAAACAAAAATGTGAATAAACAATCCACGAATAGAAACATCGCACCCTGTTTACACTACGAAAAAACAATAAACCCTCCACCCCTCCCCTTTTCTATAGACCCGTCAAACTTTAAAAGGGGAAAAAAATGTGATAGATAACGCCAAATAAATGTTATTGCTTTCAAAGCTTTACATAACAGATGCATTATATGACTCGTAAGCGTAAAAAAACTACTTTCATAAATTCCTGTTCAGTTTGATACTTGATATTGATTCAATTAGATACGAACATGATTGATAATTTTTTATTTTATTATTTCATCCCATTGTCTATTATATTAAAACATCCTTATAATCCTTGTCTATTATATCAAAACATCCTTGAAATCATTGTCTATTATATCAAAACATCCTTGCAATCCTTGTCTATTATATTAAAACATCCTTATAATCCTTTTATATTATATGAAAACATCCTTATAATCCTTTTATATTATATGAAAACATCCTTATAATCCTTTTATATTATATGAAAACATCCTTATAATCCTTGTCTATTATATTAAGACATCCTATAAGCCGTGTTTATTATATCAAAACATCCTTATAATGATTGTCTATTGTATGAAATTATAATTATTATTGTATCATCCTTATAATGCTAGTCTATTATATTAAAACATCTTTATAATCCTTGTCTATTGTATTAAAACATCCTTATAATCATTGTCTATTATATTTTATTTCGTAATTTCCAGTGTCTATTACATTAAAAGATCCAATAGCAAGCACATTTTATTATCGCCTTTTTCTCCACCTAACATGCGCGCAATACAAAAAAAAAAATAATAATAATAATAAATAAATGTGAATAAACAATCCACGAATAGAAACATCCAACCCTGTTTACACTACGAAAAAACAATAAACCCTCCACCCCTCCCCTTTTCTATAGACCCGTCAAACTTTAAAAGGGGAAAAAAAATGTGATAGATAACGCCAAATAAATGTTATTGCTTTCAAAGCTTTACATAACAGATGCATTATATGACTCGTAAGCGTTTGTTTTTATTGGCATTGAGTGAGAGCAAAACTTAAAGTGGGGGGTGGCGAAAATACTACAGTTCAGTTTGAGTAATGGCTCACTCCATTCATCTCGATTACGTTCCCCTCCCTTTACCGTCACCCGTCCTACCCTTAATGGAAATTTATAATCTTCCCTTCCTCTTCATTTAAGCTTCATATTGCCCGCTTTCTGTAAACTAGAATGGGGATGGTGGGCTTTTTAAATAAAGTGATCCGGAAAAGTGAAAGATTTTTCTTCTATGGCTGCAGTGATCGTCGAGTCTAAATCACCGCCTGTTTAGAAGACTCGAATATTCGCTGGTGGAAGTGATGAACAGGAGATATTTCCTGCTTTCAGGATGGGCATCGGATATAATGTTGATTAAAGAGCTCAAATCACGCATGGGGGAAACTAGAAGTGCATTGCTTTTCTGAAGTTGCTTTTTATTTATGTAATGGGGTTGTAATAAGTGTTATAATCATTTTTTTATGGTTTATTTTTTAGTCTCAAAAAATATAAAGGATGGGTTTTGGTGATAAATATAAATAGTGCCAAGCTCTTAGTAGATTATGTGGTGATAACTCTTTTTTGTGGTAAATAATGATAGATTTGACATTTTAAAAAGGGTAAGTTTAATAATTTAATGTCAATATTTCTTTTTAAATTCAGAAACAGATAACAAATTAAAACCAAAGCACATTATATTTTTTAGAAAAGCCCTTTTTTTTATGTGACCATCATTATTTTTATTTTAAGTGATATATGACGAAATGCGCATTAACATGAAATTGTCTTTTAATTTGTGTCCCGTACAAGAAAGCAATTTTTCACATTTTCAAAATTTATCTTTTCCTTTTTTTTTTAATAAAATGTGTTATGTTTTTAAGATTTTAAAACCTGGTTTTTATGGTTTTATCAGTTTAAAACCATATATTTTGTCAAAAATATTACGATGCTTTCTTTTTAATTTGAAATCATAAGAACTTAAATACATTTTGAAATCATAATCATTAAAATCGTGTATCATAAAATTGTAATCATAAGGAAAAAATGATTTTTTTAAAAATAATTTGTTAATGAAAAATCGTTTCCTGCCACTTGCAATGTTTGATATGAGATTGATAGATGTAAAAATCGTCACACCGTTGATGAAGGACTTAGTTAGATAGCTGTAACTGGGATTGTAGAAACTAATTTGGAGAAACTTTTGTCACACTGTTGCTGTCAATACCTCTATAAATTGTCCATCGAATCGTTAATATAACTGAAGATGTACAGCATCATTTTTTTTGTAATGTTGCATAACAAATTATTTTAAATTCAACGTGATGAGGCTACCAAAAGCGATAAAGAAAAATATGTAGAAACAGTGATTTTGTGAAGATATTCAACAGTAGAAGAACAATTTTTCTGAAAAACAATAGAACTCAAATCAACAGCACTCGCATTATTTGCTATCTTAAATTATTTTATAAACGTGATAAGCATAGAATTGAAAAATTCGTCAAAAATGCATCGGTGATGCTCTTTCAATGTCTGAAAGATTCTAAAATATACAATAACTTTTGAAACAAAAATCTATACACTGTGCCTGGATACATTTCATTATTCACAGAGAAACTCTGACTTCCAAAGAAATAATTTCTGGTCTGAATATGGAGCTAACGTCAGCTGTAACCTAGTAAATTATATAAACATGAGATCCCTAAAACAAAGAATTCTGCTGCTCTTTGAAACAGAGAATTTCTTCTGCTCTTTGTAATGAATGTAATAAAATAGTAAAGCAGTATACACAGTCAGCATTACTATTTTATTAAAAGATGGTTATAGGTTGGTGATTCACCTGGTTAAAACTTGGTAAAATTTTGCAACGTGTTTATCAATTAAGAAAGGAAATTTCTAATTTTTTAGAGGAGTAAAACCAAGATTTTTTTGCTGCCGAGGTTTATTTGTGACGAAATTGGGCTACATAGTCGACATATTCAAGAAATTAAATACCCTTAATCTCAATTTCCATGGGCCGAATATGCATATATTGGATACGTGTGATTAAGTTTGTCTTTCGTAAAAAATTTGGAATTGAGCTGAAATTTAAAGCAAAACCAAGAAATGTTTGCAAATGGAGATAAATGTTTTAATGTTAGAACAAGATAAAGTTTTGTAACTATTAAAAATTATTTCTCTATGTTGGCAAAGAATTTTAAAAATTATTTTCTTATTGACAACAACTTGGTAGTAAGCTACGACTAGGTTAGATACCATTTCAAAATATTCCCGAAGGACTATCTCCTGCCGAAGAAGAAATCTTCATAGACTTCACGGCAATAAATCACTCTTTGGATTTTGGGCAAATGTGGATAAGTTTTCTTCTCCGAATACAAGGGCATTTTTTTATTCTATTACCATTTTCAACATTCTACCTCTGCGAAACTGAATTTTTTGCGGTGGTTGCTTTAAAACAAAATATAGATCTCAGCTATATTCAGAAAAAACCTAAAATATTTTATTTCTAATGTTAAACCGGGTGTTTGAAGGTAATAGTTCGCTATCACTCTGATTTTTGGTGCTCCAAGTTCATATCCTGTCAGTGGTATGAATATTTGTTAGTGTTTCGGAATCCCCTTTAAGCTGTATGTTCGTAATGTTCGTAGAGCGATAAGCCAAACTAATATTAAACCTTTCTACGAGAAACTTTGCTTTGCAAGACAGCCGTAGGAATTTGTTAATAATTATTAAGCTTGATTTTAATTTAATATCAATATTGTAAAGTATTATTAAATATTAAATTTTAATTACATTGTTCAGTACTGATACAATTCTATTTATCAGTGTAAATGTGTGTATTTTTTATTGCATAAGGATATATTTTGTTTTGCTTTCTTTTCAGTAAACTAATTTTTTAAATAATTTCTTTTCGATGTACTCTCAACCCTCTCCCCCATCCCATTTAGTGTTATCACATCCCATTGAGGAGAGTGCTACACGGATTAAAAATCACTGCGTTAAAGAATTTTTTCATGTCATTTTTCTTATATTATGTAATTTAAAATATTTACCTGCTGTATTTGAATATGTTTGATTTAGCTGCTTACTAACATTCCGCGAGATAATTGATCTATAAGTGTTATAAGTGCTACAAGCAATTGGTGATAATTTGGTTGATCAGAATTTCTTTAATGCAGACACAAAACCAACTCCAGGTTAAATTTTATTTTATCTACTTCAATTTATGAAATATGATGGGAATTGCATCGAGCTCCAACCATATTAAAGAACACACGTTTTTTATGCGTCGCTTAGCACTGCTGTGCTCTTTTCTGGTGCAAGTTAAAGTCGTAAACTGACGAATTGATTACTTGCTAGGAATGCTAATTATATAAATCCGGTTTAAAACAATTTAGTAGAAAAAAATGGTCACAGTTTAATTTTTATTTTCAGCCAACTTTTCTTTTGTTACTGTGTAATTTAAAAGTTTTATCCGTATTTGATTCCGTCGGGTTTGGTTGATTGTTGATTTTTCATAGTTGTTGTAGCTGTATCTTACGCTGAGAGTAAACAAATGGTCATAATTTAGAACCTCATAAGTCCTTTGATGCAGATGCAAATCTGACTCCATGTGGAATAATATTTCATCAATCTCGACTTATGAAATTCGTCTTGAGTTCCGCCAACATTGAAGAATCCCTGTTTTTTATCCATCGCTTAGAATTTTTGTACTCAGTTCAGAACGCAGCTTTAATGTTAGCTCGGCCT
Organism: Caerostris darwini; assembly: GCA_021605075.1. Lineage (NCBI taxonomy): Eukaryota > Metazoa > Arthropoda > Arachnida > Araneae > Araneidae > Caerostris > Caerostris darwini. The sequence continues at coordinate 39,386 of BPLQ01014641.1, forward strand.
AAGTCGCAATGCTAAAGTGTGCTAAACTTGTGTAATAAAACAAATTTTAAATAATTTTTCGTTTAAAAATAATATTTATTATATTTATTTAGGCGTCTATGTTTTAAAATAAAATATGGTTTATATGTAATTAATAATATGCTGAATAGTTATTTTTAATAACTCATTATGACAATGGAATAAAAATAAATGATATAAATGTATATATTATAAACTTGTGACAGGAAATTCTGCAGTAAGTTTTCAGTAAAAATAATATTTATATACTGATTTCTTACGTATGGAGATATTTACACAGAGTATGGTCTGTAAAATAATTGAAATTCATTTCCGAGTTTAAAAGAATATAGGTATGTGAACTAAATTAAATTAATAAATATTATATCAATTGCACATAATTTTATTTGAAATAATTTCTTTTAAAAAATTAAATTTTTGTCTAATATTAAAAATATTTAAATGAAACAAAATTTTAGGAAATATGTACATAAATCACAAAATAGATGAGACTGGGCTTATGTTTGAACGGAAATAATTTTTTATTAATAAAATTTTTAAAAATTATATTACAGAATAGATTTTAGAAAAGGTGACTTAGACTCTATGACCATAATGTAATCAGAACCATAAGCCATCAATTGTAAGAGATGAATAAAACATACAAATAAACAAAAAATACCTCAGATATTTTCTAAATAATTCAAATTTGAAGATCAAAACAAACATTATATAATTATCAAAAGCATATCGTCTTTTACCCAAATATCCGTAATTTTTTTAACGCTAAACTTTGAAATCTATTGCAACAGATGGTGAATAAATAAGAAACATATGCACCAATTAATACAAAACAGATCATAATCTGATAAAAATATGTAAATTAACATAACATGGCGCGTTTATAAAACATTACCTAATAATATTTTATTTTATTAGATTCAGATTTAAAAATGCAGCAAAACAAAGATCTTAAAATTATTAAAAGCAGATCGTCTTTAAACACACATCCGGAGTTTATTTAACATTAAACATTGGAATCTATTACAGAAAACGATGAATAAATAAGAAGCATGTGCACCAATTAACACAAAATAGTTCATAATCTGGCAAAAAAATATGTAAATTAACATATAATAGCTCTTTTATAAAACATATTCTAAAAATATTTATTATTTTATTACATTCAGATTTAAAAGTCGACAAATCAAAGATTTTAGAATTATTAAAAGCAGATCGTCTTTAACCCTCCCACATCCGGAGTTTATTTAACGTTAAACACCTCTCTCCATTGTAGCAGACGGCGAATGAATAAGAAAGCACATGCACCAAGTGGCACAAAACAGCTTGCGGTTCTATTAGCATCACCGCAAACCATAAAAGGCAACGGAGTCAACAAAAAAAAGATTTAGCAACTGCAGAAGAAGAAGTCTTCCTTGAGCTTCGAAAGAAGTCCCCATTCTGAAGACGTCTGGAAAACGGTGGCGAAACGGCTCGTTTGCTTTCTTTGCAATCTCCAGGACTTATTGTGGGGAGGATTTTTTTGCTTTCGCGGCCGAAAAGGAAGCCGTGGCTTCAGAAATTTAATGGTCTGGAACTGGGGTCCTTTTCTGTGTAAGAATTTTACTGCAGCGGACAATCTCACTCTTTCACCTTGTGTGAGATTCTTTCTTTTTGTTGTGTGTGGATTTTAGACTCTTCATATACGTGTGTGGGTTGGAAATGGATACGAAACACCAGTGGGTGGAGATTTGCTTAGATGCGCTTTTTTATGCACCGCTTAGCATGGAGAGTTAGATGATTTATGGTGCCGTTACCACTGGATTACTTTTCGGTGGATTTTGCTCGGATTTGGTGCATCAACGAGGCGAACAACAGGTTACTAAAGCTGAACTAATATATTTAAATGTTTTCGTTAATTTTAAGGAGAGCTTTCATACATTTGTTACAACATGTTGAAAAAGAAATTGATCCTTACTGCATTAAGTGTGAAGCGGTTTGGTAAATATCGTGTTGACTTTCGAACTCAGTTAACTCGGCATGAAGCTTTATAAGTAATGTCTAACTAAAACTTCTGATGGAAACGATAAATCTGTATAACAATAAGTCTATTTGTTGAACTCAAACAGGTAGGTTAACTTTTCGATGGGTCTCTTACAACTTTTCATCAATTTGTTCATCAAATTGTTTTATTGATAGATTCATGATTTTATTTCATTTTTGCTTTGATCTTGTAATTGACATTTTAATAGTTTAACCTCTTCTATATTGTTTCGTTTTTACCTCTTTATACTTTTGATGATTATTTTATTCATCGGTAATTTAGGGAAAAGCACCTTGTTTATCGCAGCATGACCAAATTTGGCACTGGTGTCGTTAAAGTCCATCCAATTAACCAAACAGGCTGGTAGAGGGGGCAAATTTCTCAAATGACCAACTATATTGTTTCAATTGCTCTATATGACAGCAGTGTAAAAGTTCTAAGTAATGCTAAATATATTGCATGTTTACTATTAGAGTCTCAAATGACTTGAAACCAAAGTAGCCAGCATTTTGAACTAAAGTAACAGATTCCAACTGCATATTTTTTAAATCAAAAACGTAGAATAATAACTTTTTATTTTAAAAACTTTCATGTTAATTTTAAATAATACTGATTGGATTATAAATTTTAAGATACAATAAGATTTAGGATCATTGTGATCATGATCGAAATTTGAAAACCAATTTTGATAAACTTATAAGTGCAATTTGCTTCGAATTGCATTTAGATTTATAAAATCCTTTTTATTATATATGTTTAAAGTGCAGTGTAATTCCTTTTTTTAACTATTTTTGCGGTAATATTCTAGAAAATTATATAAATATGCAAATATATTGACCAATTAATTAATATAAAAGTCTATCTCTACATTATGGAGAACAATTCTTTTGGTACGACTTTTATGGGTATTAATTCGATGTTTATGAAACCCAATCACTATTACTTGTTTCATAAAACATCGACTATAATCCATCTTATCAATAGAATAAATCCTCTTCTTAGCAGAGATTCTGCAACTAGGCCACGAATGGGACAATCAATGTATAAAATTCAAGAAAAATATTCAGCCCTTGATGAACTTAGTTTGTCAATATTATCAATTTTAGCTCAAATGAATCAGCAATGTAAAATTCATAGATGATCCATACATAAACATAAACAGCTACCATCTGCTCAACAGTGATAATTCTTTATCCTTTCTCTCTTCAGTAGCAAATCTATACGTATTTTTTTCCTTCATTGATAAACCCCCATGTTGTGATCAAACGAATACCACCACGGTGATACGTATTAAAAGTGCTCCGTTTTCTGTGCTCTACAATAGAGAGAGAATAGATTAAAGTTCCCATCGATCGTTTTAATAGAAGAGGTATCGGTTTCCTATAATGGGGAGGCGGATCTCTGGCAAAACAAAAAAGTGGAGCAAAAATGAGATCTGACACTTTTCATCAGTCACTTGGCTACACGAACGATTGAGAGGATGTACCAAAAAAAAAGGGAGACTGGTTGCTCTTTAACAATAGAGACAGTCTTTTGCTGTGTTGAGTTGGTTTTTTTTTTTTTTTTTTTTTTTTTTTTTTGATAATTAGTTCTCGAGGACTGAAAGAAATTTGTTATAAAAGGGTAGAGTTTATTATATTACAATTTTGTTTGCTTTGCCCCATTGTTAACTATCAGTGATTGCATGTTCTAACCCATATATAAGAAAGACGAGGGTTTTTATTTTTGTTTGGCTGTAGGCTTTCGCAATCATAAATATGAAAAAAAGAGTTGGATGGTGTTTGTTGTAGGTTTACATGAATTCTATGGTACAACATGCACATTTTAGGCAGCTATCAATCAATACCTTTCAAGAAGACATGACCAGGCCCTTTATCATAAGATATGCGTATAGCTTCCTAAGAAATAACGTAGACACAAGTTGTTTCATGTATTAATGGTAGAACGAGTTAAATGGGGTATGATGGCTGTGTACTATAGTGTTCTGGAACTAGGTACCACAGGTTTTGGTTTCGAGTCCCGGCGGTGACATGGGTGTTTGTAGTGGTTCGGAATCTACTGTAAGCCTTCAGTTCCGGTCTAATAGAACTGTTAGGCGCAGGGGGATAACAATACCCCGTAAAAAAAAAGAACCTCCTGTTACGAAATCTACCAATAGACAGACGGCCTTGGCCCACCATCGGGCTATATTACCAATGAAGAAGAAGAACGAATTAAGTATGTCAATGAAATATTAAACATGAAATGATTGCATTGGTACAAAAAAAATATTTTTCTTTGAAAAGGATAAATTTGAAACTACTCTATTGAATGGAAAATTTTTCTATATTTCTGTACATTTAAATTCAATTTGTATATCTATCATTAACTAGGGTTTCCTGCTAGCATTTTCAAAGATTGCTTTATTGCTTATTATTTTTTGTTCTATGAAATGTCTTGAAAATTTAAGTAGTACAAGCTTCAAGCTTCTTCCAGAAATAATCTTAATTAATCCTTCTTTCCGATTCTATTTCAATATCTTTGACTTTTTTTTTTTTTTTGAAAAGTTTCCTAACTAAATGTAACGTCTTTATTCATCTGATAACTATTTAAAATAATATCTAAAAATAAATGTTTATATGATTTCAAATCTAAATTTTTCGTGATTGAAATTAAAATGATGCAAGTATTTTTAACACTCATTTTATAAATACTTGTTTTAAAGATTGACAGTTAAATAATAACCTAAGTGAATCCATTAATTTATATTTTACTATATACAGTAAGTATATTTTTTCATGGAAACAATTTAATTTTAATTTACGAGCCTTATATATATACACAGAACTCTATTTACATAAAAAATAAAAATAAAAATAATTTTATTCGCAAGTGTAATTCACTTCAAAGTCGGAGATTTTCAAAGTTCTCCTTACGATTCAGACATTTTGTCAGCACATGGTCTATCACCATTCATGATGCAACAACTCATGGTGTAGTCTCTATTCCATCTGTAATTGTTAAGAATAAAAGGAATAAAGGATCCGTTTCATTTATTCGTCATTTGTAGTCAGCCCCTTGCATCGAAGTATAAATAAGAGAATACTGTAAACATAAAAGTAAAGAATAAATAAAAATAGACAGTAAAAATAATGAAAAAAATGTGTTTAATTTTGCCTTACATCCAAAATCGGAAGTAACAAATTGATTCTACAGCGGTTCAGAATGAGAAAAGAATCACTGGTCTTTATAAAGAATTTTTCATCGTTACTTTGCCGAAGCTTATTTTGTCAGATCTAGAGCTACATAAACAAAGATTTTCATTTTGGACTTAAAACCTTTGTTTCAAATATCAAACACAATTTATTTATTTTAGCCAGTAAATGTTTGGAACGCATGCCACTAGCAAATCACTAGAGGTATTTCAATATCATGGTAAGAAACAAACGTCAGGTTAGGAACTTTTTCATAAATCCAATTATTTTGCAAAATAAATAGTTTTATTAATAAGAATTTGGCGTTAATTAATTATCTTTAATCAAAAGAGTAAACTATATTATTTTTTTAGAAAAAAATTTTTGGTTACAAATATGAAATGTTTTGTATAATGGAATTTAATTAAAATCAATATCGTAAAAAAAAGTTAATGTAACTTTACGGATTGTGTTGTTAGAAATCTTTATTTTTCCATAGTTGTTGTCGAATATCTATAAATCAATGAAGAGAAATTAAATTTATCAGTAAATATATATAAATATATATAGTGTGATTTTGGATTTTGTTTCCGATTTTTCTGTAATTTTTTCGTTATTTTCAATTGTTGACAAATATAATAATTTGATGAAAAAATTTGTACGTGTTTAAGTGTAACTCCATGTTTATTCCAATTGTTTTAACAAAATAAATAAATAAGAGGATTTTAATATTTAATATTTGAAAAAATATGCAAAATTTAGGTATTAATGCTCAGTTTTTTCAAAAGACTCTTGTTCAATTATGAAGCCAGATAAAGTCTAAATTCAAAACATCTGCTTTACTTTCATAACGAAGGATATTTCCATATGTAATTTTTCTCATGCTAACGTTAATCACTTTAACAATCATCATTCTCCTGTGGCATGATACAAATATAGCATATTCAACGTTAATCAATGCTGTAACATTGCACTACGCCTGTAAGAAGGACAAAATGTTTTCGAGGAAGAATCTCGATAGTTAAGCCATATTTTAGTGTCACACTGAAGAAAAATATTGGTTGACAATTCGTGGGAAACATATTCATCACCAAATTGTGAGGATATCGAGTCTATTCGTTTTCAAACAGACACTACAACGCAAAACTCCAGTAGGAATTGAATGTTTGTCTTCTTGCTAGCATACATTATAATTTCATCTGCCGACTCGTGGCTCAGTGGTAACGTGCGCCTCTGAGGAGCATTAGGGTGCAGGTTCAATTTGCTGGAGGTTTTGTTGTAGACACTGTTTCAAAAAACGAGAGACAAGATGGCGTTTGGGATGTTCAGCATCTTGCTTAGTGAGTCGGACCACCTGGTGGAGTTTTCCAGGTTTTCTCCCATATGATACACAAATACGCGGTAGTTTCCCCTAAAAGACCTTCCGTGCATTATTTCAAGATTAATACTCAGAATATAAAAAAGAAAAAAATGAAATGAAGCATTAGTTTTTACTGAGGATTGTTAAGCATAATGACTGTTTTTGTGAGCAAGAAATTACATCCTTTGTTACTTAAGCTAGCATCTTGAAGGTTTCATATATGATATAAGGATATTTAGTACAAGGATTATATTTTTGGTCTAACAATTTTATAGCAGGCCAGTGGGTTTTATCTCATAACATATCGTGGCTAACATATAGAAATAAAAAATAGTATTAATCTATTGAAAAAAAAAGCAAAACAAAATATGTTTTGACATAATAAAAAATAATATACACATTTGCACTGATATAAAACACTTATAAATAGGATTGTATCAGTATTGTGAGATGTATTTAATAATTAAATTATCAATACTACATTAAAAAGCGAATATATTAATTATTAATGAATCCATTGGAAATATCTTGCAGATAAAAGTTTTTTGAAGGAAGGTTTAATACTAGAAGTAGACACTCTGAATTTTTTTCTATGCGCCGTGAAAATGTCCCTTAAGGTGGAGTAAGAGAGGTATCAATTCTGGTTTTGTTAATTCAGCGGATCGGTGGTCCATATATCAATAAATCTATTTTTTTTTTTGGTAATTTGTAAAGTATGTAATTAAGGTCCTAGTATAAATTTAAGCTAAAAAGTCAAGATGCTAAGAAAAAAAACAATATTTGAATATCCTTTAATGAGCAAACAAATTTCCCCCCTCCCTCATTTTTTGCATGAGAAGGGAGGGGGAAGGTTCGCGATGGAAATTATGATTGAAAATTGGATCGTTAATAGTGAAAGATTGAAAAACGCTGATTTACACCGCAGCTTGACTTTTCAGACTACCAAGTTTTCTCTCCGGTCTTTCGTATTCAGAAGGCATAACTCAAAGGATCTGCAGAAGTCTGTCATAAAAAATTAAATGATATTCAAGTTAAAATAGACTGGAAAACATGATGCAGAGAAGCAGTATAAATTGCATCCGATGGCCCACTATCTACCTACCTATCTACGTATTTAACTTTTAAGCTGGACTTCCACCGTATAACAAAATCTCATATTGTCGAAATCTTAACAGTTGGAAGACTGTGGAGGTAATTCTTCTGATTAGCTGACATTAGATGATTGAGATTTTAATATACGGCTTAAATCCATAATAATTCTTTGATCTGTTGTTGTTATTGTTGTCGTATTCCTCATGGAAGGAAGGAAGGGGAGCTTCTGTTGTGATGGAGCACCCGTAGATAGAAATCTGACTTGGTTTAAGTAGGTGGGCAGTAACTTCCGAAAGTATTTTAAAGGAAACTACTTCGCATTTGCGTATCGTATGGGTGAAACCCAAGAAACTTTCATCACGAAGTCCGACTAACGAAGCAAGATGCTGAACAACACAAACGCCAGCGAGACTCCTCGTTTTTTGAAACAGTGTCTACAACAATGCAGCTAGTAGATTGAACCACCGCCCTAATGCTCACCAGCGGCGCACGTTGCCACTCAGCCACGAGTCGGGCATTAGTTGATCTGTTGATTATAAATTTCAAACATTGCAAATAATTATATTGCTTCCTATCGCACGGAATTTTAAAAAATTTTTGGAGATTTTTTTTTGTCCCTTGTTTTTAACAAATTCCATGTCATTCTGTTTGTTAGATTGAGCTAGAGATATTTAACAGTCTTAACTACAGTTTAATTATAACAATCTTGTGTAGGACTATGAAAAGGTTTCAATTTCCCATCATTATTTCAGAAGGAATCGAGAAAAGAATCGATTGAAAAAACTATGCAATATTATCAGCTATGAATAAAATATAAGCTATAAAATGGAAGAAAGATGCATAATTAATCTACCATTTTATACCAAATTACTATAAAAAATGAGATTTAATCACAAAAGTGTCGAGCAATCTGAAGTTTTCTTAATAAGCAACCACACTTCAATTTTTTCTTTTACCTTTTCATATTAGAAGGAATGCATTTCAAAAAATTATTTTGAAAATCTTTGCAATAATCAAGACCAGACATTCATCGATTGTGTTTTTTTTTTTTTTTTTTATGATTATTAGAAGTTTCTAATTTAGCCAGTTCTTCGCTGAAAACTAAAGAATTTAATTTTCTTTCCTCCTCAGCTAATTATCTTTCGTATTTGTTTTCTACTATTCTCCATAATGAAACGTGCAGTTTTATGTATGTGTTTAACATAATAAATTATAACCGCAAATGTTTGAATTAGAAGAACAACTAATAATAATAATAACGAAAGAATATGAGTTTTGTTTGTGAGATGTTGAGGTTGCATAGTGAAAGAACAAATTCTCAATTTTGCATTATTCATGATTGTGCGGTATTAATTATTAAATTTAAATTTAAAAAATTGTGGATTATAATAAATTTCTTCATAATTTATTAATTTTAATTTTTCATTATTTTTATTTTATCAGAGATCTTGAAGTCCACGTAATAGATAATAAAATGTTAATAAGGGTTAGAAAAAAAATGTTGCTTTAACATAGAATTTCGGTTCCGGCGTTACGTATCGTTAGAAAGAAAATAAGGAACACTCCCACCACAAACTCGCACATATTGTCATAGTTTCCACTGAATATCCTCGTAATTTAAAAGAAGTCACTGCAGTACGGATTAGAACTTTCGCCTTGTTATCTCTGCGTCATAATACTATAAGCGTATATATGATACTGTACGCGTTTGGATGTTGTATGAAATATAACCAGCACATAGAATGTTACAACAGTAACAATCAATCTATTAGAATACATACACTACCTATTATAACTTTCGCCTTGCTATTTCAGAGTAATTTCATGTGTTTGTGCATTTCTTGTTACTTCTGAGTCGTTGCCATAATCTACCAACCAGTGGTAAAGGGAAACTGTTTCCGGAATACTTATAGATACTGCTCTCATTGGTGGTACGAAAGATAACTCAGCACACAAACTGTTACAACAGTAACAATCAATCTATTGGAATTAGGTGATTATTGAATCGTCAATAATTTCCTAATTTCGAAGAGCATCGATTGGAACAAAAGTCATCAATGTTTGGACTCTTACACCTTTTGAATTCTAATAACTCTTGTTAACACTGGATCACTTCACCTACAATCGTTGCCACAATCCACTAACTGATGGTGAAGGTAATCGTAATCGTTACAATCTTAACCACAGCGTTACAATCGTAACAATCCATCTATTGGAATTAGAATGAGATTATTGAATCGTATATAATCTCCTCATTTCTAAAAGCATTGATTGGAACAAAAGTCTTCAGTGATTTGGACTCTTAAATCTGAATTTTGATAGTTATTGCTACCACTGGGCCACTTCATCTACAGTCATTGCCTCAATCTACTAACTTGTGGTGAAAGTAAGCTACTGCTTTCCACTGAGGTGTTGTATGAAAGATAACCCAGCACACAGACTGTTAAAACCGTAACAAATCTATTGGAATTAGGAGATTATTGAATCATCAATAATTGGAATAAAATTTGTCATTTATTTGGCTGTTACACTTACTGAATTCTAACAGCTCTTGTTATCACTGGCCCATTTATCTGCAGTTGATGTATGGGTCTCCGCAGTAAAAGGTTACTGTTTCGATTCCTGTCAATTTGAATTAAGCCCACTTAAAACAATAGGCAAGCAGGCGCTTTAGCACCGCGTTATGTGTTATCGATGCATGGATGTTTTAAAAATGTTTTGTATTTTATGCAAATGCAATCAGGTTACCCTTAAAAATCCTCCAGGAAGAGATTAAAATATTGTAAAGGAGCTTGAATATGAACGCATATGATTAAAATAATTAAATCAAATGAATAAATGCATTTGATATATATTTTTAACATAAATTTAAAAACTGAAATAACTGTTTCTATCAAAAGTACATATAAGATACCTTTGTAGCAAAAAGACAATTAAAACATAGTTTTAAGAAAATATATTTTATTGAAACAATGTATCGTGATTTAAAAACGTTGTTTAAAAATCTACATGTTATGTATGTGTGTATTTATTATGTGAAGAAAATAACAATTCCACACTGTCTAGAAAGATAGTATGAAAAGTTTTTATTTCTAAATTTTCAGAAAATAAGTTTGAAAAGGTTATATTAGTAACAACAATCTTCTAAATTGAATCCATTAAGTTAAATATAAATTGAATTAATGATAAATCTAGATCGATTGAAAATATAATGCATTGAAACTGATGTAGGAAGTACGGTGTAATCAAGCAAATTGGAAAATACATCCGAGTATATTTTAGCATTTAGCATTTACTGCTGATGATGTGTAGGAAGTAAATCAGCAGATTCGTATCGAAAGGAATAAGTAGGAAATTTACTGCGATTTCAATTGAATGGAATGGAAAAGCAGTATTTTAATGGAAAGGACTAGTTATTCAAATTATTGCAAATAATATTGATGGATATAAAGTCAGATAATGTTACTCATTATTGTAGAGTTAATTTAGCATATTTATTCGGAAATTTAATTTCCATTTACTCGTAAAAATAACAAAATTGTTTTAATACAATTTATAATTTCAAAATTGAAAACAGAGAGATTTATTGACAGATTGTGAGTTATTGAATTATCCCAGTTGTTGTGGATTGAAGTCTCACTTTTGAAAGCTAAATGGCATCTTCATGGAGTACCTGAAGAGAATTTTCTATGTTGTTCTATTCTGTGCGCAATACTCAGTACCCACACAAATTTCAAAGGCATTTTCCTTTACGTAAAAGAAATACTAATACAACAAATTGGTATTTTAATCAATAATTCATTGCTGAAAATTATTATTAAATAATGAATTCTGTATAAAATATTTTAACCCAAATTTTTATACATATGTATCTATAATTAAAAATTTCTATTAGTATTTTGAAATCAAAAGAATTAATGTTAAGTAATATTTAATAATGATTTAATACATTAAAAAAATTAATTGTAATATCAGTGTTTCATAAATTTTATAATAATATCAATAATTTGTAACAAGTTATTTTTACAATAGTATCAAAGGGCCTGAATGCCGAGTGGCTAGCGCTCGGTACCACAGGTTTCGGGTTCGAATCCCGGCGATGCCATGGATGTTGTAGTGGTTCGGAATCCACTTTAAACCGTAGGTCCCGGTCTAACATGATTGTAGTTCGTTGCTAGGGCATTGTTACTCCGCGTCCGTGGCTTATCTTCAACTTACATGCGCTCCGTGGGTAATGCGAAGTGAGTAACGTCTGTGCAGCACTTGCCCTAAGGCATCAAAGACAAGTGTCTAAGTGTTTGCCAGCTGCATTAGAACAAAAAAAAAACAATAATATCAATGTTGTTATAAAAACAGGGTTTTTTTTATAAAACACTCGTATGAATATTTTGTTACAAGCTATTTTTATAACATTATCAATTATTAACTGCCTGATAAAAAAAATGCTCACCATTTGTAAGGATATATTAGAAATAGAACATTAAAAGGCATTTTACATTAAAAAAATAAATTAAAATAATAAAATTATAATTATAAATTATAAAATTATAATTATAAAATTTTTTGGATAGTTGGAGTTGTAAGAAGGGAAATTATAATTTTACGAAGAGTGATTTATTTACGATTACTTTAAAGCAACGAATTATAAAATATTATTTTAATGAATAAAATGAGAAAATAATTTTTAAGGCTTCTGTTTACTTTTTTGAAATATAAATATCTTAAAAATCTTTTTAACATTTTTAATTTAACTCTAACTTTTCAATTTTTATTAGTTTTACATTAATTAAACATTATATAATTATTTGATTAGTTATATTTATTCAAATCGATGTGTTTGCAATTATAAATATAAAATAAACAAATTCTTTAAAATAATGGATACTACAGTTTTTTTAGCATGCGAAAACTTTTTAATGCTGTTTTTGATAAGAAAAATTTGGAAAATCAAAATGTAAAAAATTTAATTTATTATTTATTATTGACAAGTGAAATTTATTAAAATAAACGGTTAATATTACGAAGTTTACTATTCATGCAATAGTTTAAATACTTTAATTTAATGGAGAACATTTAACAAAACTTTGCTTACAGAAATTACTAATGACATTAAATGTATTCATGTATAAAATAAAAATTATATTAACTCAAGAGTTAAAGAAAAAAAAATTAAAAACCTTATTGAAGAAGATTTAATACTGAATATTATTTATTCTTACCATAATGCATTCCTTTTTAATCGTGATAAGAAAGAACATAATCTTCATCTTACTCGTATTATGGCAATAAATATTAATAATCAGAAAAAAAAAATGAATGCATAAAAGTTGTATGAGCACATTTAATAGTAAGTAAAACTTCATTTGATTTTAGAAGAAACAATTTTGTAAAGCGAATAAAAGAATAAAAATTCTATTTAGTTATGTTTTACAGCAATTTAAGGGAAATGTAATAAATACGCAGATGACAAATTAGTAAAATAAAAATACAAATTATATATATATACACACACACACACCTGTACACAGAAGGACGTCCAAATAAATTGCTAGTTAGTGGTAAATTATAAAATAATGACATATATTTATGGAACATTATATCTTGACATTTTTCACAAATATATCAAGACTCTTTTCGACATGATGTATTGAATGCATTTGTGTCCTATTAATGGCATTTAAAATTGTTCCACTGTTTGATTAAATAATCTTATTTCAAAAAAATGTTCAAAATTTTTTTTTTTTTAACTTGCAATAATTTTAAATAAAAAAATATTCCTGGGAGCTAGTTCTGAATATATATACAACTACCCTCTGATTAATGGATGTTTTAAAAGAAACGGGTTCATTTATTTAACTCCAACTAAAACCTTGACAAAAAACTTTCATTTAGTGCATAATCAATCGCAGTCTCTCGCTACTGAAATATTCACGAACACTCCAGTTAAAGCTCAACGTTCTTTTTGCATGTACCCACCTAATACAAAGGTGTTGATGAACAAGGCATTACCGGACAAACATTTATAAACTGGTCGCTCGACCGCGGCGGTCGCACCAAGCGTGACCAGTGGTCACCGATCAATGGCTGTCCCCGAAGTCTTAATTATTTCGTTTCCTGTCCGAACATTCTATGCGAAACCGACATGTACACGGTGTCCAGTGACACGCACGTGGTTTCTCTTCTCTTCCCCCCCTAAAAACGATAATGGGGGCTTGCGTGACGTCACGTGATATGTTCGAAAAGTCCCAGCCCTCTTTCTCTCTCTCTCCATCTGTTTCGAATTGAACGCCTATTCCAGGTATGGTTTCGGAGAACCGGTGATGGCCAAACGATTTTGACCGGAAGTGTGTGCTACAGGAAAAGCCACGCTGCTGATGGTTTTGCAGAAATGTTTAGGAGGTGATTAGGTTTATTTATAAGGAATCGTCATTTGGAATAGTAAGGTCATTTATCTATCAGAGTATTAAAGAAAGAAACATTCAAAACCATGAATTTGTTACATGAAATCGTTTTGCCTTTATTTCATTGCAATTCGTAACTAAGTACAGAAAAAGTTATTTCAAATGCTATTTTTTATCGTTTCTTTTGTACTTTTAGATGTCGATACTTGCAAATGTCTTGTTTGATAATATCAGCTCATTGGGAACCATGTTTGGAAATGTCTCGCTTGGTAATATGTCAGCTCATTGGCTACAATGTTTGGAAGTATTTCATTTGGTAATACCAGTTCAATGAGAACAATGTTTGGAAGTGTCTCATTTGGTAATGTCAGCTCAGTGGGACCGATGCTTGTAAATGCCTTATTTGGTAATGTCAGGTCAATGGGAAAAATGTTTGGAGAAATCTCAGTCCTATTGTCAGTTCACCAATAAATCTAACTGGTAGTACAGTGTTAACATATGCAGAATATAGGATTGCTTAGGACAAAATTCATAAATTCTTGGTTGCAATCATTGCTTTTAGAAGGAGAATTTTTCGATTCTCTATAGGATTTTGACAGTTTTCTGTAGGTGTCTCTCATCGACAGTCTGTTTGCCTAGTTGGAGTTTTTCCAGGTTTTCTCTAACACCCAAATATGGGATAGCCACACCGGACGGAATTGTCCTGCTTCCATAGCCATTTCATAGCCTAGTCATATCATGCATAAATAGAGCATGGTGTACAAAAAAATTGGTACATTGTCATCTAAACTGATTGTGATATAATTAATATAATATATATGAATCGCTCATGCTTAACAGTAGTTAAAACTGATAAAGCAGAAGTTTCAGTTGCCTGTATCTTGCAGAAGTTTTCCTTGATTTTAATCTTCACGAAACTAAGGTGTTTTTCCATTTCATCCTTTAAATTGCTTAAAGATTGTATGCAATAGAAGGTGGAATGTTACAAAGGTAGATAGGGGTTTTGCGGGAAAATATTTTATTTTTATAATAGTTTGATGATAAAATTATTTTCATGATTGATTATGTCAAATTAGTGAAACTATTAATTTACATAGGGATAATTTTCAGATGATATTTACTATTTAACGAGTTAAAAATATAATAGGGTTATTTATATAAAATTATATTAGTGTGTACCATGTCATGCGTCATGTATGATTTCATGTTGTACAAAAAATATAGCTAGTTTTTTTATAATAGCTCCACCTTTTAAGATGCTATATATATTTTTTTTTTTTAAATTAAGGCAATTTTATGTATTTGCAATGATATGTATTTACAATGACTGATAAAACATTAACATAGCAATATCCTTAATTTAAAATAACGTTAACATAACTTAACAGATATTAAACAGTTAAATTGACTGTATTTCCCAAGAGTTTACCATTAAATGACAAATAATAATAAATAATTAAAAGCTTGTTGTGAAAATTATAATAATTTATTTATATATCCTTTTGCCTTTATACTGAAATTGAATTAGAAGTTCCATTTATATATTTTTTACAAATTTTTCACATTAGATTAATTGTAAAGAAATTTGAATTGAATTCAATACAGAAACTTAAATGTTTAATATTTCTAAATTTAAAATGCTTCTTTATTTCATAGCACACATTAATTTTATAAATTTCGGATGATTTCATGAAAAAATTAAACTATTTTCCATTTATAAATCAGAAATATTGTTATCCACAATTCAAAATAAATGTTTTCATTTTTATCTATGTTAAAATAGCATAACTATCAAAAATGAGTTCATTTATCAAAGCTTCATAAGTAAACAATAATAAAAGATAAGACTATTTATGTAAAAATAGAATTATAAGAAATCCAGTAAATTCAAAATACATGTAATTTTAAATTTGTTAGAAGGATTTTATTTTCAATAACGAAATTCCCATTCAAATAATTCAACAACTTCAATTTCAACGAATTATCATCACAAATTTCAAATTGCGCAAAACTTAGCACGAATTCGTATTTAAATAGAATCATGTAAAACAGCATTTCTGAAATTGATTTAGGTACTTCATTGCAAATAAATCTTTATCATTTTCTGCTAAGTAAATTCCAATATCTAATATTTATTAGGGAATTAATAAACATGAGAGACTCCTTTCTCAAGTTGCGCATGGAAGGCAGATAGCAAAGCAAGAAGGACGGAATCAATCAAGACTTAATAGAAGTCGGGAAGTCAGATAAATGTCGGCGCTGTTCAATTCTGCTTATTGTATGAATCATAACTTCTGGAAATACCAGGAAAATATGCATAGTAAGGCTTCAAATATATGTCGGTGAAAGAGAAATTTCTGAACCATGAAAGATAATAATTTTACAATAAACGGCTTCATGTATTGCAAACAGTTTCTTTATTTGCATAACATATATACTAGCAGAACCCGGCATATGTTGTCCTGCCAAAAAAAAAATGCATTATAGAAAATTACATTTCGCGAATATATTCTCATATGTGCATATTAATTTTCATGGATAACGTTTGGACGGTATTTAAGATGAAATGCTGCAGCACCATCTGATGGCAAGAAATAATAAAGTGGATAACGCGAACCTATTTTCCATACTCGAACACATATTATTACAAATTTTCATAACGATTGGTTGAACGGTAAAGAAGTTGTAACGATACTGCAGTAGCATCTTGTGGCGACTTACAACAAAGGGAATTGCATAAAAACATTCTCCGTGTTTTGTCAAACAAACACAAAAAATTTCTTCAAAACGCACGTGCAGAATTATATCGATTGCAGGTCAAATTGTAAATCTAATCCATCCTGCGACCTATTCAAACACACACAAAAATTTCATAAAAATCGGTCAAGCCGTTTAGGAGGAGTTCGATGACAAACATACAGAAGAAATATAAACATATATCAATATAAAGAACAAAGGATAACTTGCAAGGATGGAACTAGAAACACAAGTATATTGTACCACAAAAGCTACACCGTTACACGCAAGGAACTTGTATAACAGAACCATAATAGCATTCGTAATACAAAAACACGATGTGCCTTACAATGAAACCTCCCAGACAAAGACCAAAAAAAGGAAAGAAAATATTCAAGATTTTAAGTGCTCATAAGCTATAACTACGAAAGTGAATTAGTATTTTGTTAGAAAAATACAAAACACGAAAGGTTGAACGGAAAGAACTGCATTGGTAGATGAAAAAATATTCATAAAAAATATTTAGAAATAGGGTACGCATAGACACATATATATATATATATACCTGAAAGAAAAATATTAACATAAAGAAAAAATATACAATTCGTTTATAATTTATTATACTGTAGAACTTTTCATAAAATTTTTATTTATCGAAAGAAGTGTTTTTAAAAATATATGTAATACGAGTAATGCAGTACTACGATAATCTTTTGATAAAAATTAAAGAAATACTCACAGCTATTTTATAAAGAGTATCTAAGTATTAAGAAACTAAAAGGAGCATCGAAATTATATCTTCTTCCCATTATTTTAACAACTATTGCATGCCAAGCAAAATTAGTAATTTTAGAATAAAAAAACTCCAACCGTTTACTAAAAATCGCATTTTCACGTTTCAAGTAAACAACCTAGAAGTTCCCATTTTTCATGAATATCCGGTCCCCCAACGAATCCCTTTTGTTTTGAGAGGAAAGACAAATATGTCTTCACCTTCTCTCCTGCGATCTCATCCGATTCTTAATCCCCCCACGTGTGGTCGGGAAAGATCCACTCTCTTCTTCTCCTCCCCCTCCTCCTCCTCGTGATGAAGGGGAGGAGGAGAAGAAGATCATCATAATAAAAAAATAAAAAAAAAGCACAGTGGGGGAAAGAAGGAAAAAAACACCTCATCTCAACAGCGGAAGGGGATGAGCCCCGCGTAAAGAAGAGGGGAAGAAAACAACAACGGGTGTAAAAATGAAATCGTCTGAAAGGGATGGTGGAAAGGGTGGTGAAATTCCCGGTGTGCTCTTACGAGATGTTTTGGGAGAGTCTTTGGATTTCTTCATTCTCCCGTTGTCTTTTGTCTCCACAAGGAATTTCTCGCGTTGTGTGTCTCGATTTCTGAGGAAAGCCAATTTCCTCTGGAGTAAGGATTTCTTCGGGAGTTTTTTTCGGGAGAAATCTGGAGCCGGAGAGTGTTGCTTTCTCTAACGCGCTTAAGTGCGCGCTTTCATATTTTATAGGGCACCGTCTTCCGCAACTTTAAAAGGCCCCGATATTGGTTTCTTGTTAGGAGGATGAAGATGAAATGCAGTAGGAATACGGTGATGTATGTAGATTTTTGAAGGAAGATTTTTTTTTTACATACAGGAAAGAAATTTGAGTGGATATGTAGAGTTTTTGTTCTACTTGAAGTGCATTTGTTGAGATTTCTATTTTAGGAAAATATTCTAAATGAGCAAATATTAAAATAAGATGTCTGATGGTCGAGAGGTTAGCTGTCTGGCGCTTCGTACCACAGATTCCGAGTTCGAGTACCGGTTGTGCAATGGATATTTGTAGTGATTCGGAATCCACTTTAAACAGTAGGTCCCGGTCCAACAAGATCGTAGAGAGTTTCGGAGGTAGTGTTACTCCACGTCCGTAGCTTATCTTCAAGCTCCACGCACTTCCTGGGTAGTGCTAAGTGAGTAACATCAGTGGGGCGCTTGCCTTAAGGCATCAAAGACAACTGTCTAAGTGTTTGCCAGCTGCATTAGAAAAAAAAATATATATATATTAACATAATTCTGTTAAAATACCACAGATTTCGTAAAAATACCATTTTCAATTAAAATTAAATGTTTCCAAACATTTTCAATTAAAATACCACACTTTTTAACTATCCAAGCATTTTTGAATTATATAAATTTCTATTTAGAAAATTTAAACAAATTGTTTAAGAAATGTAAATAAGAATTCTGTTCTTAAAACAATGAAAAAAATTTCGTTATAATTAGAATGATAAATGTTTTACATTTATTAAAATTTAAATATAAGCATAAAAAATATCACAAGTTTGGGAAAAATTTAACGAAATATTTGAAATAACACGCATGATATTTTCTATATTTTGCTGATAATGCATATTGACATCATAATATATCTTTATACTTAAAATTTTGATTTATTGAATTATTTGTTCTATTATTATTTTCATAATAAAACAGAAAAAAAAATATAGGCTCATACACTCATAAAAAAAACAGCACAAATAATAATATTTTATAAACAATTTCACTTAAACATAATTTAGACTATTAACATAAAATTTAATTAAAATTTAATATTTCTGTTATTAAGGAAATGTTAGTTACAAATTATACTAAGTTTTATTATACATTTTGAAGATAATATTGATATTACTGCTATGAAACTGAAGTATTGCTATTTTTTTGATAAAGTATTATTGATAAAATTTAAAACAATTTTAAAGTAAAAGTTCATAAAAAAAATATATAACATTTTCAAGAAGACTCTTTTAACTTCTGTTAATATTTACTTAAGGAAACTCAAGTGCTTGAAGAAATATTTCCTTAAGGTAAGGTTTATCAAAGAAGTAACGTTTTTTTTACTAACTTCTAAGAAAATCTTGAAATATTTCTTTAATAAATATTATGAGCAACAACACATAAAAAATAATTTTGAAATGTATCTGAAAAGTTAGAATAAACGAAAATATTATACAATATTATTTAAGCAACTGTATTAATTTTAATAATTTTTTTCAGTTTCAACATAATAAGAAAGAAAATGTAGATTTTGATTTAGTTTATTTAACATTAAATTGTTTGTTAAAATGCTACCGTCTAGTTGTAATCATTTTTTATTCGTAAGTATTAAGATCATTTAAATATCAAAAACTCCATAGCTTTATTATACTGAAATTTAAATTCATTTTATTCACTGAAACATGAACATTTTAGTAATTTAAAAAATAACACCAATGCTTAAACATTGGTGTTATTTTTTGATGTTTTACAATGATGCAATGTGTGAATGTTTAACACTAATGCTTAAACCAATGTGTGAATGTTTAACACTAATGCTTAAACCAATGTGTGAATGTTAACACTAATGCTTAAACCAATGTGTGAATGTTTAACACTAATGCTTAAACCAATGTGTGAATGTTAACACTAATGCTTAAACCAATGTGTGAATGTTTAACACTAATGCTTAAACCAATGTGTGAATGTTAACACTAATGCTTAAACCAATGTGTGAATGTTTAACACTAATGCTTAAACCAATGTGTGAATGTTAACACTAATGCTTAAACCAATGTGTGAATGTTAACACTAATGCTTAAACCAATGTGTGAATGTTAACACTAATGCTTAAACCAATGTGTGAATGTTTAACACTAATGCTTAAACCAATGTGTGAATGTTAACACTAATGCTTAAACCAATGTGTGAATGTTTAACACTAATGCTTAAACCAATGTGTGAATGTTTAACACTAATGCTTAAACCAATGTGTGAATGTTTAACACTAATGCTTAAACCAATGTGTAGATGTTTAACACCAATGTGTAAATGGTTAACACCAATGTGCAAGTTACTTGATGGGGATTAGTAATTTAGAAGTTGCATCAATTATAAGAATTTCTATGTTGCCAACTTACATTCTCATCAATTTAACGAAATATTGAAAATAATATTTCTATTGTAATATATTTATGTTTATAATATCGATGATGATGTATAACTGAGTTAAAATACATCATTATCATAGAAAAAGTGTTATTGCTTTAACAAAAGTTGGACGCGACCATAATTTTAAAAGAACGCCCTTCCCCCAAGTAGGGCATTTGAGTGGATATATAGAGTTTTTGTTCTACTTGAAGTGTATTTGTTGAGATTTCTATTTTAGGAAAATATTCTAAATGAGCAAATATTAAAATAAGATGTCTGATGGTCGAGAGGCTAGCTGTCTGGCGCTTCGTACCACAGATTCCGAGTTCGAGTACCGGTTGTGCAATGGATATTTGTAGTGATTCGGAATCCACTTTAAACAGTAGGTCCCGGTCCAACAAGATCGTAGAGAGTTTCGGAGGTAGTGTTACTCCACGTCCGTAGCTTATCTTCAAGCTCCACGCACTTCCTGGGTAGTGCTAAGTGTGTAACATCAGTGGGGCGCTTGCCTTTAGGCATCAAAGACAACTGTCTAAGTGTTTGCCAGCTGCATTAGAAAAAAAAATATATATATATTAACATAATTCAGTTAAAATACCACAGATTTCACAGATTTAATAAATCTGTAGGGTTCACACCTTCCTTCCATATTCCTTGAACCCAGCGGACATCAAAAGTGGCGATAATATTTAAATTGTATAAGGAATTATTAATTTATTTTATCGTATTACTGGAAATGCAGAAAATGAATTCTGTAAGCATGTTCAAAAGATTTTTAAGTCTTACTAAGTCTGTACGAAAAAACTCTATAATTCCAAATAAACAATTTTTAGATTCTATTCACTGAAATGTAGAAAATAGAGTGTAAATCAAAATTCACTAAAAAAAAATAACATTATTTCGCATTCTTTAAAAGGAAGATTGAATATGTTTCTTGGCGTCCGCTTTAAAGATATTTGAATCGCATTTGTTGTATAAATAAGAAAAATTTAAAAATTGCCTATGCAGCAGCTGATGATAAAATACACATTAATCTGTTGTTTTATGTGGCTTAATTCATTAACAAGTAAAATAGTAATATATGTGTAAACAAGGAATCGATCCATAACATTTTCTCTGTTAAAAACATACATTGCCAAAAAAAAAAGAATTTCTTCTGAAAATAAATCTTTTATAACGAAAAATACTAGAATTTGTTAAAAATATGTAAGCATATTTTCAATGAGTTTCTCTTAATGTCGACGACAAACAAACAAACAACATCTTTATGAGCAGGCTTTTTGACAATACTTTAGAATTGTTATTGCTAAAATGATCGACATCAAACGCGTTGTTATTTTGTTATCTAAATTTAATTTTCTATTCTATATGTTATATTTTCTTTCTCTCAAATATGTTGTTTAAAAAAAGCTTGTTTTCCTTGGCACCAATATAATAAAATTACTCCTACGATAAAAACTTTAATTAAAAAATAAACAATCTAAAATTTTTACATAACTATTTTTTGTTTGTCCTTTATAATTTCATAGAATAAAATACAGTGGATAAATAAAAAGCTGATAAACTTTAAAGGGGTCTATAATCAAACACCTGCGGCAACCCCTGCTCAAATATGATGGATCCTTAAATAATTACCTTTGTACCCTCTTTTACAAAAAAATTACTATCGCTCCCATCCATTCCTTTTTTTATAATGAAATAAAATGTCGTATTAGCTTTGATGTTTCATTAATTTATTTCATATTAGCAATATAAGAATACAAAAAATTTCTCTATTCAAAATTTATATTTTAATATAAGTTGTAAGCAAATTTAATACTTTAAGGCATTTACGTTTTTTAAATATATTGATAACCGCAAATATTCAATTTTTATATTTTAAAACGATCAAGTGTACGATTTATCAGTCATTGATGTAATGGATATCACATGCCATTAATGTGTTTTGGAAACATGATGTATTATCAAAAAGACATCTATAAATTTATAAAAAATTACCTATTTCGAGCTGTTTTATGATGGTAGCCAATAAAAAAGAAGCTTTTTCGTAAATAAAACAGGAATGAAATAATTATTTAAAACTTTCCTTGCTTTCTGGGTCCGAGATGTCATGAACCAAAAAAGTCTATATAAAGATAGGTAAAATAAATCCATACTTAACTAAACAATGTTCCTTCTGATCTCCGAACTTGTATGGAGGTTTATGGTAAAGCTTATCATAATCATTTGATTAACATTCAAATTATTTATTAACCTAGTGGTTTACGGTATATAAACTATTAGGTTATCCATATAAATTTATGGTAGAGGTCTAAATATTTTCATGATTTTTGTGATGATATGTAAACTTTTATTATGATTTTTAACTGCCAGGTTTCGGCAGATTCCCTTTCCATTCTACAATGAGACCACACGGGTTCTTGGACTTGGTCTAGATGTTGTTGTGTACTGGGATAAGAAATAAACAACAACTTACCATATAAAATGTAATTAGCTAATTTAAAAATATTTGCCCATTTTTATATAGTTATCCCTATTAACTTATTTTTTAAATAATACTATTTAACTTGTACTTAAAAAAATTTGTTTTTGTATTATTTATTTAAAGTCAATTCCTACTTTTTTTCATTATATTGCAGAAAAGTCCTTTACAAATAGAGTTGAAATTTTCCTCTCACATCTGGCGCCATCTGTTATTAGATACATGCAACTTAAATCTACAAAAAACTAAAATTAATTAATTAAATTTAATGAATGAATTATTATTTGAAAAAACTGCATTAACATCAAGTGTCATCCACTACAACTTCAAGAAACGTATTTGAAGTTGAGTGGATGAATAAAAAGTATTTTATTAACGATTGAATATTTGAACAAGATATATATAGGGAGAGTGTGACCTAATAGTAGGAATTGAAATAATAATATTTAACTTATTCTTTACATAGTAATATTTAACTTATTCTTTACATAGTAATATTTAAATTATTCTTTAAATAATAATATTCTGTAAATATTTTTTAAACTAACAGTCTGGAATTAATCAAATATTTTTCAATAACTCAACCTTGAAACTTTTAAGCTGCGATTTGATTCAAAAAGCTGAATATTTTCCTTAAAATGCTTACTTTGTTCTTTGCACACGAGTTTTAAATATCCAAGGATACACGGAATATATTAATTAGGCTCTCTCTCGGCCTCAGATTACTCTGACAATTTCATTAAACCTAAGAGTTGATTCCTAATTTTAATGAAAATCATTTCATTATGACGTTACGAAACGGAGGAGAAAATTAATTGCACCTTTGGGTTTTTCCGTGAATATCACTTACAGATGCAGTTTTAATCTCACCCTGAAAGAAATGTTTGTATGACACGCTTTGTACGAAAATTAAATTTTTTTTCTTAGATATTTTTTTTTTAATTTTCTGCGCACAGAAAGAGAATTAGAAATTAAAGAATAAAAAATAGTATTTAATTTTCTGAAAGTAATTTTGAAAAAAAGTATATTGCTATTTGGAAAAATGTTTCTTCATTTATTTTTCTCATTGTTTTTTTCGTTTTTAAATCGAGTCGTAGCGTTATATTCTGCTGCCACAGTAAAGAATTATTTTTTTTTTCGACTTTTAAATGTACATTGTGGTTTTTTCAATATTAGGTCATAGGATTAAGTAAAATAAAATAACTTTTAATATTTGTATGCATTTCCCTTTTTAAAACTAAATAAAAATAGTTTGTTTTCCTTATTTTTAATGAATTATTTTAAATTCTAAACATTATCATTTGTTTTAAAATGTTGTCCGATTAAAATCTGCTGAATTATTTAGATATTCATGATTTATTAAACAAAATTTATGTTTCTTCACAGTTGCTACTCAAATAATTATTTATTTAATCAGGAATATGGTGGTTTGGGTTTTCGTTTCCTTGATCACTTGATCAGTTTTTCGTATCCTTGACCATTTTCAATGGTTCTTGATGTTTTTTATTTATTTTATGGCCTGTTCTTTTTGGTTTATTTAAATATGAGGTTTATTATTTTACATTTGTATAAATTACGTGCAAAAATACAATTTAAGTAATATCAGCCCTAGTAGAAACAAGGAATATAAAAAAAATTAAAATCAATTCCTACTTTTTTCTCTCTATATTGCAGAAAGTCCTTTATAAATATTTTCATTCATTTTTTTAAGTTTATCTGGTGCCATCTATTGATAGATACAAGGAACTTAAATCTAAAAAAATCTAAAATTAACTAATTTAATTTAATGATTGAATTAATATTTGAAAAAACTGTATTAACATCCAGTGTCATCCACTACAAATTCAAAAAAAATGTACCTGAACTTAAATGGATGAATAAAAAGTATTTTATGAACGATTGAAAATTTGAACAAGATATATATAGGGAGAGAGTGAGCTAATAGAAGGAATTGAAAAATAGGGGGAAGGGGAAAAAGTGACTAACGCTCTGGCGGTGCACTGTGCCACAGTGCTGTGTTCGAGTCCCGGCTGGGCCATGAGTATTTGTAGTGATTCGGAATCTACATTAAACCATAGGTCTCGGTCTAATATAAATGTAGTCTGACAACCCTACCCCCGTAAAAAGAAAACATCACATGTTTCAGAATTTGTCGGTAGGCAGATGGCCCATCATGGTGCTGTTGCGCCATTGAAGTAAGAAAAAAATGAATCTGCATATCATTTCTTTTGATATACATTATATATATATTAATTATTATTAATATATGTTATTATGTATATTAATTATATTATATTATTTCTTTTGATATTTCGTTTTCTATTCGCTTAATTGTTAAATTCATTTGTAAAATACAGATATTCTTCTGAGATATTCATTTTAAAGTGAATAATAAACTTCGTCTACTTCTACAAAATTAAATCATTACAAATTATCTAATTTTATTAATTATTTAAACATTGTAATAAACTCAGGTGTTATAATTACTTAAAAAAAAAAATACAAAGACATCGAATTTTTTTACTTCATAGCAGTATGATCTAAAATTATATAATATATATATATATATTATAATTTACAGTTTTAAATTTCAAATTAAAATTTTCTATGCCAACATGCAAACTTTAAATGATATTATGTGATTTTATAGCATCTGAGTGAAAATAAATAATATAAAGTGTTGAAATATACTTATCATTTACTAAGCATTGAATATTCTAAAAATTGAAGTATTTTCTCGTTACTCTTTTTAGTTTAATAGATCTTTCACATAATATTATTTGATGAGCTTATTTTGCTTCAATTTATGTTGCTCATATTCATTCGTTATTTGGAAATTCGATAATACTATTTCACGCTGGATATTACTAATCCTTTATTCACAATTATTATAGCATAATTATTACCCATAAAATTAAGGCTATTGTTTGGGGGAGTTGCGGTTTTCGTACAAATTATCGTAATAATTAATCGTATAATTTCGTATTAATTATGGTTTTTGTACTGAATGATCCTAGTCAAATTTCCGATATGCACCGCAGGTTTCGGTACCCCAAGTTTCGGGTTTAAATACCGGCAGTGTTGTGAATGTTTGTAGTGATTCGAAATCCACTTTAAACCGTAGGCTACGATATAATATGATTGCAGAGAGTTGGGCATAGGGCCTACAACCCTACGCCGTAAAAAGAAAACATCTCCGGTTTCAGAATCTGCCAGTAGGCAGACGGCTATGGTTCAACATCGACTGTCGTATCAGGGAATAATATTAAGAGAAAAATCTAATGTATAACTTTCTCTTAATTTTTTTTCACTTTTACAGTGGTTTACAATGTACAACTACAGCATAATAGAACTACGCTTAACAGTGTACAATTTAGCACAAAATTTACTCCTATACTATAATTCCGTCTGCAAAATTGGGTAATAATTTATGATGTATAAAGATTTCATGCGACTTTGCTTTAAAAAATCATAAAGATTTTTTTTTTATAACGGGGTAAAAAGAATCATTAATAATAATCAGGGTACACCTCAACCATATTCTAATGGTTCACCTGTACTAGCACCAACTATCAGAAATATGACATTTTGTTCTCCAATTACGCCTCACTAAAAATAAGTACATTTTACAACTTTTCAAAAAACGATCATAAATTACGGCAAGTGAAAAATAACTCTCACTTCCAAGGAAACGCCGACGAATGCCTGCTCCCCTAACGATACGGCTTTTCATCTCCGACTAGATTTGAAATAAATTTTTTTTTCTTGGGTGTAGCCTCTAATGTGCGAGCTCACGCAACAGAAACGACCTCGAAATGAAAGCAAGATAAATACAAGGTTTGATGCGAGCCGGCATGAAACACACGTTCACAGTAGCACCACCATTAATCGTCTGGGACCACAGAAAAGAATGGCGCCCAGGTAATCTAATTAATGAGCATGCAACTAAAAGAAATGTAACATTAGTATTTACTAAGTACGGCATTCGTTTAATGAGTCGTGTTCTCTCCCTGAATCTTTTTTCGTGTTACTGTATCTGATAAGTAAAAGGGTGTTACTAATACACCTTTCAATTTTAGTGAAAAAAAGTCCTAAAACATACAACTACATATTTTAAGTAAAAGATCAATTTGGTATACAGAAAGATCTCACAGTCTATATATCCATGAATTTATTAATAATTGTTTAATATATACTAAAAGGCATATATTCCATTGTGGGTTCTTCTACTACTAGACAACACCACATCACTGTGCCTAGAGCTGAGTTTCCCCTTTAAAGTTTGGGATTGACATGGGTGAGAAGTCTGATTGGGCTCTGAGACTCTCTATGGTCTTAGGAGACCAGGATCTACGGCTTAAAGTGGATTCCGAACCGCTACAATCATCCATCAGGCTCCAATGTCTATATGACTGCAAAGCATTGGGCCTAGGGCTGACAACCCTACACTGTAAAAAAAAAACCATCACCTCCTTCGGAATCTACCAGTAGGCAGATTGTCATGGTCCAACATGGCCTATAGTGTCTGAGGTTATTATATATTATATATTTTCATAAATTCTATTCGATATATTTTTATTATATATTCGTTATTTCTCTGAATATTTTCTTTTTACCGAAATGTATGACAAAATTTAATCGCACACTTCTTTTACAATTTCCTCTGGAAAATAGTAATAATTTATGATGTATAAAGATTCCACGCGATCTTATAAAAAAAATAATAACCTAACGATTTTTTAAAACAACGGGATAAAAAAGAATCATTAATAATAATCAGGGTACACCTCAACCAAATTCTAATGGTTCTACCGTTCTAACGCCAACTATCAGAAATATGACATTTTGTTCCCCAATTACACCTCATTTACAGTGTAATATAAGACACTAAAAATAAGTACATTTTACAACTTTTCAAAAAACGATCATAAATTACGGCACGTGAAAAATAATTCTCACTTCCAAGGAAACGTCGACGAATGCCTGCTCTCCTAACGATACGGCTTTTCATCTCCGACTATATTTGAAATAATTTTTTTTCTTGTGGGTAGCCTCTAATGTGCAATCTCACGCAACAGAAACGACCTCGAAACGAAAGCAAGATAAATATAAGGTTTGATGCGAGCCGGCATGAAACACACGGTCACAGTAGCCGCACCATTAATCGTGTGGAGGCCACAGAAAAGAATGGCGCCCAGGTAATCTAATTAACGAGCATGCAACTAAAAGAAATGTAACATTAGTATTTACTAAGTACGGCATTCGTTTAATGAGTCGTGTTTTCTGTCCGAAACCCTTTTTTCGTGTTATTGTATCTGTTAAGTAAAAGGGTGTTACTAATGCAGCTTTCAATTTTTGTGAGAAAAAGTCCTTAAACATACGACCACATACTTTAAGTAAAAGGTCAGTATAGTATATAGAAGAATCCCAAAGTATATATACCCATGAATTTATTAATAATTGCTTAATATACATGCATATGCACACACACACACATAATAACATACACAAGACACATACACATATATGCATACACAAGACACATACACATAAATACATACACATATATACGTATACAAGGCACATCAGACAGTCGTTCAGTTCAGTTCTTCAATTCGGCCATTACCCATCCGTTGCCTCTCGGCCATTCGACGCCGTGCCGTCCAATGAAGATTTGCGATCCCCTCGTAGGTTCTGTCGTAGTCGGCATCGTCAAGTGCACTGATAAGTGCACTGGGAGGTGATCTACAGCGTCGTTAGAGTCGGAGCAAAGTGGGCAGATTGGAGAGTCAGTGATCCCTATGAGGTTAAGATGCTTTTGTAGGTAGTCTTGTCCCGTAGCCATTCTGAAGGTGGCAACCGCGACTCTCCAAATAAGTTTTTCGGGGCCTGATGGCCAAGTGACTAAAGCTCTAGCGCATGGCACCACAGGTTTCGGGTCAAGTACCGGCAATGCCATGGATATTTGTAGTTATTCGGAATCAACTTTAAACCGTAGTCCCTGATCTAATCTGACTGCAGAGCATTGGGCATAGGGCTGACAACCGTCCTGTCCTGTCCTGCCATTTGGCAGACGGTCGTGGTCCAACATGGACTGTAATGCCATGTATTTATATTCGATATTTCTCCACTTTTACAGTAGTTTACAATGTACAACTCCAGTGCAATAGTTTACAGTGTACAATTTAGGACAAAATTTAATCATATATGTATAATTCCATCTGCAAAATTGTTTAATAATTAAAGATGTGTGAAGATTTCGTGTGATCTTATAAAAGAAATAATAAATTTAAGGTTTTTTTTTAAAATAACGCAATAAAAATAATCATTAATATTAATCAGAGTACACCTCAAACAAATTTTAATGGTCACCTTACTAACACCAACTATGAGAAATATGACATTTTGTTCCCCAATTATGCCTCATTTGCAGTGTATAAGCCACTAAAAATAAGCACATTTTACAACTTTTCAAAAAAAAACGATCATAAATTACGGCACGTGAAAAATAACTCTCACTTCCAAGAAAACGTCGACGAATGCCTGCTTCTCCTAACGATACGGCTTTTCATCTCCGACTAAACTTGAAATAATTTTTTTTCTTGGGGTAGCCTCTAATGGGCAATCTCACGCAACAGAAACGACCTCGAAACGAAAGCAAGATAAATATAAGGTTTGATGCGAGCCGGCATGAAACACACGGTCACAGTAGCCGCACCATTAATCGTGTGGAGGCCACAGAAAAGAATGGCGCCCAGGTAATCTAATTAACGAGCATGCAACTAAAAGAAATGTAACATTAGTATTTACTAAGTACGGCATTTGTTTAATGAGTCGTGTTTTCTGCCTGGAACTTTTTACGTGTTATTTTGTCTGTTAAGTAAAAGGGTGTTACCAATGCACTTTCCGATTTTTTGTAAGAAAAGGTTCTAAAACAAACAACACTTAGTTTAAATATAAGACCAATACTGTATACAGAAAGATCCTAAAGTCTATATACCCATGAATTTTTAATAATTGTTTTAATATATGAAAACACACACTATCATGTGGGTCCTGATTAGAATAGCCCCCTGTAGTCCATGCATGTCGTTCAGTTCTGTTTAGTTCAACCAACGCCAGTAAGTGGCCTCTCGGCCATTAGACGCCGCGCCGTCTTGTAAAAATTTTACCATCCCCTCGTAGCTTCTGTCCTGGTCGACATCAAGTGCACTATAAGATGGGAGGTGGTCTGCAGTGCCCATCGTAGAGTTAGAGTCGGAGCAAAGTGGGGAGATTGGCGAATCAGCGACCCTGATGCATTTGAGATGCTCTTGTAGGTATTGGCGACTCTCCTAATGAGATACTTTGGGGGCCTGATGGTCGAATGGCTCTGGCACTCAGTACCACAAGTTTCAGGTTGTAGTACCGGAAATGAAACGGATATTTACAGTCTGAGTAAAAAGTTTAAGGCCAGTAGACATTTTTGAGAAAATGTGAACATTTAAACTGAGGAATTAAAATAACATTTGATTGATAATTATTGAGCTTAAATAAAAGTAGAAAAATTAATTTGCAAATATTTTATTATTAGAAAATATTACAGAACACACAGATGAATATTTGAGCCTGAGTAAAAACTTTAAGGCCAACATAGAAAATAACATACAAGAAAAAAATTACAAATTCTTAGAAGGTTGTGTAGGAGCCATTACTTCGAATTACTTCAAATATTCTTGTTTTCATGGATGAAACGAGTTTTTGACAAAGGGTGGGGTCGGTTTTATACCACTCATCTTCGATAGTACATTTCAGCTCTGTTGTTGATGTAAAATGTCTCCCATTTGCATAAACTCTTCTTGCTAAGTCAGTCCAAAGGTTCTCGAATGGGTTGAAGTCAGGTGATCAAGCTGGCCATTTCACAGTTTCAACATTGTTGACTTGGAACCAATTTTTTGTGCTGTTACTCGAATGGATCGGTGCATTGTCTTGCTGATATTTCCAATTTTCTCCAGCAAGACATTCAGCATTTGGCAAAAGATGATTTGTTAGGACATTTTGATATCCTTGTGAATTCATTCTACCTGAAAGGAATGCAATTGAGCCCACACCATTGTAAGAAAAACAGCCCCAAGTCATGACAGACCCTCCACCTACTTGGCGCTTGGAGAATATTTCTTTTTCATTTCTTATATCATGCCAGTAAAAATTCCAGCCATCTGGTCCATCCAAATTCCATTTTTTTTCGTCAGAAAAAATAATTTCTATCCATTGGTTGCCCCAGGCCATGACTTTCTGGCCAAAGTTCAAACGCTCTATTTTGTGTCTCTGTAGTAACTGAGGCTTAGTCAATTTTGATGTATAAGTGTACCTTCCAGACTTTCTAATTGTGTTATAAATCGTTTTTTGACAAACTTTTAAACCTGTCGTCGGAATCAGTTTCCTGGTTGAGTACTTTCCAGTAGATGCAAGTTGGCAAACTCTTCTTTCATCACGCGAGGACAAAGCTTTAGGTCTTCCCCTAGTATTCTTATTACCATAATTGTCTTTCAATTTAAAAAAAATGTTTACTACAGTCTTTGATCTTCCTATCTTTATCGCAATAGCACGACTACTCATTCCTGTTGAAGAAAAAGCTTCGATCTGTCCTCTTTCACGATCAGTTAACTTCTTACCCTTCGCCATCTTCACAAAGATCACCAATACTTCGAAGAAACGTATGAAAATATGAAAATTGCAGCGTTGTCACGAGCTAGTAGTTGCAATGGTAATTACACGATTATATTATATTTATTTTTAAAAAATGACTGGTGGCCTTAAAGTTTTTACTAAGGCAGAAATACTAACTTTGTAAATAACCACATGTTTCTCATAATTATGTATTTACAAATTATGTTTATAGCATTTCTTTCTTAATCAATGAACTTTAATAATTAATATTATTTGAATCCCTTTTATTTCATTTTACATTTTCTCAAAAATTTTTACTGGCCTTAAAGTTTTTACTCAGACTGTATATTCAGAATGACTTTAAATCGTAGGCCCTGATCTAATATGACTGAAGAGAGTAGGGCATAGGACTGACAACCCTACCCAGTAAAAATCTGACAACCGTCCTGTTTCGGAATCTGCCAGTCAGCAGAAGGTCATGGTCTAACATGGACTGTAGTGCCAGAGTTATATTCGATATTTCTCTTAATATATTTCTCCACTTTTACAGTTGTCTACAACGTACAACTGCAGTACAATAGAACTATGATTTACAGTGTACAATTTAGGATAAAATTGTATCCTATACTATAATTCCATCTGCAAAATTGTGTAATAATTTATGATGTACGAAGGTTCCATGCGTTCTTATAAAAGAAATACGATTTTTTTAAAGCAATGGGGTAAAGAGAATCATTAATAACAATCAGGGTACAACTCAACCATATTCTAATGGTTCTACCGTACTAACGCCAACATTCAGAAATATGACATTTTGCTCTCCAATTATACCTCATTTACAGTGCATAAGACACTAAAAATAAGTACATTTTACAACTTTACAAAAAACGATCATAAATTACGGCACGTGAAATATAACTCACTTCAAGAAAACGTCGACGAATGCCTGCTCTCCTAACGATACGGCTTTTCATCTCCGACTATATTTGAAATTTTTTTTTTCTTGAGTGTAGCCTTTAATGTGCAAGCTCACGCAACAGAACCGACCTCGAAATGAAAGCAAGATAAATATGAGGTTTGATGCGAGTCGGCATGAAGCACACGTTCACAGTAGCATAACCATTAATCGTGTGTGGGCCACAGAAAAGAATGGCGCCCAGGTAATCTAATTAACGACCATGCAACTAAAAGAAATGTAACATTAGTATTTACTAAGTACGGCATTCGTTTACCGAGTCGTGTTTTCTGCCTGGAACTTTTTTCGTGTTATTTTATCTGTTAAGTAAAAGGGTGTTACTAATGCACCTTTCGATTTGTGTGAGAAAAAGTCCTAAAACATACAACCACATACTTTCAGTAAAAGAACAATACAAGATACTGGAGAATCCCAAAATCTATATACTCGTGAAGTTTTTAATATGTGAAGATACATAGATTCCCATGTGGGTCCTGATTAGAATAGCCCCAATGTAGCCCATACATATCATAAAGGGCGACTAAAATGGTTACCCAGTGCCCGGAGGTTTCTCGGGTACCACAAGTCTTTGTGCCACAAGGTCAAGAACAAAAAGAAGCTGTATTCTTTACCTTTTGTCATGGCTTGTCAACGGGTTCATGGACTTGGTCTAGATATTGCTGTCGGCCAAGTGGTATAAAAAAAAACAGTCACATGCATATAATATCAGCTACATGTTGTTAAATTCAAGTTGTACGAATGTAACACAATAAACGTTTGAAGTATAAGGCGTCCATATCTAAGGAGCATTTCCATTATTTTCAGAAGTCAAAAATTGTCTTTATTTCTGGATCTCAAAATACAAGGAACTCGACTTTTGCTAATAATGAAAGGATGAAAATAATGTCTAGCCATGTTTAGTACTTTGTTTCATGTATTTAATATCTTGGACACGCTATCATACTATTAATGTTTTCATTGTTGTCCAGTGTTGTAGTTTTATAATTCCTTAGACAGTTCATTTCCCATTCACAAAAGTTCATTTCATAGTTTTTAAAATTACGGATGAAATTCCACAATCCACGAAATTCCAAAGGTGAAATCCACTTCAACTGAAATTATAGTTATTTATAAATGTATATCATAAATTCATTTAAAATTATTCTGAAATGCGCAATATATTTTTAGACAGAATGAGTTATAAAATCTTTGCAAATGAACTAAATCTCATTTCACCTTTTATTTTGAATTATAACACAATAAAGCTTGAAAATGACAAATCTCACCAAATTATGAAAATTACAGATAATTAAAAAAAAAAAAAAATTATTTGTAAGATATTGATATTGCTTAGTCAGATCTGATCAAATTCTAACATATCTATAACTTAATAACTTATTTTGAGTTAATATAAAAAGCAAACATCTTCTCCGTACCTTTATCAGTTTTAAGAAAAGACGAAGACGATGCTATTCAGTACAAAATTTATTGACACAGAAGTGACAATGCAAAGAGACAAGTTGCCGTTACTACATCATGGCAAGAGAAACAGAGATAACCTTATCCTTATTTATTAGCCCGAGACCTCACAAAAGCGTGCTGGCCCATAAAATCGCCGCACATCTCTCTGAGTGATTTGTCAGCACGATAAACTCTGAATCCCACCACACGTTCTTGTTTACTCTTGTGCTCTATATTAAATATCAGGAGAGCGATTAAACGTTGTAATTCAATTCCTCTCCCATGGATTTGTTGGCATGATATATGTTATTTGCGTCTTGAGATTATTTAACTCGGAATTCTGTTAGTTTACTGTGAATGTGTTCGTTGTGTTAGTAATATCAGGTGTATGAGGTTCCCAGAATTATTGAATACATTGCAAAATTATGCACAAAACTAGTAATTATGTATTAATTCACAATAGTTAATAAATTTCAAGAACGTTCAGTAGACAATCGACTGCATATCCTGTATTGGCAAATACCTGAGGAGATATTCGCCAATACATGCTTGCAGAATGCATTGGAATATTATTTCCAGATTTAACAACTGCGTTTTGTCACATAGTATCATGTGAAATATCAGCAGTATTCTGCTTATTATAGTATTATGCTTATCAGATGCCTTGTATTAAATTACAGGAGATGTAGCAGCATATTATATTGTATAATTCCCCATATGCTTGCAAAATACATGACATGAAATAATGTTTCGTTTGAACGTAATTGAAACATTCAAGTGATCTCACATAGAAACTTATTAATTTTTTTTAATTACAATATAAATCCGTAAAGATAATTCTCTGCATGTATGTCTTTTAATGTGCTCAATGGTCTTCGAATAGCACATATATTTAAATGGTGATATTACCATGTCTGAATAATTTTTCTCACTATGTTCCTGTCGGAAAACAAAAAAACCGCCTTTAATGGAGAAGTAATGGCTATATGCGTGGGTTTGCAGCAACTTATCTGCAGAAAGTTTTTAACAACGTTTTGTTGTCTGACTCCAAGGCTGGTACACAAGTTATCGGATCATATGTAACACCTTCCTCTAAAAATATCTTAGAATGCTGAGCTCTTCTTGAAAGGTTGGCCGGTAGAGGGGCGACACATCGTCCTCCAGTATATTCCTAGGCTCTGTGACATTTTAAGTAATCAGGCAGATTTTTGGCTAAGAAGGACACACGGAAAGTCCAACAGCCAAATAATTGCAAGTCTTTTTATTCCCAGAAACTTTATATCAAAAATCAAATGAGACTTAGTTGGAAGACTTTGCTCACGGCTCGTATCTCCTCTAGGAGTTGAAGGAACATTTTGGAACTGGGTATTTCCGAGAAACGTAGTGAAAAGGCTGTCTTGAAATTTAGACTTGTGGTGGGCCATGACTGTCTGACGAGCCATCGGCACCGAATTGGCATATTTAGTAGCCCAAATTACCGGCTCTGTGAGAAAGACAAGATCATACACATACAAGATCATAGACAGGCACCATATAACAGGATGCCCAGCCTTGCATGGGGACTCCGGGGTGAAAAGATATTCAAGTACTGGAACTTTGGTGATGAGACGTCTTCTCTTATTGCTTTATTTTTCTTGCGTGTGTTTACACTATTTTGATCGTATATGAATTTGTCATTTTCTCTTGCCATTGGGAGGAAATATTTTATCATAATTCTTGTGATCAATAAATCTTCTAAGTTGATGATGGTATTTTTGAACGCGATGCTATATTTTAACTATATAATATTAAATTATTACAAACAGCATTGTTTAAGATAGTGACCATGCGCCTTTACTTGCTCAACCGTATCAATAATTCTTTTTAAAATGCCTTTTATTTTGTAAGAATGTTAGGGATAAATGGTATTTTACCGCAATTTGTCTGCTAATTACTGTGTAATTCTGGCATTTGATTAATTCCATCTTTAATAGAATACCATGTTTCTATTACGGAGAATGTGCCATTTAAATTTCGCTAATCAGAGCTACCCTAATGTCATGCATGGAGCGTGATTTAATGACATTTCTTGCCAACCATCCATGAAGGAGGTATCAATTATGTATCAATGATCTATACTGGACCAACAGTTAATTAAATTTCAATATTGTTACATATGATTTCATAATAATTGTCCTCTTTGTTTAAATGAATTCATTCTTTGAAAATAAATTTGTAACGAATCATTTTTTCTTGTTTCTCTTCGGTATTTTGTGAAATGTTAAAATAATTCAAACCTTTAAAATCATGGATGGAAATATTTTTTTCTGGTTGTTATATCTGTAAGTATTGTCTTCAAGAAGAATGAGGCCTGATGATCTATTGGATAGTACTCTGGCCTATGGTACCATAGGCTACAAATTCGAATCCTGGAGGTGGCATAGATGTTTATTAGGAATCCAAAGTTAAATTGTAGGTCCCGGTCTAATTAGCCTAAAGTGGGCAGCAAATGACCGTAGAGCGACAAACTTAACCAAGAATAACAACAACAATATAGTACATAAACAATAACCTAAGCATTGAAAGTATTTCTTTTTTTTTTTCTTTTCTTTACCATATTTAAAAATTGACTATTATTTTTATTAAAAATTTCTAATTTTTCTTCTTTATATTTATTGTAAATACTTCCAGTGATGGTTAGTAATCAAAATCCGTTAAAAAAAATGCATCTTTTATTTATTTTCTTGATTACTTTAATGCTTCTAATACAACATTTTCCCCTTATATTTAACATCTATTCTAAATTTATTCATATCTGTTCCTTTTTTGCTAGTTCTTATGCAGATTTAATTTTATGGGGATAACATTTCTATACGGAAGGATAATAAATTAATAAACTTGAACGCTTTAGATGAAGTGAAAATAATCTTGAAAAACTTTAATTAATAATTAGCTTTAATTAAAAATTATATATTATGAACGAATACATCTTATGGAAACTCTAAATTTCCTTTTTTTTCTAATGAAAACATATAAGACCGCTATGCTTTAAAATTACCATCATCCGCTTTTTTAAAAAAATCCTTAATTTGTATTAAGAAAAGAAAAGATTTTCTTCATCTTGATAAATCATTTTTAAAATATCAGAACTTTCTGAATTATATATAGAGAGATTTAATAGACGTAAAAGATTTAAAGATTAGATTTAAAAAATTAATTAAAAATTAATGATCATTTTTTGTCTTACCTTATTTCGTGAAATTGATTGTTATTACGTTCTGCAAATTCAGGGGATATAAATGATGTGTTAATATGGACGAAACATTCAACTCTAATACAAAGCAATTACTTCAAAAACTTCACCTGTTATTTATTACGAAACTATTCGTGTAGCTCCACTGAATCGCTTAACAAGTATAGAACAAATATCCTTAATTTGGAAAGAATGCCATAAAGTGTATAATAGGCTCCAAAAAGGAATCTAGCTAATCTGGCGCCCTTAAACAAACTATTTAAAACCGTAAATACATCAAAAACTACAAATAAACTCGCAAATAAATTTTCGATTTCTTTTCTCAACAAACAAAAAAAAAATAATAAAGGTATGAGGAGTGCTTTTAGGAAAGGAATTTCCTATTTATTCTTCCGAAAAAGGTGAATAGTCTGCAACCCAGATTCCAAAAATGAAGTCGCAAATATAGAAGAAGACAAAGCTTGAGGGGGGATGTCCCAAACAGACAATAGAGGGAGGAATTCTCAGAAAGCGGCTCTCTTTTAAAGAGAGTATCGCCTTTATTGGGCCTTATTTAATTTGCCAATCGCATTTTTCTTCAGTATTAAATTCAAGAGCTTCGAATTCCTTTTTGGCGAGAAAGCAGAGGAAGGTAGGATGTCGCGAAAGGCAGCTTCTTCCATTATTAATTCGATTTACAGAGAAAGGAAGGAATTTTCGATAAATCCAGTCCTGTCCCCCTGTGTTCGACAAGGGCAGAGATGTTAGGATAACACAATGCCATTTTTTTTTCCAAGATCCCTCTCCCACCCTCCCTTAAGAATTGGAACAGAAATCGTCGTCCGAGACACTTTAAAAGAAATGGAAAATCTTTCATTTCGGCGCTTAGTCTATTAAAGTACACAACACGGGAATAGGGAATGGGGAAGGGGGATGTGGATAAAGTGAAGTGTAGTCAATGTTTCGGATGAGTGTTAGCGTCTTTAACCCCTTTTCCCCGCGTTTTTTACTCACATTTAGAATTTTTTTCTTCCATATCTGCAGTTACAGTAATTTTCCTTTTTTATGGTCTCTTTCGTTTGATTCCACAAATGAAAGAAAATAAGATTTAACTGGTATATTTAACCTGGACGTTTTGAGAGATATTTGAATAATTTCTGTTTAGTTTGTTCTGTAAGGTTATTTTACGACTCGTAAAAAAAGTTCCATCTTTTTACTTTAAATTTTTTATATTATTTAGAAATAAAAGAAGTGACATGAGATGAAATGAGGAGTTTAACTGTTTGTTCGAAAAGAAGTGTTAGTTCGTTGAAAGTAATTATAGAATTATAAATAAGAATTCAATAGTTTCAAAAAAGATAGTTTTTAAAAATATAGAATCATTTTCTAATGTCACAAACGTAGGATTGTTTTTGTCTTACAATTACATCTCGTAATTGATTGTTACGTTGTATCAATTCAGCATATATGTCAGATATTCATATAGAACAACCAATCAACTCTAATACAAAGAAAATATTTCGAAAAATTTCCCTTTTTATCATCCCGAATCTATTCGTATAGCTCAATTGAATCGCTTAACAAGTATAGAACAAATATCCTTAATTCGGAAAGAATGTCGTAAGTTGTATAATAAGCCCAGAAAAAAATATCTAGCTAATGTAGCCCTTAAATAGAATAATACCGTCAGTATATCAAAGACTACAAATAAACTCACAAGTGAGTTTTCAATTTCTTTTCGTAACAAACAAATAAAAAATAAATAATAATAAATATATGAGGGGTGTTTTTAGAAAAGGTATTTCCTATTTATTCTTCCAACAAAGGTGAATAGTCTAGAACCCAGATTCCAAAAATAAAGTCGCAAATACGTAAGAAGACAAAGCTTTAAGGGACAATAGGGGGAGCAAACAGACAATAGGGGGAGCAAATCGTAGAAAGCGGCTCTCTTTTAAAGAGAGTATCGCCTTTATTGGGCCTTATTTAATTTGGCAATCACATTTTTCTTCAGTACTAAATTCAAGAGCTTCGAATTCCTTTTTGGCGGGAAAGGAGGCGAGGGTAGAATGCCGCGAAAGGCAGCTTCTTCCATTATTAATTCGATTTACGGAGAAAGGAAGGAATTTTCGATAAATCCAGTCCTGCCCCCTCATCCCCTATGTTCGACACTGGCAAAGATGTTAGGATAACAAACACAATACCATATTTTTCAAGACCCACCTCTTTAAGAATTGGAACAGAAATCGTCGTCCGAGACACTTGGAAAATCTTTCATTTCATCGCTTAGTCTATTAAAGTACACAACTCGGGAATGGAGAAGAGGGGTGGGGATAAAGTGAAGTGAAGTCAATGCTCCGGATGAGTGCAAGCGTCTTTAACCCCTTTTTCCGCGTTTTTTCTTTACATTTATAATTTTTTTTTCTTCCATATTCGCAGTTACAGTTATTTTTCTTCTTACCGTTTTTTTTTTTTTTTTTTTTTTTTTTCGTTTGATTCCGTAAATGAAAGAAAATAAGATTTAGCTGGTATATTAAACCTGGATGCTTGAGAGATATTTGGATAATTTCTGTATGGTTTGTTTTGCGATTATTTTACGATTTTTATTTTTTCTTCTGTATGGTTATTTTACGAGTCGCAAAAAATTCCATCTTTTTTCTTTAAATTTCCTATATCATTTAAAAATAAAAGAAGCAGATGAGATGAAATAAGAAGTTTAACTGTTTTCTCGCATTGAAGCGTTAGTTCGTTGAAAGAAATTATTGAAATGTTAAATAAGAACTGAAATTGAAAAATTAAAAAAAAAATTAAGAACATACTGCTTTTTAATTATTTAAAGAAAAAATTAAAATTAAAAAAACAATATCTAAGATTTTCTATTTTTTAAATCTCATTTCTGCTCTAATTTAACTAAAGTAACATTTATTATTGGGACCTGATGGCAGGGTGATTGGTGCTCTGATGCTCGGTGCCTCAGACTTTATGTTCGACTCCCGGCTTGACCATGGATGTTTGTAGTGGTTCGAAATACATTTCAAACGTTAGATCTAGTGAATAATAAGTTTCTGTAGCAAATATAGAGGAATAAAATTCAAACCCTTAAACCGTACAAAGAATATATCTTCTGTTTTGGAATTTGCAGGAAAGGCAAATGACCATGGTCCAGCATGGACTGTAGAGAAAGGGAGTTATTTTGTTAGGACTCAAAGCATGTGTTTTATAACGAAATATTAATAACTTAAAATCAATTTTAAAAACATTATACAAAGATAAGCATGATCATGCTTCAGAATATATATTTTTGCAAGATAATATGTTGATTATCGATGTTGATATATACGTTCATATATCGGCTATTGGTGTTTGTAATGGTTCGAATCCACTTTAAACCGTAATATGATCGTTGGCCCCGATCTAATATAATCATAGAGCGTTGGATGTAGGGCTGACAACCCTGCCCTTGTAAAAAGAAACATCTCCTATCGTGAATCGTGACAGTAGGCAAACGTCTTGGCCCACCCTGGGACAATAGGGAGAGAAGATCGTAGGAAGCGACTCTCTTTTAAGGTAAGTATCGCCTTTATTGGGCCTTATTTACTTTAGCAATCGCATTTTTCTTCAGAATTAAATTCAATACTTAAGAATGGAAGAAAAATGAGAGAAAATAAGATTTCGCTGGTATATTTAACCTGGAAGTTTGAGTGATATTTGAATAATTTCTGTTGAGTTTGTTCTGTATGGTTATTTTACGAGTCGTAAAAAAGGTTTCCATCTTTTTTTTCCTTAAATTTCTTTTTCACATCTAGAAATAAAAGAAGTAGATGAGATTAAATGAGAAGCTTGACTGTTTGCTAGTCATAAAGTGTTAGTTCGTTGAAAGTAATTATTGAATTGTCAAATAAGAATTGAATGTAAAGAAAAACGGGAAAATATTCTATTTTTTTAAGTATTTAAATGTAGAAAATTCAAAGAAAAAAGATTTAAATTAAAATTCCGAAATGTATGATTTGCTTTGCTAAAAATTTCATTTTCAGCATGTCAAAAAGGTCGAAACATTCTACTCTAACAGAAAGGAATTATTTCGAAAACTTCACCTTTTATTTATCCCGAAACTATTCGCGTAGCTCAACTGAATAGCTTAACAAGTATAGAACAAATATCCTTAATTCGGAAAGAACGTCATAAAGCGTATAATAAACTCTAAAAAAAGAATCTAGCTAATAGCTCCTTTAAACAAAATATTTAAAACCTTAAGTACATCAAAGACTACAAATAAACTCGCAAGTAGATTTTCTATTTCTTTGCGTAACAAACAGATCAAAAATAAACAATAATAACTGTATGAGGGGTGTTTTTAGGAAAATAATTTCCTATTTATTCTTCCAAAAAGGTGAATGGCCTAGAACCCACATTCCAAAAACAAAGTTACAAATCTATAAGAAGACAAAGCTAGAGGGTGGGGGACAATAGGGATAGCAATAGGGGGACAAATCGTAGAAAGTGGCTCTTTTTTAAAGAGAGTATCGCCTTTATAGGGCCTTATTTAATTTGGCAATCGCATTTTTCTTCAGTATTTAATTCAAGAGCTTCGAACTCCTTTTTGGCGGGAAAGGAGGCGAGGGTAGAATGTCGCGAAAGGCAGCTTCTTCCATTATTAATTCGATTTACGGAGAAAGGAAGAATTTTCGATAAATCTAATCCCCCCTATGTTCGACACGGGCAAAGATGTTAGGATAACAAACACAATGCTATTTTTTATTTCAAGATTCCCCTCCCACCTTTTAAGAATTGGAACAGAAATCGTCGTCCGAGAAACTTTAAAAGAAATGGATAATCTTTCATTTTATCGCTTAGTCTATTAAAGTACACAACACGGGAACTTAGAAGAGGGGTGTGGATAAAGTGAAGTCAAGTCAATGATTCGGATGAGTGGAAGCGTCTTTAACCTCTTTTAACGCATTTTTTACTCGCGTTTAAAATTTTTTTTTCTTCCATATCTGCAGTTACAGTTTTTTTTCTTTTTTATAGTTTTTTATAGTTTTTTGATTCCACAAATGAAAGAAAATATGATTTAGCTGGTGTATTTAACCTGGACGTTTGACAGATATTTGAATAATTTCTGTTGAGTTTGTTCTGTATGGTTATTTTACGAGTAGTAACAATGTTTCAATTTTTTTTCCTTTAAATTCCTTATATCATATCTAGAAATAAAAGAAATAGCTGAGATGAAATAAGAAATTCCACTGTTTGACCGCAATGACATGTTAGGTCCTTGAAAGTAATTATTGAATTGTTAAATAAAAATTGCATTCTAAAATTTAAAAAAAGAAGAATATTTTTTTTTTTAACTATTCGTACAGCTCAACTGAACAGCTTAAGAAGTATAGAACAAATATCCTTAATTCGGAAAGAATGCCATAAAGCGTATAATAAACTATAAAACAGAATCTAGCTAATCTCTCCTTTAAACAAAATATTTAAAACCGTAAGTACACCAAAGATTACATATAAACTTGCAAGTAAATTTTCCTTTCTTTTCGTAACACACAAATAAAAAGAAATAATAATGAAGGCGAGGGGTGTTTTTAGGAAAGGGATTTCCTATATATTCTTCCAAAAAAGGTGAATAGTCTAGAACCCAGATTCCAAAAATAAAGTAGCAAATATATAAGAAGACAAAGCTAGAGGGAGGCTGTCCCAAACAGACAATCGGGGGAGGAAATCGTAGAAAGCGGCTCTCTTTTAAAGAGAGTATCGCCTTTATTGGGCCTTATTTAATTTGGCAATCGCATTTTTCTTCAGTATTAAATTCAAGAGCTTCGAATTCCTTTTTGGCGGGAAAGGAGGCGAGGGTAGAATGCCGCGAAAGGCAGCCTCTTCCATTATTATTTCGATTTAAGGAGAAAGGAAGGAATTTTCGATAAATCTAGTCCCCCCCCTGTGTTCGACGCGTGTAAGAATGTTAGAATAACAAACAGAATGACATATTTTTTTTAAAGTCTCCCTTCCACCCCTAAAGAATTGGAACAGAAATCGTTGTCCGAGACACTTTAAAAGAAATGGAAAATCTTTCATTTGATCGTTTAGTCTATTAAAGTACCCAACACGGGAATGGAGAAGGGGGATGGAGATAAAGTGAAGTGAAGTCAACGTTTCGGATGAGTGGAAGCGTCTTTAAATCCTTTTCCCGCGTTTGT
Source organism: Caerostris darwini (assembly GCA_021605075.1). Classification (NCBI taxonomy): domain Eukaryota; kingdom Metazoa; phylum Arthropoda; class Arachnida; order Araneae; family Araneidae; genus Caerostris; species Caerostris darwini. The sequence continues at coordinate 83,085 of BPLQ01014641.1, forward strand.
TACTCATTTTTTCTACCACATCTGCATTTACAATTATTTTCTGTTTATAGTTTTTGTCGTTTGATTCCACAAATGAAAGAAAATAAGATTTAGCCGGTATATTTAACCTGGATGTTTTGAGAGATATTTGAATGAATAATTTCTGGTGAGTTTGCTCAGTATGGTTATTTTACGAGTCGTAAAAAAGTTTCCATCATTTTCTTCTTTAAATTTCTTATATCATACCTAGAAATAAAAGAAGTACATGAGAGGAAATAAAAAGTTTAACTGTTTGCTCGCCATGAAGTGTAAATTCGTTGATAGCAATTATTGAATTGTTAAATATGAATTGAAATTAAAGAATAAAAAAAGAATATTTTCTTTTTAACTATTTAAAAGTAGAATATTCGAAGGAAAAATTAAAATTTAAAAAAAATGTATGATTTGCTGTCCTTTAAATTTCCTGTTTAGCATGTTAATATGGAAGTAACATTCAACTCTAATACAAAGCAATTATTTCGAAGACTTCACCTTCTATTTTTCCAAACCGATTCGTATAGCTAAAATAAATATCTTAACAAGTATAGAACAAGTATCCTGAATTCGGAAAAAATGTCAATAAAGCGTATAATAATAAGCTCATAAAAAAAAAAAAGAATCAAGCTAATCTCGCCCTTTTAACAAAATATTTAAAACCGAAAGTACATCAAAGACTACAAATAAACTCGCAAATAAATTTTGTGTTTCTTTTCGCAACCGCAAATAAAAAATAAATAATAATAAGGCATGAGAGGTGTTCTTAGGAAAGGAATTTCCTCTTTATTCTTCCAAAAAAGGTGAATAGTCTTAGAACCCAGATTCCAAAAATAAAGTCGCAAATATAGAAGAAGACAAAGCTAGAGGGGGGGGATGTCCCAATCAGACAATAGGGAGGAAATCTCAGAAAGCGGCTCTCTTTTAAAGAGAGTATCGCCCTTATTGGGCCTTATTTAATTTGGCAATCGCATTTCTCTTCAGTACTAAATTCAAGAGCTTCGAATTCCTTTTTGGCGGAAAAGGAGGTGAGGGTAGAATGTCGCGAAAGGCAACTTCTTCCATTATTAATTCGATTTACAGAGAAAGGAAGGAATTTTCGATCAATCTAATCCCCCCCCTCCCTATGTTCGACACGGGCAGAGATGTTAGGATAACAAACACAGTGGCATTTTTTTTCCAAGATCCCCCTCCCACCAATTGGAACAGAAATCGTCGTCCGAGACACTTTAAAAGAAATGGAAAATCTTTCGTTTCATCGCTTAGTATATTAAAGTGTTGCAGAAGAGGGGTGTGGATAAAATGAATTGAAGTCAATGTTTCGGATGAGTGGAAGCGTTTTTTACTCACATTTATAATTTTTTTTTCTTTCGTATCCGCAGCTACAATTATTTTACTTTTTATAGTTTTTTCGTTTGATTTCCCGAATGAAAAAAAATAAGATACATTTAACCTGGACGTTTGAGAGATATTTGAATAATTTCTGTTCGGTTTGTTCTGTATGGTTATTTTACGAGTCGTAAAAAAAGTTTCAATTTTTTTTTCTTTAAATTTATTGTATCTCATCTAGACATAAAGAGGTAGATGGGGTGAAATATGAAGTTCGACTGTTTGCTCTCTGTGGAGTGTTAGCTCAATGAAAGTAATTAATGAATTCTTAAATAAGAATTAAAATTTTAAATTAAAAAAATGGAAAAATATTTTTTTAACTACTTAAAGGTAGAATATTCGAAGAAAAAATAAAAATTTAAAAAAAAAGGTAAGATTTGCTTTCCTTAAAATTTCATTTTCAGCATGTTAATATGGACGAAACATTCAAGTCTAATACAAAGCAGTTATTTCTAAAATTCAATTTCACCTTTTATTTATCCCGAAGCTCTTCGTACAGCTCAGCAGAATAGCTTAACAACTATAGAATAAATATCCTTAATTCGGAAAGAATGTCGTAAAACGTATAATAAAGTCTAAAAAAAGAATTTAACTAATCTTGCCCTTACACAAAATATTTAAAACCAATCAAAGACTACAAATAAACTCTCAAGAATTTTTTTCTATTTCTTTTTGCAACAAACAAATAAAATAATAATAATAAAGATATGAGGTTATAATAATGATATGATGAGGTATATTCTTCCAAAAAATGGTGAATAGTCTAGATCCCAGATTCCAAATATAAAGTCGCAAAATATTTCGCAAACTTCACCTATTATTCATCACAAAACTATTCGTAGAGATAAATTGAATCGCTTAACAAGTATAGAACAATTATCTTTAATTCACAAAGAATGTCATGAAGCGTATAATCAGCAAAATAAAAAAAAAAAAAAAGAATCTAGCTAATCTCGCCCATTAAACAAAATATTTAGAACCGTAAGTACATCACAGACTACAAATAAACTCGCAAGTAAATTTTCCATTTCTTTTCGTAACAAACAAATAAATAAAAATAATAATAACGGTATGAGGGGGTGTTTTTAGGAAAGGAATTTCCTTTTCATACTCCCAAAAAAGGTGAATAGTCTAGAAAAAAGATTCCAAAGATAAAGTTGCAAATATAGAAGAAGACAAAGCTAGAGGGGTAATGTCCCAAACAGACAATGGGGGGAGCAAATCGTAGAAAGCGGCTCTCTTTTAAAGAGAGTGTCGCCTTTATGGGGCGTTATTTAATTTTCCAATCCCATTTTTCTTCAGTATTAAACTCAAGAGCTTCGAACTCCTTTTTGGCGGGAAAGGAGGCGAGGTTGGAATGCCGCGAAAGGCAGCTTCTTCCATTATTATTTCGATTTACGGAGAAAGGAAGGAATTTTCGATAAATCCAGTCTTCCTGTGTTCGACACGGGTAGAGATGTTAGGATAACAAACACAATGCCATTTTTTTTCCAAGAACCCCCCACCCCCTCCCACCCCTTAAGGATTGAAACAGAAATCGTTGTCCGAGACACTTTAAAAGAAATGGAAAATCTTTCATTTTATCGCTTAGTCTATTAAAGTACACAACACGGGAATTTAGAAGAGGGGTGTGGATAAAGTGAAGTGAAGTGAAGTCAATGTCTCTGATGAGTGGAAGCGTCTTTAACCCCTTTTCCCGCGTTTTTTACTCACATTTAAAAAAAATTTTCTTCCAAATCTCAGTTACAGTTATTTTTCTGTTTATCGTTTTTGTCGTTTGGTTCCACAAATGAAAGAAAATAAGATTCAGCCAGTGTATTTAACCTAGATGTTAGGGAGATATTTGAATAATTTCTTTTCAGTTGGTTCTGCATGGTCCTTTTACGAGTCGTGAAAAAAGTTCCCATCTTTTTTTTATTTACATTTCTTATATCTCATTTAGAAATAAAAGATGTAGATGAGATGAAATAAGTAGTTTGACTGTTTGATGGTGATAAAGTGTTGATTCGTTGAAAGTAATTATTAGATTTAAAAAAGAATTAAATTTAAAATTTAAAAAAGGAAGAATATATTTTTTTTAACTATTTAAATGTAGAATATTCGAAGAAAAAATTAAAACTAAAAAAGCGAAATGTATGATTTGTATCCATATTTATATAGGTCATATTAACGTGCTTAAAATATCATTTTCAGCTTGTTAACATAAACGAAACGTTTAATTTTAATACAGAGTAATTATTTCCAAAATCCCCAAACTATTCGTACAACACAACTGAATCGTTTAACAAGTATAGAACAAATAACCATAATTCGGAAAGTACCGTATAATAAGTTTCAAAAATAAAAAATAAATCTACCAATCTTGCTCGTAAACAAAATATTTAAAATCTGTCAGTACATCAAAGGCTACATATAAATTCGCAAGTAGCTTTTCCATTTATTCTCGTAACAAACAAATGAAAAAATCTATATATAATAAAGGTATGAGGAGTGTTTTTAGGAAAGGAATTTCCTATCTCTTCTTCCAAAAAAGGTGAATAGTCTAGAACCCAGATTCCAAAAATAAAGTCGCAAATACAGAAGAAGACAAAGCTAGAGGGGGTGGGGGGGATGTCCCAAACAGACAATAGGGGGAGCCAATCGCAGAAAGCGGCTCCCTTTTAAAGAGAGTATCGCCATTATTGGGCCTTATTTAATGTGGCAATCGCATTTTTCTTCGATATTAAATTCAAGAGCGTGGAATTCCTTTTTGGCGGGAAAGGAGGCGAGGGTAGAATGTCGCGAAAGGCAGCTTCTTCCATTATTAATTCGATTTACGGAGAAAGGAAGGAATTTTCGATAAATCTAATCCCCCCTCCCTATGGTTGACACGGGTAGAGATGTTAGGATAACAAACACAATGCCATTTTTCTTCTCAAGATCCCCCTCCCACCCCTTAAGAATTGGAACAGAAATCGTCGTCCGAGACACTTTAAAAGAAGTAGAAAATCTTTCATTTCATCGCTTAGTCTATTAAAGTACACAACACGGGAATGGAGAAGGGGGATGGGGATAAAGTGAAGTGAAGTCAATGCTTCGGATGAGTGGAAGCGTCTTTAACCCCTATTTCCCGCCTTTTTTACTAACATTTATAAATTTTTTCCTGTCATATCTGCAGTTACAGTTCTTTTTTTTTTTTATATTTTTTTTCGTTTGTTTCCAGAAAGAAAAGAAAGTAAGAACTGGTGTATTTAACCTGTACGTTTTGAGAGATATTTGAATAATTTCTGTTCAGTTTGTTCTGTATGGTTATTTTACGAGTCGTAAAAAAAGTTGACTACTTTTTTTTTCCTTCAAATTTCTTACATCACATCTAAAAATAAAAGAAGTAGATAAGATGAAAAAAGGAATTTAACTCTTTGTTCGCCATGAAGCGTTAGTTCGTTGAAATTAATTATTGAATTATTAAATTAGAATTAAATAATTTGAAAGAAAGATTGATTTAAGTCATATAGATACATTTTCTAATATCAGAAACGTAAAATTATTTTTTGTCTTACCTGTATCTCACGTAATTTAATGTTATAAAGGTTGTGCAAATGCAGCACATATAAAGCACGTTAATATGGACGAAACGTTCAACTGTAATACAAAGCAATTATTTCGAAAACTTCACCTTTCATTTATCCCGAAACTATTTGTATAGCTCAACTCAAACGCTTAACAAGTATAGAACAAATATCCTTAATTCAGAAAGAATATCATAAAGCCCATAATAATAAGTTCCAAAAGAAAATCTAGCTAATCTAGCCTCTTAAACAAAATATTTAAAACCGTAAGTACATCAAAGACTACAAATAAACTCGCAAGTAAATTTTCTATTTCTTTCCACAAAAAACAAAATAAATAATGATATGAGGGGAGTTTTTAGGAAAGGAATTTCCTATTTATTCTTCCAAAAAAAGTGAATAGTCTAGAACGCAGATTCCAAAAATAAAGTCGCAAATACATAAGAAGACAAATCTGGGGGGTGGGGGGATGTCCCAAACAGACAATGGGGGAGCCAATCGTAGAAAGCGGCTCTCTTCTAAAGAGAGTATCGCCTTTATTGGGCCTTATTTAATTTGGCAATCGCAGTTTTCTTCAGTACTAAATTCACGATCTTCGAATTCCTTTTTGGCGGGAAAAGAGGCGAAGGGTAGAATGTCGCGAAAGGCAGCTCCTTCCCTTATTAATTCGATTTACGGAGAAAGGAAGGAATTTTCGATAAATCTAGTCCTGCCCCCCTATATTCGACACGGGCAAAGATGTTACGATAACAAACAAAATGCTATTTTTTTCCCAAATTCCCCCTCCCACCCCTTAAGAATTGGAACAGAAATCGTCGTCCGAGACACTTTAAAAGAAACGGAAAGTCTTTCATTTCGTCACTTAGTCTGTTAAAGTACACTACGCGGGGATGGAGAAAAGGGATGGGGATAAAGTGAAGTGAAGTCAATGTTACAGATGAGTGGAAGCGTCTTTAACCCCTTTTCCTGCGTTTTTTACTCACATTTATAATTTTTTTTCTTCCATATCTGCAGTTACAGTTATTTTCTTTTTATAGTTTTTTTTTTTTTTTTTTCATTTGATTCCACAAATGAAAGAAAATCAGATTTAGCTGGCATATTTAACCTGGACGTTTTTGAAAGATATTTGAATAAGTTCTGTTGAGTTTGTTCTGCATGGTTATTTTACGAGTAGTAAACAAGTTCCATCTTTTTTACTTTAAATTTCTTATATTATTTAGAAATAAAAGAAGTGAAATGAAAAGAAATGAGTAGTTTGACTGTTTGTTCGAAAAGAAGTGTTAGTTCGTTGAAAGTAATTATAGAATTATAAATAAGATTCTTTTTTCTCTAAATTTCTATAACCTTTTTTCTTTAAATTTCTTATATCACATCTAGAAATAAAAGAGGTAGATGAATTGAAACAAGAAGGGGTTTTTTGATTGTTTCTTCGCGATGAAGTGTTAGTACATTGAAAGTAATTATTGAATTGTAAAACAAGAATTTAAAGTTGCAAAAAAGATAGATTTATAAAATATAGATTCATTTTGTAATGTCACACACGTAAAATTAATTGTTATCTTACCTTTATCTTATGTAATTGTTCGTTATTAAGTTCTGCAGATTCATCAGACGTTAAGGATGTTAATATGGACAAAGCATTTAAGCCTAAAAGAAAGCTACTATTTCGAAAACTTCACCTTTTATTCATTCCGAATCTATCTGTATAGCTCAACTAAATCAATTAACATGTTTTCTTAATTCGGGAAGTATGTCATAAAGCGTTTAATAACCTGCAGTAAAAAAGAATCTAATTAATCTCGCCCTTAAACAACACATTTAAAACCGTAAATACATCAAAGACTACAAATAAACTCGCAAGTAAATTTTCTAATGTCGCAAACGTAGAATTAATTTTTATCTTACATTTATCTCACCTAATTGAATGTTACGTTCTGCCAATATATAGATATGAAGGATGTTAATATGGAAACACATTCAATTCTAAGATAAACCAATTATTTCGAAAATTTCACCTTCCATTTATCACGAAACTATTCGCATGGCTCAAATGAATTGCTTAACAAGTATAGAACAAATATCCTTAATTAGAAAAGAATTTATAAAGCGTATAATAATAAGCTCCAAAAAAGAGTTTAGCCAATCTGTGGCCGTTAAATAAAATATTTAAAAACGTGAGTTCATCAAAGATTACAAATAAACACGAAACTAAAATTTCCCTTTATTTTCCTCACAAAAAATAATAAATAATAATAATAATAACGAGGGGTGTTTTTAGGAATGTAATTTCTTATTTATTCTTCCAAAAAAGGTGAATAGTCTGGAACCCAGATTCCAAAAATAAAGTCGCAAATATAGAAGAAGACAAATATAGGGGGATGTCCCAAACAGACAATAGGGGAGCAAATCGTAGAAAGCAGCTCTCTCCTAAAGAGAGTATCGCCTTTATGGGGCCTTATTTAATTTGGCAATCGCATTTTTTATCGGTATTAAACTCAAGAGCTCCCAATTCCTTTATGGCGGGAAAGAAGACGAGGGTAGAATGTCGCGAAAGGCAGCTTCTTCCCTTATTAATTCGATTTACGGAGAAGGGAAGGAATTTTCGATAAATCCAGTCCTGCCTCCCTGTGTTCGACACGGGCGAAGATGTTAGGATAGCAAACACAATGCCTTTTTTTTTAAAGACCCCCTCCCACCCCTTAAGAATTGAAACAGAAATCGTCGTCCTAGACACTTTAAAGAAACGTAAAGTCTTTCATTTCGTCGCTTAGTCTATTAAAGTACACAACACGGGAATGGAGAAGAGGAATGGAGATAAAGTGAAGTGAAGTCAATGATTCGGATGAGTGGAAGCGTCTTTAAACCCTTTTCCCGCGTTTGTTACTCCTTTTTTTCTACCACATCTGCATTTACAGTTATTTTCTGTTTATAGTTTTTGTCGTTTGATTCCACAAATGAAAGAAAATAAGATTTTGCTGGTGTATTTAACCTGGACGTTTGAGAGATATTTGTATAATTTCTGTTCAGTTTGTTCTGTATGGGTGTTTTACGAGTCGTAAAAAAGAGTCCTACTTTTTAAAAAAAAATCATTTCGTATATCATTTAGAAATAAATGAAATAGATGGCATCGAATAAGAAGTTTCTTTGCTCGCGAGGAAGTGTTAGCTCGTTGAAAGTAATTATTGGATTGTTAAGTAAGATTTCAATAGTTGCAAAAAAGATAGTTTAAAAAATATAGATTCCTTTTTCTAATGTTCCAAATGTAGAATTATTTTTTGTCTTACTTTTAAATCACGTAATTGATTTTCATTACGTTCTGCAAATTCAGCAGATATAAAACAAGTTAATATGGAAAAAAACATTCTCTTCTCATAAAAAGCAATTATTTCATAAAGTTCACCTTTTATGTTTCCCTAAAATATTCATGTAGCTCAACTGAATCGCTTAACAAGTATAGAATAATTATCCTTAATTCGGAAAGAATGTCATAAAGCGTAAAATAAACTCCAAAAAAGAATCTAGTTAATCAAGCCCTCAAACAAAATATTTAAAACTGTCAGCACATCAATGACTACAAATAAGCTCGCAAGTTTCCGTCTTTGTTTTTTTATTATTATATCATATCTAGAAATAAAAGAAGAATATGAGATAAAATGAGACGCTTGACTGTTTGCTCGCGATGAATTGTTTGTTGTTGAAAATAATTATTGAATTACTAAATAAGTATGCAATTGTAGGAAAAAAGATAGATTTAAAAAATATAGAATTATTTTCTAATGTCACAAACATAGAATTATTTTTTGTCTTACCTTTATGTCACGTAATTGATTGTTATTACGTTCAGCAAATTCAGCAGATATAAAGTATGTTATGGACGAAACATTCAACTCTAATACAAAGCAATTATATCGAAAACTTCACCTTTTAGTTATCCCCAAACTATTCGCATAAATCGTCTTAATCGCGTAACAAGTATAGAACAAACATCCTTAATTCGGAAAGAATTTCATAAAGCGTATAACAAACTCCAAAGAAGAATCTATCTAATCTCATGCCGTTAAGCAAAATATTTAAAACCGTAACTGCATCAAAGATTACAAATAAACTTGCAAGTAAATTTTATATTTCTTTTCCTAACAAACAAATAAAAAATAAATAATGATAAAGGTATGAGGGGTGTTTTTAGGAAAGGAATTTCCTTTTCATACTCCCAAAAAAGGTGAATAGTCTAGAACCCAGATTCCAAAAATAAAGTCGCAAATATAGAAGAAGACAAAGCTAGGGGGGGGGATGTCCCAAATAGACAATAGGGGGAGCAAATCGTAGAAAGCGGCTCTCTTTTAAAGAGAGGATCGCCTTTATGGGGCCTTATTTAATTTGGAAATCGCATTTTTCTTCGGCATTAAATTCAAGAGCATCGAACTCCTTTTTGGCGGGAAAGGAGGCGAGGGAAGAAGGTTGCGAAAGGCTGCTTCTTCCATTATTAATTCGATTTACGGAGAAAGGAAGGAATTTTCGATAAATCCAGTCCTGCCCCCTCACCCCTTATGTTCGACACTGGCAAAGATGTTAGGATAACAAACACAATGCTCTTTTCTTTCTCAAACTCCCCTTCCGCCCTCCAGCCCTTTAAGAATTGGAACAGAAATCGTCGTCCGATATACTTTAAAAGAAACGGAATATATTTCATTTCATCGCTTAGTCTATTAAAGTACACAACACGGGAATGGAGAAGAGGGATGGGGATGAATTGAAGTGAAGTGAAGTCTATGATGCGGCTGAATGCAAGCGTCTTTAACCACTTTGCCCTCTTTTTTTACTCACATTTATAATTATTTCCCTTCCATATCTGCAGTTACAGTTATTTCCTTTTTTATATTTTTTTTTCCGTTGGATTGCAAAAATGAAAGAAAATAAGATTTAGCTGGTATATTTAACCAGCTGGTTTGAGAGATATTTGAATAATGTCTGTTCAGTTTGTTCTGTATGGTTATATTACGAGTCATAAAAAAAGGTTCCATCTTTTTCCTTTAAATTTTGTTGATCACATCCGGAAATAAAAGAAGTAGATGAAATGGAATCAGAAGTTTGACTGTTTGCTCGCGATGAAGTGTTAATTTATTGAAAGTAATTATCGAATTGTTAAATAAGAATTGAAATTTAAAAATGAAAAAAGGTAGAATATTTTATTTCTAACTATTTAAATTTAGAACATTCGAAGAAAAAAAATTAAAATTAAAAATCAAAATGTAAGTTTTGCTTTCCATATTTCATTTTCAGCATGTTAATATGGACGAAACAGTCGACTCTAATACAAAGCAATTATTTCGAAAACTTAACCTTTTTCTTTTTTCCCGAAACTATTCGTATAGCTCAACAGAATCGCCTAACAAGTATAGAACAAATATCCTTAATTCGGAAAGAATGTCATGAAGCGTATAATCAGCAAAATACAAAAAAAAATAATCTAGCTAATCTCGCCCGTTAAGCAAAATATTTAGAACCGTAAGTACATCACAGACTACAAATAAACTCGCAAGTAAATTTTCCATTTCTTTTCGTAACAAACAAATAATAAATAAATAATAATAAAGGTATGAGGGGTGTTTTTAGGAAAGGAATTTCCTATTTATTCTTCCAAAAAAGGGGAATAGTCTAGAACCCAGATTCAAGAACTTCGAATTCCTTTTTGGCGGGAAAGGAGACGAGGGTAGAATGTCGCGAAAGGCAGTTTCTTCTATTATTAATTCGATTTACCGAGAAAGGAAGGAATTTTCGATAAATCCTGTCCTGCCCCCCCCCGTGTTCGACAAGGGCAAAGATGTTAGGATAACAAACACAATGCCTTTTTCTTTTCCAAATTCCCCCCTCCCACCCCTTAAGAATTGGAACAGAAATCGTCGTCCGAGACACTTTAAAAGAAATGGAAAATCTTTCATTTCGTCGCTTAGTCTATTAAAGTACACAACACGGGGATGGTGAAGAGGGATGGGGATAAAGTGAAGTGAAGTCAATGATTCGGATGAGTGGAAGCGTTTTTAAACCGTTTTCCCGCGGTTTTTACTCACATTTACAATTTTTTTTTCTTTCATGTCTGCAGTTACAGTTATTTTCTTTTTGTACTTTTGTCGTTTGATTCCACAAATGAAAGAAAATAAGATTTAACCTTTATATTTAACCTGGACTTTTGAGAGATATTTGAATAATTTCTGTTGAGTTTTTTCTGTATGGTTATTTTACGAGTCGTAAAAAAGTCTCCGTCTTTTTTATATTTTTAAATTTCTTATACCTCATTTAGAAATAAAAGAAATAGATGCGATGAAATAAGAAGGTCGACTGTTTGTTCGCGATGAAGTGTTAGTTCATTGAAAGTAATTATTGAATTGTTAAATAAGAATTTGAAATTTAAAAATAAAAAAGGAAGAATATGTTATTTTTTTAACTATTTAAAAGTAGAATATTCCAGAAAAAATTTAGATTTAAAAAGCAAAATGGAAGATTTACTTTCCTTAAAATTTCATTTCTGCTCTAATTTAATTAAAGTAACATTTACTATAGGAAGCTGATGGCAGAGTGACTAGAACTCTAGAGCTCGGTGCCACAAGGTTTGGGTTTGAGCCCCAGTAGTTCGGAATACACTTTAAACAGTAGGTCTAGGTCTAATAAGACAGTGTACCAAATATAGATGCATAAGACTGACAATCTTTCCCTGTAAAAGTATCGGAATCCGTCTGTAGGCTGACAGTCATGACCAACATGGACTGTAGTAGTGCCAGGGATTTAGTTTATTAGATCTCAAAGTATCTGTTTTTCGACCAATGTTTAATAAATTAAAATCAATTTTAAAAACGATATACGAAGGTAAATATAGTCATGCTTCAGAATATATATTTTGCCAAGATAATATATTGAGTATCGACGATGCTATGGATGTTTGTAGTGGTTCAGAATCCATTTTAAACGTCTCTGCCGTGCCATGGATGTCTTTAGTGGTTCGGAATCCATTACAAACATCGGTACCGTAACTAACGGTAAAAACCATAATATGACCGTAGGTCCCGGCCTACTAAGACTGTAAAGCGTTGGACGTAGAGCTAACAACCCTGCCCCGTAAAAAGAAAGCATCACTTGTCTTGAAAAGGTGTGCTAATGAAGAATAAGAACATTTGTTATATAAAATTACTATTTATTTAAAAGAACACTTTTTTAAATATATATTAATATCTCATACAAAAGTAAAGAACAATAAAATGTATGCTGAACAAATAACAATATCTAACTCTCTATAAAATATCTGTAATGATTATATTTTTTATTCACATTACGTAATTCGTATTCTCATCTCCATCATCATTATCATTGGCGCAACAGTCCCATGGTGTGCCAAGGCTATCTGCCTGCTGTCAGATTCCTAGACATAAGTACATGAGATGGGTTTTTTTTTGGGGGGCGGGGGAATTGTGTTGCAGCACTACGCCCAATTCTCTATGATCATATTAGACGGGACGTACGGTTTAAAGTGGATTCAGAACCACTACAAAACTCCCATGGCAAAATTTTGGATGGCAAAAGAACGCGGTGTTTACAAATTCTGCCAAGTATACTGCAAATATTTAAAAACTTATTGTTGAAAAGCATTTTCTTCTCAATATATCAGAAGAATATACACAGCCCAGTAACATTAATGTGACCACCACCTACTTTCGACGTCAACGTGAAATAACCAATCGCAAAAGGCAGGTGGCAGCACATTGCAGTGGAGTGTATATAAAGAATTCCACTTAATACCACTTAAATACCACTTAATACCACATTCCACACTCCACTTAAAGCCAGAATATACAAGAGTGTACATTCTGCTTTTGACAGGTGGTCACATTAATGTGACTGGACTGTGTATATCTAATAACAACAAAAAAATTTGCCAAACAATATTACAGCTATTACATAAAGGTGTATAAATCTAAGGCTTATTCCTTTTTATTATCCTAAAACATAGTTTTTAGATTTTTAGATTTATACAAAGTATTTCAGAGTAACAAGGCACGAATTCTGGCAATCATTTTAATAACTCAATTTGAAAAAAGGTGAGTTGATATGGAATAAATTAGAATTCCGTTGAATTAAAATTCAATCTTTTCTAAAAATAAATTGCACAAAATAATTCAATAAAATTTCCACTTTCTGCCTTCACCAATTTAAGAAACATCATTTAAAAAAGGATACAAATTATTTCTCTTCAAAAATTTTGAAATTAGTTTAGTTTGTTTTTGCTCATATGCTTAAGAACCCAAAAAGATTTATTTCAATAAAGCAATTTCGATTCTTTTCATTTTCTAAAATGTATGAATTCCATTAATTTATTCGCAATTTTTTTTAAACATGATACGTTGAAATCTTTTATTTCAATTAATTTGAACAGTTATTATGTATATCAGAAAATCTCAATAATGGGATGAACCTATTTTGATTCAAAAAGATATTTTCTTACTGATAATTTCCATTTTAGTTTCAGTGAAATTGTAATGGAATTACAAAAAGAACCTTTTTAAAATCGTCAGAAAATATAAGAATTTAATCTATTAATATTAAATTTAAAACTAATATTTATGGAAAAAGAAAATTAAATACTTTTCCAATATTAACAAATAATATGCAAACTAAAATTTATTAATTAATCTTCGTTTTTATCTTTTCTGTTGTTAAATCAACTGATTCAAAAAAATTGTTTACCATTTTAAATTAATCCATGAATAACTAATTTTTGAGGGTTCAGTTTTTATTGCAAACCATAATTTGAATAAAATTGAATTCGTGAATTTATTTTCTTATTTTATATTGACACAAAGCTATTCATTTTGTGTACTTTCATTTTATAAATAAATAAATTCGATATATTTAATATTTATGTAGTAATGTAAATTGTGAAGAACTTGAAATGATATCGCAATTTATTGAAAATCATCTAATAAATGTTTTATTAAATACAAATAATAATAAAACAAAACTATAAAAATTAGTCTTGTATAATAAATATGTCTTTGAAACGTCTTATCTTCCATAGTAAATATTTCTTTGATGCATCTTATCTTGTATAATAAATATGACTTTGATAAAATCAAAATAGGAAACAATTTTTCGCTATTACTCTGAAATATTTAGGGCCTGTTGTGCAATTGACTAGAGCTCTGGGCTCACATGTTTCGGGTTAGAGTCCAGGCAGTGCCAAGGATGTTTGTAGTGGTTCGAAATTCCCATTAAACAGAATGTCATTGTCTAATATGACTGTAGAGTGTTGGACGTAGGTCTGACAACCCTACTTCGTGAAACGAAAACATTCGCTGTCTCGAAATCTGCCAATAGGCAGACGGCCTTGGCCCATCAAGAGGCTGTTGCTCCAATGAAGAAGAACTTTCTTTATAAAAATTACTATTTATTTAAAAGAAACTTTTTAAAAATATATTAGTATCTCTTTCAGAAGTAAAGAACAATAAAATGTATTCTTAAAAATTGAATAATCCTATAAATATTTATAAAATACCTGTAATTATTTTTTCATTCAGATTATTGGAATTCTTATTGTGCTAATACTTAAAAATGTATTATTAAAAAGCATTTTCTTCCTAATATATCAGAAAACTATAAATCTAATAATAACAACAACAAAAATCTACCAAACAATTTTACAGTTATTATATAAAGGTGTTTAAATACAAGAATAATTCATTTATGCAAAGCATTTCAAAGTAACAAGGTATGAATTCTGGCAATCATTTTAATAATTCACCTTTTTTCAAAATGAATTCATATGGAATGAATTAGAATTCTGTTGAATTAAAATTCAATCATTTCTAAAAATAAATTGCATAAAATATTTCAATAAAATTTCCACTTTGTGCCTTCCTCATTTTAAGAAACAACATTTAAAAAAAGGATAAAAATTATTTCTTATAAAAAATTTTGAAATTAGTTTAATTTATTTTTGCTCATATATTTAAGAACCCAAAAAGATTTATTTCAATAAAGCAATTTCGATTCTTTTCATTTTCTTAAAATGTATGAATTCGTATTCTTTTCATTTCTAAAATGTATGAATTCCATTAATTTATTCGCATTTTTTTTAAACATGATACCTCGAAACATTTATTTGAATTAATTTGAAAAGCTATTATGTATATCAGAAAATCTCAGAATATCAGAAAATCTCAATGTGATAAACCTATTTTGATTCAAAAAGATATTTTATTACTGGTAATTTCCATTTTACTTTCAATGAAAATGTAATGGAATTATAAAAAGCATCTTTTTAAAATCGTCAGAAAATATAAGGATTTAATCTATTAATATTAAATTTCAAACTAATATTTATGGAAAAATGTAAATTAAATACTTGTCGATTGCTGACAAATAATATGCGAACAAAAATTTATTAATTAATTTTCGTTCTCATCTTTTCTGTTAAATCAACTGATTCAAAAAAATTATTTACCATTTTTAAATTAATCCATGCATAGAAAAATTTTGAGAGTTCTGTTTTTATTGCAAACCATAATTTGAGTATTATTGAATTCATGAATTTATTTTATTATGTTAAATTGACACAAAGTTATTCCTTTTGTGGACTTTCATTTTATAAATAGATAAAGTCGTTATGTTATATATTTTTGGTAGAAATGTAAATTGTAAAGGACTTGAAATGATATGGCGATTTATTGAAAATATTTTAATAGGTTATATTAAAGGCACATAATAATAAAAGAAAACTATAAATGGGGTAAAACAAGTATTTTATAAAAAAGGCAAGATAGGAAACAATTTTATGCTACTTAGAATATTATTCTTAAATATTTGATTATTAAAATAATATATCCTCCTATGTTTACTAATTTCTTGGAAATTAATTGATGTGATTTTTGCGTTGTCCAGATTTAAAAATAAAGTGATATCGGATTTTTTAATACATTTTATTAAGAAGAATTAACACTAAAAGTTATAAGATTAGAATTCAGAAAAAAAACCTAAAAGAGAGATATCCAACACATTGCGAAATCACACCAATTTTTTATTACTCTACACATCTCTTTTTTTTATATATCTCATGTAGTAATTTCTGTATCATATTTAATTTAATATTTCTAAATTTTAGCATAACAATGTTAATTATAAACAAATTAGAATTCAGAAAAAAACTAAAAGTGAGATGTCCAATATGTTGCAAAATCTCGCCAATTATTTTTATCTTTATACAATTGCAGTATTTTCTGTATCATATTTAATTTAATATTTCAAAATTTTAGTATAACAACTTTTAATATTTCCAAAGGCAAAGGAATATATAGCAGCTAAAGTAATAAAATGAAAAACGTGAGTGAAAAGTTTATATATCCGATATATAAAATAAAAAAAGGCATTAAATTAATACTATCATCATTGGTGCAAAAGCCTTACGGTGGGCCAAAATTGTCTGCTTGTGGGCAGATGCCAGAACAGGATATGTTTTCTTTATGTACTGGGTAGGATTATCAGTCCTATACAGTCATAGTAGCTCTTTGGCCTTTGGTACCACAGGTTTCAGATTCAAATCCTGGCGGTGGCATGCATGTTTGTTAGTGGTTCGAAATCCACGTTAAGCTGTATGTCCCGGTCTGATTAGCCTAAAGTGTGCACAAAAGATCCGTAGAGCGGCAAATCTAACCTAACCATACAGCCATAGTAGACCTGGACCTATCGTTTCAAGTGGATTCTGAACCACTACAAACACTCACGGTACCGCCGGGATTCCAACCCGAAACCTGTGGCATCGAGTGCCAGAAATTTAATATATCATGTATTAATAAGTACACATCTAACTTTTATTATGCCGATTACTTTTTTTTTTCAAGGGTAAGGCAATATAAAAGAACAAAAATTATAAAAATGAAAATGTAAATAAAAAATGGGAGTTCCAAAATGCAAAAGAAAATTTATACAAGCTAAAAAATAAATAAATAAATAATAGATATGCCCACATTAACATTACATTGGTTTTAAATATTTCTTAACTTATTTTACAAAGCCTGTCTCAATAAAATTCTGCTCTATATAAAAACGCTATTGGTGCATACAAATTATATAATACTTGTGAAACAGAATATTTGTACCATAGTATTATTATAATTGTAGAATAATTCGTATGGAATAGAATATATTGAAAACTTCCTTAAAATATGGATAAGTATGGAATAAGCGAATTACATATTTTTATTTAAGTTGAATCCTTTAATTTAAAGAAGTGCATGAAACTAAGCACCTGCATAATTCTCATTGTCTATTCCGAATAATATTGTTTAAATATTCGACAATTTTATGGTAGATTACTTCAGCATTGTTATTCTACTGTACGACTCTATTTCATGTATGTAAATTAAGTATTTAGATTACATTGCCTCTAGTCCGTATTACAGTTCATGTTTTAATACATAACATTAAACGTATGCTATAAGTATTTTTTGTTCTACATTTTCGAAGCAACGTTATTTTTGTATGCATTTGCAATCTTCTGTTCACTAAATATTAGACATATTCAAATAGATAATGTTTGTTTCTGATCCTATTACGATTTTAAATTTTTAATAATATTATAGGTGATATAAATTCGTTGAAATATTTATTATTTGAATATTATACTTTGTGACAATTATTTGCATAATGTATTTGGTTTAATTTTTTTTTCAATTAACTATAAAATTATTTACTTTTATTAAAAGAAATCAATAAAAATATGTAGTTTTTTTAATGTATTATGTTGTAGTTCTTATTGCTAATAATTTTTTCGTAGTTTTTTTTTTTTTTTTATTTTGGCAGAAGTCCCTAAAGCAATAATATTCAACTCCTCTGTATTTGCTTCGTACAATCCAAGTAGGATGTTTCAATCTCTGACATGGACTGACTACTTTTCTAAAATGTCTTTTTTCTTTGTGCCATTTCTGTGTGCCTCTCTTTATTTAATATTTTGTATTAGTTTTTTAATAGTTTTTGTCTGACATATATTTGTGTGTGTGCCTATGTGCACGTGTTTAAATTTTGGAACATTAATTCATAAAATGTGTAACAGGTGGGCTGAAACGTAGCCTAACACATAGATGGCGCTACTAGTATTAAATCCATATGATTTCAAGAGACACGTGTATAAATTTGACAGCTGTTACACAATTAGTATGGGAGTTATAGCATTTTTATAGAGTTCATCACTTGCAGTCCACTCGGCTGACTGTCGATTGGACTTCGGTGTGAAATGATAGAGCCATGTTTCATCCATTGTCACATATTGACTCAAAAATTATGGGTTTATTACGATCGAACAGCTCCAAACACTGCTTAGAATCATCAATTCGTTGTTGTTTTGGGTCGATTTTGAGCTCGCGCGGCACCCACTTTGAACAGAGCTTTCGCATATCCAAATATTCATTCACGATATGTCCAACACGTTTCTTTGATATCTTTAGGGTGTCAGATACCTCAATCAACTTCACTTTACGGTTATCAGAAATTATTTTGTGCATTTTTTTGATGTTTTCTTCTTTGGGGCGTCCCCTGGGTGCATCGTCCTCGAAGTTCATTTCGCCTCATTTAAATTTAAAAAACCACTTCTCTACGGTTGATTTTCTTGGTGCAAAGTCCGAATAATTCAATAGTATTCTTTTTTCGCCAAAAGCAATGCTTTATTAACACACGAAATTCCTTTTTATCCATTTTTTCAAACTAACAAAAGTTGCTTCACTAAAAATGCTATAACTCACATACTAATAGGGCAATCAAATTTATACACGTGTCTTTTGAAAGTTAGGGCTAACTAAAAATTATATGGATTTAATACTAGTAGCGCCATCTATGTGTCAGCCTAGGAACTTCTCAGCCCACCTGGTAACTATGTAATAGAACACGCAGCAAGAATTAAGATTCGATCTATTTATGGCGTGCGTTGCAATCGTGTCTTTCATGGGCGAGAAATCCCAATGATCTTTGTGATAACTTACGTAGTAATCTCTCTTTAACATTCAATTATTGACATACGAAAGTAATAAATGATAAATTAAATAAGGAAAATATTTAATAAATAAGGAAATGTTTTTGTTGCTATTTTATTTATTTCTGGAGGATGATTGAAATAAATAAATGTATTTACACATTATTTACAAAAGTATTAAATGTGAAGCTAGTATATATTTTTTTGTAAATATTTTATGACTAAAACTAAGGAGTTCATAAAAATAAACAATTGGTAATTGCTGTTTTAGTACTCTGTTATTTTTGCTAAAAATAAATCATATTTTAAGTTCAAAAACATAAAGCAGACGTATTTGTAATACTTTTAAGGAAAAACGATGTAAAAATCTATTTAATCTAAGTCTAAACAATATATGTAACTTAAACAAAAAAAAAGCAGCAATATTAATAGATAATTTCATTTTAAAAGTAATTTCTTTTTAAATGTTTTAGTAATTTTATTTTTTATCAATATTAGTTTTCTTTGATTTGTTGAAAAAATCCCGTTTCATGCATAAAAAAATTAAAACAAAAACTCATAAAAAATTTTCGGTTAATTCTGTGAATATTACAATCGGTCCTGAACGGTCGAGTGTCAAGCGCTCTGGCCTCGATATCACAAGTTTCGGATTCGAGTCCTAGCGGTACTATGGTTATTTGTAGTGGTTCGGAATCCACTTTAAGTTGTATGTCCTGGTCTCATATGACTGTAAGAGTGTCACGGAACCAAGTTAAACTTCTACCTACGGGTGCTCCATCGCACAACAGAAGCTACACCTTTCCCTCCATCCATGTGTAGAGTACTTACGGGATGTCCGTCAACACTGCAGGACACTGAGGATTATTTATAGTATACTAAATTACTAAATTAACACTAAATTACTTAATTACACTAATACACTTATGTTACATTACACTGAGAATTAGTCACACACACACACACACACACACACACACACAAATAAATTACAATCAATAGGTTTCAGAAACAAGTAATTTAAATTATGTTTCTTGAAAATCGTCCCATAAAAATTGCCCCTCCCCCTGTATTATGTCCCACTAAAAATATTTACTATATTTTAAAGACAATTCAACTATTATTTTGTAATTTTTTTAACTAAAATGTTTTATCGAAATGTCCCATGAAAATTGCTTTACTATATTTTAAAAACAATTCAACTATTATTCAGCAATTTTTTCTAACTAAGATGTTTGGTCGAAATGGTTTGAACACTCATGTAATTCAAAGCAACAGGTATAGATAAAGAAAAAGAATCTGTATTCGAATAACAAACAGACCTCTACACTTTTTGCTTAATGAACTCTGATATCGCAGTTCACATAATGGACAAATCAACCGCATTCTCCAAAAAGTTCCAAACAGCAAGTTATCGAACATCGTGACAAAAATCGAAACTTAACTCGGGCGAATGTCAGTTGCGATGCAAAATGGCGTAAAAGCCGCCAATTTACCGTTCTGTCTTCACAACACACCAATTCAGGGTTCTGTTGCTTGCAGAGGCGTTTCTACGAAACCCTATACATCCGATATTTGTCGGCATTACACAAAGGGGAGGTACCACACAGAAAAAGAACAAAAAATAAAGCAACAACAACAAAAAAAAAAAGAATGTTCTATTCCCTGTTTTCCATCCTATTAGACGTCGCGATCGATCTTACCCAGAGTGGGAAGGTTAGAATTAAACAAAAAGAACCGCCATGATGATGAAGAACAAAAAAAAAAAAAAAAATAACAAAAAATATTCGAAGTGTGGTGGAGGAAATTGAAAAAGGTGAGATTGAAAAAAGGGGAGTGAGTCCGGCTTAATTAGAGAAGGGTCTTTCGAATGTAAGAGCACACATTGATTAATAAGGTCGCCCCTTTTTACAAAAACATCACCATATAGAATCCTATTCATTGACTCTCGATACTAATAACAAAGAAAAAAGGCGGCAAAACTGAGGATGGGGTTATTATTTTTTCATTGTTGCTTCTCTGTGTTCTTTTTTTGCTTTTATTCCAATCACCTGGGGTGAAGAAGGAATCGGTAAATTGTATCAAAGCTCCGCTATTGTCGAGCAGGTTAATAAATTTAGGCTGTGTTATGCCGCAATTTTCTTTCGGGTTCGTTTTTTTTTTTCTATCTTTCTTTCTTTCTTGAAAAATTGAATACTTTCATTTTATTCTTTGTTAATCAGTTCTAAAATAAGGGTTTTTAATAATGAAAAAAAATGTAATTTCAGAATTTAAAAGTAAAAAATTGATAACGCGTAGGAATTCGTTTACGAAAAGATTACATGGATGTTTATATGTATATATTTTTAATGTAATGCGTTTAACGTTAGATTTAATTTTCATTTTGAACCATTTTGTATACTTGATGATATTATGCGAGTAAGTTGCAGTTATAGAAGATTAAATATAAAATTTAGATAGAACGTTGAATCATTAAAATAAGATGTTTTTTTAGGGGGATGGCAACTCAAATATTCTTTTACTTTCAATCATGCTTTCCCAAAATTTACATATTTGTTTGGTTTTCAGTACTTCAAGAAGCAAACTACTTACAGTTACCAAAGCAAAACTATTTACAATTAAAGAAAGTATTAAAGTAAATCTTTAAAAAGGATTCTTTATTTAACCTTTATTAAGGCAAGTCATAAAACAAGCCTATAAAACGCAACCTGTATTGAATCAAGTAATAAAATAAACCTTTAAAACTTAGCCTGTATTAAAGCAAGTAATAAAATAAGCCTTAAAATATAACTTTTATTAAAGCAGGTAATAAAATAAATCTTTAAAACACAACTTTTATTTAACCTTTATTAAAAGCATGAAGTAAAATAAACCTTTAAAGCACAACCTTTATTAGAATCAAGTAATGAAATAAACCTTTAAAACACAACCTTTATTAGAATCAAGTAATGAAATAAACCTTTAAAACACAACCTTTATTAGAATCAAGTAATGAAATAAACCTTTAAAACACAACCTTTATTAGAATCAAGTAATGAAATAAACCTTTAAAACACAACCTTTATTAGAATCAAGTAATGAAATAAACCTTTAAAACACAACCTTTATTAGAATCAAGTAATGAAATAAACCTTTAAAACACAACCTTTATTAGAATCAAGTAATGAAATAAACCTTTTTATTTCAAGTAAAAACACAACCTTTATTAGAATCAAGTAATGAAATAAACCTTTAAAACACAACCTTTATTAGAATCAAGTAATGAAATAAACCTTTAAAACACAACCTTTATTAGAATCAAGTAATGAAATAAACCTTTAAAACACAACCTTTATTAGAATCAAGTAATGAAATAAACCTTTAAAACACAACCTTTATTAGAATCAAGTAATGAAATAAAAAATAAAAACACAACCTTTATTAGAATCAAGTAATGAAATAAACCTTTAAAACACAACCTTTATTAGAATCAAGTAATGAAATAAACCTTTAAACACAACCTTTATTAGAATCAAGTAATGAAATAAACCTTTAAAACACAACCTTTATTAGAATCAAGTAATAAAACACAACCGAAATAAACCTTTAAAACACAATCTTTATTAGAATCAAGTAATGAAATAAACCTTTAAAACACAACCTTTATTAGAATCAAGTAATGAAATAAACCTTTAAAACACAACCTTTATTAGAATCAAGTAATGAAATAAACCTTTAAAACACAACCTTTATTAGAATCAAGTAATGAAATAAACCTTTAAAACACAACCTTTATTAGAATCAAGTAATGAAATAAACCTTTAAAACACAACCTTTATTAGAATCAAGTAATGAAATAAACCTTTAAAACACAACCTTTATTAGAATCAAGTAATGAAATAAACCTTTAAAAACAACAACCTTTATTAGAATCAAGTAATGAAATAAACCTTTAAAACACAACCTTTATTAGAATCAAGTAATGAAATAAACCTTTAAAACACAACCTTTATTAGAATCAAGTAATGAAATAAACCTTTAAAACACAACCTTTATTAGAATCAAGTAATGAAATAAACCTTTAAAACACAACCTTTAAGAATCAAGTAATGAAATAAACCTTAAAACACAACCTTATTAGAATCAAGTAATGAAATAAACCTTTAAAACACAACCTTTATTAGAATCAAGTAATGAAATAAACCTTTAAAACACAACCTTTATTAGAATCAAGTAATGAAATAAACCTTTAAAACACAACCTTTATTAGAATCAAGTAATGAAATAAACCTTTAAAACACAACCTTTATTAGAATCAAGTAATGAAATAAACCTTTAAAAAACAACCTTTATTAGAATCAAGTAATGAAATAAACCTTTAAAACACAACCTTTATTAGAATCAAGTAATGAAATAAACCTTTAAAAAACAACCTGTATTAGAATCAAGTAATGAAATAAACCTTTAAAACACAACCTTTATTAGAATCAAGTAATGAAATAAACCTTTAAAACAACAACCTGTATTAAAGCAAGTAATAAAATAAATCTTTAAAATTTAACCTGTATTAAAGCCAGTAATAAAATAAACCTTAAAACGTAAACTTTATTAAAGTAGGTAGTAAAATAAACCTTTAAAACACAACCTTTATTAAAGCAAGTTATAAAATAAACCTTTATTTAACCTTTGTTAAAGCAAGTTATAAAATAAACCTTTATTTAACCTTTATTATAGCAAGTAATAAAATAAACCTTTTTTAATGCGGAACTGTTTTCCCAACAGTCACGTTTAGAGCTTTGTTTCGTAGGCTAAATGAACATACAAAATGCATACTCACTACTATTCAAAAGATTAAATTCTATTCCATAATAATTCAATATTAATATTATTTTCTGTTTCACTGATCTCGCATCAAAGGGATGTTTTACGCTTATATTTATGTATAAGAAATTTTAATAACATTAAAATTCTGCTATTGTAATTAAAAGAGCAATAGCAGTCACTTTACAATTCAAACACATGTGTTCTGCTATAGATAAATTTTGTAACTTTTTAAAATTGCGTGTCGCTAAAACTATAAATTAAATAAATTAAAAAATGGCATATAAAGTTTATAAAAATTTAGGAAAAGATAAATACATTATTGTTTTAATCTTTTACTTATTTATTGTTAAGAAAAAAATAAATGTAGGGCATTTTTGTTAATATTAATGTTTCTATGTAAACAATATCCGGCTATGTTTGCAAAGATGAATGAAACCATTTTTATTGCTAGAAGAAACTGTTAACTCATCGAATTTATATTGTATATATGTTAACAAGCGGTAGTATCTGCCCTTTCAATATGCGTTTTTTATGCATCAGGCAAAGTAAAACTTGAAAGCATATATCTCTAGGTCATCAAAAAAGATTTTATACAGCTAGTTTTAATAAATTTATATAAAATCCTCGCATACAATTTTTTGGTTGAGATTCAGAATTCCTCATTAAGAAATTTGTTTTCTAATTTACTGCAAAGTTCAGATTTTTTTCAGGTACATTTGCTGTGAAAGACAAGGTTTTTTCCGTTATTTTTAATTACTATTTAATGTATATGCATATAACTTTTAAAGTTGAAGCAATATTTGATTGAAATATTTAACGCATGATTTTAAGTCACGCGTAAAAAAAAAAAAAAAAAAAAGAAAAATAGCTATTATTAATCAGGTATTCCATTATTATGTGCTAAACTATATTAAAGTCATGGAAGTACTCGGTGCCACAGGTTTCGGGCTCGAATTCCGTGGTGTCATGGATGTTTGTAGTGTATTCGGAATCCAGTTTAAACCGCAGGTGCTGGTCTAATATGACTGTAGAACTTTCGGAATCTACCAGCAGGCAAAGGGCTTTGCCCTCCATGAGGCTGTTGCGCCAATGAAGAAGAAGGAACTGTACGAAAAATTATTCTTTTAAAATTCCGTTTTTTTAATTATACGAACGATGCTAATTTTTAAATCCAAATAGTTGTTTTTGAAACAATCCAATAACTTTGAAATAGCACACATCCAAATATATTTGATAATCCACAAATCAAATAGTAATATGATAATCCACAAATCCAAATAATAATTTGATAATCCACAAATCCAAATAATAATTTGATAATCCACAAATTCAGATAATAATTTTATAATCCCAAATAATAATAACACAAATACAAATAATAATTTGATAATTCAAAATAACAATAGCATAAATCCAATATATTTGAAATAGCACACATAAGCCATTAATATTTCAGTTTAAACAAAAAAAATACGTATTTTTATCATTAATCTTCTCGTAGATGAAAAAATAATACAGTCTAAAATACGATGCTTGATAACAAGATGTATCTTACGTTATTGCAATGAATAAGTTCGCCTCCTCAGAAAATATTGAATCTGATCTCTTTTTAGAATAACTACATCCTCAATAAAATAACTAATATGGTGTAACCTGTGTTTCCGGAAAATAAAAAATTCAAAATCTTTATATGATATTTTAATTTTCTTTACAGGGAGGTTTTTGTATTTTTAAAAATTACTATGAAAAATTATAATACAAATAATATTAGTTGCTTAAGAATCAAATGTCATACCGATCAGGGCTATCACTTCTCACTTTCAAAATGCTGTCAACAAAAGATAATTTCTTTCCATTTTGTTAAAATATCTCTGTATTAATACTTCTACCACACCACATCACTGTGCCTAGAGCTTAGTTCCCTCTATACAGTTTGGGAATGATGTGGGTGAAATTCAATGAACACACGATGGAGACTGGAAAATTTCTCAAAATTCACTTTTGGAAAGTGAACAATCACAGAAGTAGAACAATGAGGAAAAATCTTTACAAAAACAGAAGAAAATATCAAAAAATTAAAATTTATAAAAATAGGGGGGAAATATGAAATACTTCAATATATAAAATATAAAAATACATTAGGTAAACTATTATACAACATTTGAAAGCAAAGCAATACAAAAAACACTACAAATCAGACAGATGAATGAATATTCATCAAAGCAATTAAAAATATCTCTCAATGGCTTTACTTCAGTGGCTCAATGGCTTCACTTCAGTGGCTCAATGGCTTTATTTCACTGAACTCATATTAAAATTGAAGACTTCATAAAAAGAAAATTGCCAAATTGCATATAAATTTAATTATGACTACCAATACAATGTACCTTATGAATACTACGAAGCATGCTGAGTTTCTTAACAGTTTAGCTACTTTAAACCATTTTCAGCAACATAATCCTTTTTTATACCAAAAATCCAAATCATCGATCACACCAAACAATATCTCAAACTTCCCACCCCAAAAAATGGACCTTTTTTTTTTCAAAAAGGTTGAAGGAAGCGACAGAATTTTCGACAAGTAACTTGTTGCATTCCCAGTAAAGACCATTATCCATAATATAGCGAGCGTCCTCTGCTTATACATATTTAACGACCAATAGGCCTACCCGCTTCTGCAACTTTTCTTTTCACTAGCAGAGATTTTTTTTTTGAGTGAACTGACAGTAAAGAGCTTTTCGTCAGTGTAGGATTTCATGCCCCTCGGGACATGAGAAATCCTTCTTTATTTATGTATACCTACGTTCGGGTATTAACGAAATACTTGACATTCTTTTCCCCTCTCTTTTGAACTCCTGTAGAAAAAAAATAAACTGTATGTCATAAGTATTCTTTATTCTTCTTTGAAAAAGAGTTTATCTACTTGGTTGGGGCTTGAAAAATAAAATAAGAGGTGAAATTTTAATTTGTTGTCCTGTTGGGTTGCTGGACTACTGTATGCAATTAATTTGTTGTAGGCTAGTGATATAGCTTTCCACCATAATGTCCTTTAATTTTTTTTAGAATATTAAATACATGAATGGGATATGAAACTGTGAGAAAATGAAACTATTAGAATATGAAATTGTTGTGGAATATGAAACTATTAGAAAATGAACTGTTGTGGAAACCGTGGAATATGAAACTATTCTGGAAACAGTAGAATAAACTGTTATGGAAACCATAAAATATGAAACTGTTATGGGAAAACTAACAAAATGCAATTCTGTACTTAGCTATCATGTCTCATGAAACAATTTGATAAAGAAAATTAAATTTCAATAAAATATCAAATTTTTTATAGAACAATATTTTTAAAATTTTAATTAGATTTTATTAATTTACTGGAAGATATCAGACATTGCCCGGTTACTGAAAATAAAATTTTGTAGTTTTTTAAAATTTTGTTAAGAAAATATTAAGTGCATAATTAAAGATTTGAAATTATAAATAACTTCACTTTTAATCTGGTAGCATTTAAGAATATAATATTGTTTGGATATAAATTAAAAATTAATATGTCTATTTTCTACATTATTTTTTTATAATATTTTAATTAATGGGGGCAGTCAGTTCTTGAAACGAGCGCCATCTATATCTAGTGGCAAAAAAAAAGCAAGGTTTTCATAAAAAATATGACAATAAACTTCAAGAGGTTTTCAATAGCATGTTATCTATCGAATTCATCTAGTACCTTGATGTAACAGAGAACATTGGACACGTTGGTATTACAGGACATGTTGGTATTACGGAGAATGAACAAGCCGATTCTCTCGCGAAATCTGCAACAGATACAATACTATTTCATTAGATATGAGCTTAAGATCTCATATTTCAACAAAAAAAAAGAAATCACAGATAAAAGCAACAGATCATTGGATAGGAGGAAAATATGCCCAGGAATTCAATCATTTGAATAGTATTAACCCTTCACGTAGACTTCTTCCTAATCATCGAAAAGAAGACATTCTTCTTTCCAGGTTTCGCGCACAGACATATCCTAGTAATTCTAAACTCCATAGATTTGGCCTGATTAATCTCCATTATGTCCGATCTGCAAAACTCCGGAAACAGTTGAACACATTTTGTTTCAATGCATAAAGTATGTGGAGGCAATAAACAAACTGCAAATCGCTTTTGGATATAAAGTTCTTTCTTATTCTTGGATATATGATATGTCAGTGGATTCTTATTATGAGACTATAACGATACTTTAATTTCTATGAAAAGTCTCGTAACCCTGTAAGCTATGGGTTACCCCATTTTTTTCTTTCTGGAATTATTATTTCTTATTCACTTTTTATTTCAAGTATTAGTTGTACTTCATATTTTCTAATCATCGTTCAACTGTCACAATATTATGATCTATTTGATTTAAAGTTTTATCCATTTCTTTCTTTTTCAAATTTACTCATCTTATTTATATTATTTTGGCTGCTGGAAAGTACGAGCAATGATTTTATCTTTTAAAATGGAATTTGTAATCCGTCATAGAATACAAGAATTTCAAGTTTTAGAGAAGTGTCTTTATAAGGTTTCGTTTTCACTTTTGTCAAATTATGTTACCTGTAGTTTTTTAAGCAACATTTGGATAAATTGAGATGAAGCAGCAGCATTAAAGTAAACTAAGCTTCTTTTTTAAGTTACATTATGAAAAAAATTCTTCACAATAATTCTTTTTTAAGTTACATTATGAATTCAAAATAATTTAAATGAACTTCTAAGTATTTCAGTTTTTAAGTATCTCTCTTATCTTCTTAAGTATCTCCCTTTTTCTAAACTTGAAATTTTTCTTTCAAATTCATTAATGCCAAAATCAGAATTATTATAGAGAAATATAAATAAGCAGACATTTTCTTTTGTTTGTTAAATTAGTTTAGATGATACCAAATATCATTCTGCACTTTAAATCTATCACTCGAAATTCAATACTCCATGCATTAGCAACAAATGAGCAGAATTACAATACTAGTCACAGAAAGACGGGAACTCATTACACAGTATAATGCATTTCTTTAATATTAAATGAGGAGCGTTTTAGTAATCTGAGATAAACAAACAACGTGCCCCGAGGTGGAATCAAATCGGCTCCGACAGATAAGCAATTCTCTAAGTAGTCGTACTTACCCTACTGATTGCATTTCGCGTCATGTCTGAATATCAGCAATTAAATCACAGATTGTTGTTTTCAAGAAAAGACTTACTTTGTAAGAATCTCATTATATCCCACGTGGAAATCTGATGATTCTTCAAGTTCAATGAAATGTAAAATTTAATCTTAACTAGTTAATAAATTTGTCTTATTTAAGATCCAATACTCAGTGTTACTTTTGAATACTGATTAACTTTCTTTTAAAAAAAATGTTGTGATTCGACAACAGAATAAAAAAAAAATAAGTAACGAATATTAAGATTACAAATGTATAATTTATAACTCCCATATATTTTTAAGTAGTGGCTTTATTATTGCCACTCTATAATAATTAAAAAAAATACTTTTAATAAAAACAATAATAATAATATTCTTCACCTTTTATAGTGCTTTACTATTACTTATTGCCTATATTTACTACTGCAACTCTTTAATAATTAAAAGAAAATAATTTAAATAAAAATAATAATAATCGATGTACAAGCTACTCATAAAACTTAGAATTTAATGTAAAGACGCATAATAGCAATCTTAAATAATAAAAAACTATAAAATTACAAACAATTTTCTTTAAAAAAAAATCTCGTTTTCTCTTTGAAATAACTTTGTGTTTGCTTTTACAATTTTACAAAAATATTAGAATAACTTTACTTTATTTTTATTATGTAATTATTAGTTCCTGAAAAGAAATTTAAATAAATATTATGTATAAGACACTCTTGAAAGAAACTTAAGTCAACCAATAAGAATTTATTTAAAAGAATTTATTAAAGTGATTTTTAAAAAAATTAATCGATAAGAAACGTTGAAATGGTCAAAAATTAAAATAAACTGTTCAACGAAATGAAAAACTCCACTCTCGAAAACAATATCTATAATTTTATAGATAAAAATACGAAAAATATAATTTTTTGTGTTTATAAAAAGTTACAACTTAAACAGATATTCATACAAATTATTTTACCACCAACAAGTACGTTATTATTTCAAGAACTTCCGAAATTCTCATTATCTATTTATACTCAGTATTATTTGTTTTGGTTATAATTCGCAATTATAGCAAGCCATTATCTATTATTAAAATATATACCATTATGGCAATCATCACCTATCATTATAATCGTCAAAATTATGGAAAATCATCATCTATTGATGCAATCGTCATAATTATGGCAAACTATTATCTATCTGATGCTAGCATACCACAGGATATTGTGATTTTATTTTGTTCATAATAGAAATATTTGTTCACAAACGTATTTTGATCCAAAAATACAACAATATTTAATAGCCAAATCATGTAAATTTAGAAAATTGCTAAATTGATAAATCAGAATTTGTTGGTAAAAATTTCCGCAATTCAATAAAATTTGGAGCAACTTTTCTACTCCTTTCATTGTTTGGAAATACTTTTCAGTGTACTAGACTGCTGTAAGTCAATAATTTTGATTTGGTTTTCAGGTGGATAACAATTAACGCCTTGCAAAAAATTTGAAAAAAGTTTAACATTTTTTATCATCTTGAAAATCCTCAAATTTAACACTAAATGAATCCTACAAAATGATATTAAATTTTTAAATATATCATAGTTCGATGCATTATTGACATTGGTAGTTATTTTCTGCATCAATGTGGAATGTGTTAATCTTTTTTCTCCAAAATAGAGACAAAAAAAAGCAAAAGTTTGCTAAGATATATGAACAACAAGAGTAGGAAAAATACAATATTTTATTTGTGATCATAAATTGAAATTATTTAGTGTCTCATAATATCAACGAAGAAAGCTAATTTCCATAACTAATCATTATTTTTGAGTAGGAAGTACTCATTGGGCAGTTTATTATTTTCTTCTACATATTTTAAAATGTATTCCCACAAATTCTAAATTCTCGCGTTAGTTCATTTCCTTTGAAAAGTAGCGACCTGGTGGCTAAGTGGCTAGCGCTCTGGCCTTTGGTATCACAGGCTTCAGGATCGAATTCTGGCGGTTGCATAGATGTTTGCTAGTAAGTCCACTTTTTTGCTTAAGTCCACTTTAAACTGTAGGTCCTGGTCTGTTTAATTCTCGTGTGCACAAGATGACCGTAGAGCTACAAAACAAACAAAAGCCGCACACAACTACAAGGAAGGAGTAACTCGCCATCCTCTTGCATTTCTTCCTTGAAAATCTCACGAAATCGCCGTTGATTTAGAGCTCGTGCTCATATTTTGTTGATACAGCGGACTACAGGGTCAACAACAGAAGGCACGTTTAAGCCTTAGTACAAAGAGCTTCTTGATGGATATTACAAACATACTTATAAACGATTTTTTCCCCAAATAATTTTCAAGCAATGTAACAAAACCTTTTATCTTTCCAATCATAAAAGGATCTGTGCAAACGTTATCTAATTTTGTTCACTCAAACTTCCTCGTTAACTTCAATTACATTCTTAGTTCTTTAAAAATATTCTTGCATGTAGTTAAAACTAGCTACTCATATCAAGAAGTTATTTCACAATATCAAAATTAACGTTCATACAATATACAAATATGCTTAACTGAGCTTTGTCTCTGATGTCCCAGCTTACATAGAAAGTTAATAAAAAGTATTTGCAATATTATAATCATGAGATAATTTCGTGTGCCAACATTCTGGTCTATATCTTCTATACAACGCAGGACTGTATTTGTAGATGAAGCTATTTTATCAATCATATTTTTGACGTTTATGTCACTTACATTTTGGACAAATATTAAAAGATTATTTTTTAGTATCACCTTTCTGTCAGAATAGGGTATTTTTCTTGCTGACAACAGAGAAAGTTTATAATAAGAAGACTTCACCATATATTCCATTTTGTCATTTCTCTTCTGGAAGAAAATGGGTGTCCAGCTAAAGATTTTTTTTTTTTTTATCGATAAATAAATTTCGCAAGTGTTATCCTACAGGATATTTGCTGTTGAAATCACTATGCAGTTGTTTGAAATGTCCGTCCAGATTAAATATTTTCGACACTGCAAAACATATTCTACAAACAAGCAGACTTAGAAATATTTTGATTACACAAAATTAGTTCTTCCCAGACAGTTTTAAAATCATGAATCCCGATATCCTATTTATGTTTCCTTTTCTGTGTCAAAGGTTTTCTCAAGAACACAGTGAAAATAAAATTTTTTAAACAATAACGGTCGACACCAAAATCTAAAAACAGTTTTAAAAAAGCTTAACGAGTTTTTCATTCTTTTTAAAATTAACTCAGCTGACAGCCAGAGTGTCGCACTCGCCTTTTCTTGAGAATGAACAACCACAGAAGGACGCAAAGGCGCCGAAGCAAAGTAAGTCGAACCATTGGAATCGTTACGTCTATGCTGTCTTACCGCATAATTAAGCAGTACCACTTTCAGTCGCTGTTGTTTGGTTTTTACGGATTTTGACAAGGTTCCTGAAGATAGCATTATTATATTTCCAATGTTTTTTAATTTTTCAAAAGGCCTTCACGTGCCATTGATAAAACTCCGCTGTGCCACACTGTGGCATACGTGTAGCGGGTTGGCCATCCATGGTTTAGAGGTGGAAACTTGGCGAAATCTGCAAGGGTGCATCGCCAGAAGTGCAGAACTTCCATTCTTGTCATATGTTGACCAATTGCTTTATAAATCTTTCGGGTTATATATTGAACATTGGTATATTCCCATGTGTATTCTTCCAGCAAAGTGTGTTCACGCATGATAAATTGAAATTCAGGAAAGAATTTAAATTATTTAATTTTATATTTCTAATATTTTTATTTTTTTATTTTTATGACTTTTAATGTAGTTAATATAACTGAATTATATAATATAAATTTAGTTAAAATATTTTTAAAATGTGGATTTTTTACAAATGTTTTTAAAGTGTAACTGTTATAAGTACTGATAAAATTAAAATTATCATTATTGCTATAAAATACACTCAAGAGCCAAAACATTATGACCACCCCTACATTTTGCAATGAACTCGCCTGGAGGACGTGATGAGGTGGAAGTGGTATTTAACTGGTATTAAGTGGTGGTATTAATCCATGAAAAGGCGGGTTGAAGCTGTGTTGCGCGCCAAAGGTGGGCCAACTCGTTATTGACAGGTGGTCATAATGTTTTGGCTCTTGAGTGTATAACTTTTGACTAATTGAATTTTTTAATTTCACCATTTTTAAAATTCTCGATATTTCATATATAGTGGCTTATTTATTTTTCATTTGAAAAAGATTTTGTGTGAAATTAAGTTGGTTATGAATTTAAAAATTTAAAAATAAATAAGTTAATATTTAATATTAAAGTATGCTAGTTATATTTGCCATAATTTTTCGAATTGTTATTAGATTCTTTATAGCTGTTAAATTAAAGCTGTTATAATTATAGTGCATTGATCTGTTTTAATATATCTAAGGATAAAAGCTTAATTTTCCCGCCTAAGAAAAAACTAAATTCGATATGTAGCTCTGAGAATTTCTAATCTAATTATTATAATATACGATTAAAAAAAATAAAATGATTTTATGAAATTATTAAAAAAAAAACTAATAATCATTCGATAAATGGGCTTTGATTTTAACCTTTAAAGTATTCGTGAAAGAGTCCCAAATTCAATAGTTTTTAATAAAAATAAATTAGAATTTTAATCAAATTTGAATTTATTTAATATTAAAAAAATCAATACTTGAAAATAAACCTTCAAATGTATTTCAATTTCTGATTTTTAAAATAATACTTTCTTAATAACAATTTAAAAAAAAGAAAAAATTATTATTTCATATATCTATTTCATAATAAATCTTATCCTGAAATTAAAAATAATTGCGGCAACATAAATAAATACGGTTATTTGACACTTTTTTGCTTGTAGAAAAAAGTTTTACATTCTAAATTTGTCAGATTTTAAAATAAAAAAACATTACTTCAACATCAAAATTGTGTTAAAAGTCAATTCTTGAATACACAAAATAGCTTTCTTTAAAATAATTTATTTAAAACAGAGATAAATTACATTGGAAATGTTCGTTAAACTAAAATTTTTGTCCAAGTAAGAAATACCATAAGGAAAAGATCGATACAATACGAATTAAACTACAAAGAATTTCGATTTGCGATTAGGTCAGTGAAGATAAATGAGTACATTGCTGAACTTCGCGGTGGCTTGTTAAAGAAGAATTTAACAACTTTCGTCAGTACTATTGCTTTTCTAAAGTTTAAAACTCACTGTTAAGTTACGGTCAAAGTATGATTTCGTCTCGTTACATTGCAACGAACTTCACTAACATGCTGAAATTAACTTGGACTTTTTGTTCCTATCTTCCCCAGAAAGAAATATTTGTGTCTGTTATTTGGGTTCAATTCCGATCACGTAGTGACTTTTAAATGAATTCGGACATCTTTCTGCTTTCGAATGAAATCGTTTGCATCAACTTGTTCTAAATCTTGAAAAATATTTTAAAAAATAATTGTAAAAATTAAAGAAGAAGAACAAGAAATTATTTCATCAATTTTTGTACGAAAAATCGTTTGCCTTTTATTTTTATTCCGTTTTGCATTTTATTCTACATTTAAGATTTTTTACATTGTATGAAATGGGCATTGAAGCAATTGTGATTCTAGAATAAAAGTGAGAGAATAATTTTTTACTTTTAAAATAATCAAATTAATTTATACTATTGTTTAAATAATATTATTTAAAAAAACTTTATACTTTCAATATGTTCTTGAAAATTATTTAATACATAATTTTAAAAATTCATAGTAGAAGAAAAATGATTTTATGAATTTTTTTTTTTTTTGCTAAAAATCGTTTGCCTTTTATTTTTATTCCGTTTTGCATTTTATTTCACAGTTAAAATGTTTTAACATTGTTTGAAATGATCATTGAAGCAATTGTGATTCTGGAATAAAGGTAAGAGAATAATTTTTTACTTTTAAAATAATCAAATTAATTCATACTATTATTTAAATAATATTTAAAAATTGTTTATTTTTTCAATGTGTATTTCTCGAAAATTATTTTATATCTTAGAACACCTGAAAATAACTAAGTGAGTGATTACTTTTGAAAACTAATGTACATAAAACGAAATGTAAAAAAAATTAATGTTTAATTTATGTCATGTTAAAAAATTCTTTTCGCAGAGTATTTAATTATTATTATTAATTTATTTGTTTTTTATTACGAAAAATATTTTAAACTGTTCTATATTCGCAGATAATTAAAAATTAAGTAAGTTAAAATTAATTTGTTAAAAACTGCTTACAATTTATTAAAATCAATATTGAAAAAAATCTTTTAAAATATTTATATTGTTGTTTATTCTTTTAATATGTACTTTTTTGAAAATTATTTTATGACTTAGAACAGCTGAAAATAACCATGAGAGCGAGAGATTACTTTTGAAAAAATATTTTTCACATTTTCTAATGTTCATAACAGAAAATATAAAAAAATTAGTGTTTAATTTATATCATGTCAAAAATATGCTTTTCTTAGAATATTTAATTATTATTAATAACTGAATTGTTTTTTTTTTTTTTATTAAAAGAAAGATTTTATACTATTATATATCCACATGTTGTTTTAATTTAAAATAATAAAACATGTTAAAAAATAAAAAAAATTTTTACAATTTATTAAAATCAATAATGAAAAAAATCATTTAAAATATTTACATTGTTCTTTTTTTAATAACAGTTCTACTCATGTAAATTACAATACTAACATTGCCAAACTTAATTAATATTTAATTCAGAAATATTTGTAATAAATAGAGTTTAGAAGAAGGTCACACACAAATTTTCCACCACAGATTTGATTGAAACTCATGCGATGTGTAGGTCATGACCAGAATGTTAATTGGCCAGAGTAGTAGAATAGTAATCTTTCAATAATTTTCTTGGAAATCACTTTTATGTTATTGTATAACTTTTATGTTATTAAAATGCACTGCTTCAAAACGATTCCATTATCGCGTGCTAGGATTCGAAAGATTCTGAGTTTTTTCTTTTTTTTACCCATAAAATATATGGGTTAAAAAAAGAAATACTATAATCATAACGCATAAAATGTATGGGTATTTTTTCAGCAACCTGGGTTTTATGTCCTTGATCACTTTCAATTTTGGTTTTAAATTTCTTTCAAGAGCTTTTTTTTTTAATTTTTCACGAGCTTTGTTATATATAGTATTTATTTATAAAATAATTTAATTATTAGATAATTTAGTAAAAAGAATAGAAAGAGTTAGTAAAAAAATTAATGTAAATCTTTTCAAAAAATCAAATTGTGAAAGCAAAGATAATTCTATTTCAAAAAGAAAATCAGATTTTTCTAGAAAAGAAAATCGTTTAGAATTCTATATATATATTTTTTTTTTTATGGATGCTGTTATGTGTTTTGTTCTTATATTAAATTCTGAATTTTATGGGTAAACTGTATATTGAGTTATCCGATTATAATTTCTTTATATTTTCATTGTTTAGTTCTAAGTCATATTGCCTCAATTGGCATTCACAGATACAAGTTTATATACTCATTCTGGTTACACTGATGGTACATTGAACAAATTAATAAGCCAATTTGTTCTCGTTTATTTTAATTTTTTATTTTATTTTCTTTATAAATAATAGAGAAAAATTAAGCGAATCAATCGCTATGTGGACCTGTACCGTGTAAGAGCGAACTTTTTTTTTAATATATTGCTTTTTTGTTGGCGTCAAATGCTGAATTTTCCCAAATGTCCTGTGGCTTTTTTTAAATCATTCCACTTCAATACGTGAATCATTCCACTTCAATTTTGAAAATGAAAATACACGCAATATTCAACATATCAGTTTTCGAATTTATGATCAATATTTGTTATACTGATTATATTTTATTTTTTGATTACGAAATATAAACAGAAAATATATTATTACCAAACCATGTTGATATTCGCAGTAAGAACAGGTGAATATATTTTATGGCATATAGAACCTTTTATGAAAGCCGAGTTTATGTATTGACAGATATTTCTTGGTACAATAAATTTATTCATATTTATGAAATATGGAAATAGATTTTGTTCACATGTATGAAATCTATTCACTTTCTTCTTTTTTTTCTCTCTGAAGATGCAGTTTCATCAGATTTATTATTGAACATTTTAGGTTTCTTAACTCACTTTTTTTCTTGTTTACTTTACTATAACTTTTGTTCGTTGATTCTGCATTTCCTCACAAGTAAAACATTCCGAAAAGAATTCTACTTAATTGTATAAAAAGACAATTGAGGAAAAAAATCATCTCATCAATATCAATAATGAAAGCAAGAATTTCCTTTGACATTAGCAATAAACAAATTTTAACTTACGTTTTTCCTCTCACTAACAAGTTGTTCATGACACTCTATAAGTTATAGAAAAATTATTAATGATTTATAATTATTTTAAAAAATATTATTTATTCATAATTTACAGGGTCATATTTTTGTGTTTCTCAAGTAAAACATAATGTGAGAATTATTGGATTATTAAAAAAATTGCAAACTCCTCAATATCATAGCGGCCTGATGGCCAATTGGCTAACACTCTGGCCTGGATTTTAATCTATGCAAACTCTTATAAATTAAATAATTTCAAGTGATTAAATTTTGTAGAATATAAAACACAAAATTATTACCTAGGCAGAATGATATTAAATTGAACTTCAGAACTATGAAGAAATTCATTTCATCATATATATAAATGTCATTGTTGAAAGGACAAATAAGTGTCCTAATGCACTTATATCAATTCTCCCGGCCTGATGGTCAATTGGTTAGTGTTCCGGTCTTTGGTTGCCACAGGCTTCAGGTTCAAATCTGGAGGTGGCATGGTTGTTTGTTAGTGGTTCGGAATCCACGTTAAACTATAGGTCTCGGTCTAATTAGCCTAAAATGTGCACAAAATGATCGTATAGCAACAGACCAAACCAAATCTTAATATTATTTACTATACATTTGATTCGAAATCACTAACATTCAATTTTTAAGATAATTTATCGTTAAATTCTATAAATATTCAATATTTAAACTGAATTGTTGCATAAAAGCTATTTAAATTGGTATGAAATGATTAATTATATTCTGAACTGTATTACATTAATGGATTATAACAAATTGCTTAAGATAACCAGATAATAAAAATTGTCCTGTAACACAACTGCATTGGAATTTGCTGCAGTCCATCAAATACTAGACACTTTAAGATCTTAATTATTTTCTATATGCAAAGTACTGATTCATGAAATAGAATTAATTGATTATAAAGTTTTTCACTATATAATTCACGTATTATAACGTTTAAATATTACTTATAATATTTAAGTAGTACTTTGTATTTTAATGGTTTTAACAAATTGCTTAATATAATCAGAAAATAAAAGTTAACTTTAACAACAGCAAGTTTAACGTTTTTCACTATATAATGCACATATTTTAACGTTTAAGTATTCCTTATATTATTTAAATAGTACTTTGTATTTTAATGGATTTTAACAAATTGTGCATATACTTACTATACTATACTTATATATATACTTACTATAACTATACGTACTATACTTTGTATTTAATATAACATAATAAAAGTTGTCTTGTAGCAACTGCATTGAAATTTGCTACCTTCCATCAAATGCTATACACTTAGGATCTTAAATGCTTAATGTTAATGGCATTTCTATATGTAAACTACAAATTAATGAAAAGGAATTAATTGATTATAAAGTTATTCACTACATAATTCACGTATTATAACGTTTAAACTTAAAATATCTCTATTATTATTCTGTGTTTCCATCAAATCCTTTCTTGAATGAAAAATGCATTGATCTTTGGGAAATGTTAATTTGAGTTGCCAGACTAATTTTGCTGATTTCTTTCTTTAGCTATTCTAATTATCTTTAGCCAATTGGTATACA
This sequence comes from Caerostris darwini, assembly GCA_021605075.1. Taxonomy (NCBI): domain Eukaryota; kingdom Metazoa; phylum Arthropoda; class Arachnida; order Araneae; family Araneidae; genus Caerostris; species Caerostris darwini. Next base: position 121,963 of record BPLQ01014641.1, read on the forward strand.
CGATGTCGTAATACAGACAACCTTCTTATTCACTGCAGGAACGAGCGAGATTAACTCGCGTTATTATTCTTGTTATAACGAGGCGCGATGATGTTTGTAATAGAGAAGAAATTGGAAGAAAAATTGAGAAAGAAAATCGACTGGTTTGGTTAATTGCATTAGCCATTGAAACTTCTCCTGGGTTATATATGAGGTGCAAAATCGATAAAAGCACGGTTTAGGTAGAGCAAAGAAATTGAATCAGGTTGGGTTTATGAAACTTTCTCTGATCAATTTTTGAAAAGCTTTTGCATCATAAAATAATGGTGTATGTTAGATGTATAAAAGTATCCTAAGGAAAAAGTGGGTAAAATATATTTTCTATGTATACAGAGAAGAAATAAATATAAAAACGTTTTCACATTTGTCTTTCATGTGTTGTAAGAAAGAAAAAACTAGAGAAGCAAGACCGGAAAAAAGATAACCATCTTCGCAAAAGTATATATTTTAGATCTATTATAAGGATTTGGATCGTTTTATTTTAGATCCATTTTTTTGGATTTATCAGGATTTGAGTAGAAATTTTGAATCGTGGAATATAGCTGTAGTGTAAAGAGTTGTTTAAATTTTGCTAATATTTGACGATTATATAACTGATTATGAATTTATGAACCCATTGCATTAAACACATGCGAAGATAATATGGATTGAGTTTAAAATTCTAATAAATTGTTCAAATTCCAATAAAAAAACCTCAAATCAACACAAAGTTAATACATTTGGTTACCAAATAAAGTGCAAATAAAAAACTGAAATCTTTCTACGAGTTTTAACTTATCGTGCGTTAACATGTTCTTTTCATTGGAATGAAAAGAATAATGAAATATTCACGTTAATAATGTCACAATTCGTATAATATGTTAAAATGTATTAATCAATTTTAATATATATTATAACAATGGATAAATATATGCGTAAAATATATTAATCTATGTTATGTCTTAAGTCTCACAGCAAATCATTATGTTTCAAAAATAACAAAGAGATTAATAAGCGACAGATATTCATGTAGCCTAATGGAATTTTTCATATTTCGCACAATTAAAGGAAATTAATAATATTGTATAATATTGAATAAATAATATTGTATAATATTGAATAAATAATATTGTATAATTTATCGAGTAGGTTTTTTTTACGATTTCTTTAATGTAAAATTTATCTATTGGTAATTTCATATTGATTAATGAATGTATGTATATTAATACAATCTATATTTATAATCTTTCTGAAAAAATGCTTGTTGAAAAAGAGCGAAAGTGAAAATACGGTTTTAACTCTAAAATGAAAAGGAATGGATGTGTTGGCTTCAACAATCCCTGACTTCCAAATATTGAAGACGCTCTATTTTATTATTACTCTATGGCTGCACCTCGCAGAAAACACATTTCTTTGATTTCTGAATATTTGCATTAAGACGAACGAAAATATTCTCATTTTATTTTGCAACTTACTTTTATAGCGTGTATTTACCAGATCAGGAAAAATCCATTCCCTTGAGAATTCATCATCCCTTCGCCTCATTTTTGAATGGTTGTATACGACAACTTTGATTTTGTGTTTTTCATAAAAATCGCATTTAAACTGTGCGTTTGATTATCAGAAAGTATACAGTTCAACATTCACAAAAGTAAAAATGAAAATTTTGCGAATTATGAAATATAGACACCCATCAGTCGGTCATAAAAACACTCCTTTTCCATTTCTAAAATATTAGGTAATTTAAAATATATCCTAACGTAGCAAAAGTCAAAAAAAATTCTTCTTAGGTTGTCAATTACGACTTCCTGTATAATCTTATCTGTAAAATAAAGTTGATAGCTATCAACTAACTTCCTGGCTCTACAACACGTGGTGTGTCAAGGCCTTCAACCTACAGGCAGATTTCGAGACAGAAAATGTTGTCTTTTTACAGGGTAGAATTGTCAACTCTACTCCTAAAAGTCATATTAAACCGAGACCTATGGTTTAAAGTAGATTCCAAACCACTAAAAACATCCATTGCACCCCGTGGACTCGAGCCGAAACCTTTAACACCGATCCTCAGAGCTGTAGTCTCTCGACCATCAGCCACCAATTGATTTTTACAGATCCGTAAAATAAAACTGATAGCAATTTATATATGAATATCTCACATTGCTTATGTATAAGCATTGTAGCATCGCTATTAATTAGTAATGATAATGGCTGCCAAATCTAGCTATTTGTGCTGCATAAACACTCCTGCTAACTCCTAACTTACAACAAACTGGATGCGTTAGTCATTAATCATTTCTCGAAGTGTTTACTTTTATTGCTGTACTTTTTAAGTAAACTTACTAAATCTGATAAGAGTAATATTACTTCTGATTTAAATTTCAATATTTTAATATGATTTTGGTTTTACTTAGTTTGTTTTCTTTATTAAGTATTTATCCACTTAATTGCGAATAATTTGTAAATGTTTATGTAAAATTGTATACGTGTTTAATAATTTTAAGTTAAGTAAAAAAGTCTTTCTTAAAAATATTAAGAAATATTATAAAGAAATCCTAGGCAGAAAGTTTAAAATGTATTTCCTCTGTAAGTCGAAGACTGGCTAGAATTGATTAAAATGTCTTTGATAATTATAAAAGAATATAACAAGAAGAAGTGTTAACATATCTAGCTCCGGTAAATGTTAGTATTACAGCTGAGTAAAATTTCAATATTTTATTGTTTTTTTTTTTACTTAATTTTTTCCTTTAATAAATATTTATCTATTTAAAGAATGATTATCTAAAATTGTAAACATTTTTAATAATTTTAAGTAAAGTAAAAAAAGTATTTTATGAAAATATAAAAAGTAAAAAAATATAAAGAAATATTAGATGGAAAGTTTAGAACATAATTCCTTTGTATTATTTTTTTTTCTTTATTAAATATTTATCTATTTAATTGTAAATAATTTGCAAATGTTTATTTAAAATTTATACGTTTTTAATAATTTTTAGTTAAGCAAAAAAAAAGTCTTTTATGAAAATATAAAAAGCATTATAAGGCCTAGATGTAAAGCCTAGAACATAATTCCTTTGTAAGTCAAGGACAAGCTAGAACTAATTAAAATGTCCAAGATGATTATAAAAGAATGTTTTTAAAATATTAGCAATTATTATTTTTTTTTTGTAAGTTAAAGTTTTAAGGCAAATGAGTACTTTGTGATAATTATTTGAATTCTAATGTTATTAATTATTTTCAATGCACGTACTTTTATTAAACATTTCTTTTAAATTGCAACTTACTTCATAGAGTTCAATTGAAGAAGATGCCTTGGAATACCGAGTGCAGCATCTTTTTGGCACAGATAATCTCACACGTAGCTCGCGTGATTTCAACTCGTAAATTCACCCTCCCATAGCTCTAAAGAAACTTCATCATTGGTTCTGACAAAATAATAGGCAACATCAATTTATTCATGTGAGCGCTATAAATCTTTCTCTAAAGCCTCGTGTATTTTAATACCCATTCATTTAGAGTCAAACTTTCAATGAATAAAAGTCTACTTCACAAAGCCCAGTTGAGAAGCCTTCCTCCATCAAATGACGATGCAGATCATTGTTACTATCATTCATTATTTTAGTTTCCAGGCTGTTGAGATCATTGCCATTATTTTAAATCCAGAATGAGTGACTCGAGAATTGGAGTTCGATTCAAATTATCTAAATTTTTTTCCATTTTATAAAGGAAAGTTCAATATTTTTATTAATTTATTCGATATGTTCTACAATGTTTATTAAAATGGTAAGTGATATGATATCGTGTTTAATTAATTCAGAGTCAATTTCAGAAATAGAAAGGTTTCCATTGCCTCAAAGAGTTTGTAGTTATTTAAGCTAATTGCAGTTTGAAAAAGGCATTCCCAAGTAGGAATTTAATCCAATAGAAATCAATTAAGGGACTTTTCATTCCAGCCTATAAATTATTTGTCCCCCCTCCTTAACATAAACACGGCGGCCTGGTGGCCCTTTGGCTAGCGCTCTGGCCTTTAGTACCACAGGCTTTAGGTTCGAATCTTGGCGGTCGAATGAATGTTTATTAGTGATTCTGAATCCAAGTTAAACTGTAGATCCCGGTCTGATTAACCTAAAGTGTGCAAATATGCCAACCAAAGTTAACATAAACATGGGGATGTTCAGTTCTGCATGCTTGTAGGCTGTCGAACTAAGCTTTTCTAGTTTGATAACCCAACTAATTTACCATGCCGAAAAAAAGCAAACTATTCAGATGTAATTTATTACGCATTTTGGCCAAATCACAAAATAAGGGCTGCTGGGAATAGGAAACTTTTTGTGGCACCAACTGAGAGATAGGTCGCCAGATATGGTTACCCGGATTACATGTACTGTTTGCAATTCATTCAATAGCAACCCTTTTCTTGGCGCACTTTGAGAAAAACAATTTTTGACGCCAAATTCCAACGTCCCTATTCTGCGATTTTACCCACATTTTTTATTGGATATTTTAACTGTTATGATGCTTAGAGTTGTTATGTTTATTTATCATAAAGAATATTTACCATATGTGGTTCATAGGTACATCTTCATAACTTTAAAATTGTATGAAGAACAAAGGATACAACATTGGCAGCGAAGTTGATGTGGATATTATATAGATTCTTTTAAAAATTATTGTGATTTATTAACAAATTTTTCTTCACAGAAGTAGCATAAAAAAGTAGTATGAAAAAAAAACATGAATTTATGAGGTAATATTTCCAAAGGTCCAATATTTGAATTCAAAGGAGAAGAAAAAAAAACCGCTGTCAGTTGTCAAAAACCATAACTTATGTTAGAATTTTCAAAAGAATTTTTGAAAAAAAAAATGTTGTTCGCTAACGTACCATGAGTCTACAAAAGCAGAAAACATATGGAAAAAACAAACATGCAATGTAGAAAACATATGGAAATTCAATTCATTTCTGGAATAATCTCTTTCAAGCATTGCATATTTTATGAATTTGCTGACAAAAATTGAAAAGAATTCGTTATAGAAAGAAGAAAAAAAACTCATACTGTAAAAAGTCATAGAAAGTGAAAGAAAAAAATTTTCATCTAAAATGGCGACAGTACAATTTTTTTCTTTTTTTTAGAATAATAGGGAAAAACATTCTAGTTTTTCTGTGTTTTCGCAGATCAAAAACAAGCCAAAGACGCAAAAGGCCAAAAGCGCTAAAAATTATAGCCAACGAACAATGTCACTGCGCGAACCTCAATTTCTCAACACACACATATAAAACAACAATAAATAAACAAAGCGAGTCTACTAAAAAAAGCACCTGGTTGACTGAGGAGAAAGTCCTTGCGTCCAATGCATTGTAAAAGGGGAGCAGATGTCGATGTCGCACTTTGCTTGAGGGCGTGGATTCTTCTTCTGTTCTGTTCTTTTTTTTTTTTGTTCTATCGTTTGTTGTTATCCTTTTCGAAAAGTGGGCGTTTGATTCTTGCGGAGTCTGTTTCACGTACGATAAGGACCCCCTACAAACTGTGCGAGGCAGAAAAAAATGAATACGCTCAACAACCAGTTTTGTTTCCGCTTCCTTACATAAATCAGGACTGGCACAGACAAAAAAAGGTTCGCAAAAACACATAAAGAATATAAATATAAACAAATATAAATAATAGAAAAAATAAACACAGGGAGTTTATTTATTTATTTTTTTCAACTCGGGCGTTGCATAAATCAATCGGCTGTAGTAGTTTTTTTCTCGACTTCTGTAGCGCGGGTAATCATTCAAATTCTTCTTTTGCGGCTTTTTTTTTCTGCCCTGTTCTTCCTCTTGTTTCTTTTTTTGTGCTTTTGTGTTCCTATCTCTTTCACGGCAGCCTTTTATGAGCGCCTTGAATGCTTCGCAGATATGTTCGGTACATTTTTCAACAAATTGGGGAATAACAAGAGACCACGTTTTTCCGACATCGATTCTCGAGTCGTCTGCCCAACCCTTTCACGGCTCCTCGTGTGATGAAGATGAGCTAAATTCATTGGGTCACGCGAGGCTTCATCGCCTTAAAAGCTTTTAAAACATGCACAGCCCGTTTTCAGCGGGATGCCTTAAGCAACTAAATTGTAAGCAATTACAGTTCTTACATACTTTTTAAAAACTTAATAACATGAAATTAAAGTAACATTCATACATGCATTTCAACACATTAGAAAAATTGCTGAATCCCTTACTTTCATTCCACCTAATTGGCATTCAGGAACTTAAAATTGTAGGTTATTTTTGTTAATTAATGCTAGTTACTTAATCATTGTTATTTACCACTTTTACGTCAGATATGCATTAGATTCATCATTGTTCAGTGTAACGTATTTGCCTCTATTATACCTATAACAGCTTCAAGAAGAAGGCCACTTTCAGGTTCATGGGAGCACTTTTATTTTTATTTACAAACTGTATATAGTACATATATGCAGAACTCTATTTGCAAAAAAGGAAAATTAAGGATAATTTAATTCATAACTGCAATTCACTCCAAGGTCGGGGATTTTCAGAGTTCTCGAATATACAATGAATCTGATTGCCTGGTCTGCTTCAGATCTTAATTATAACACAGCGTTCTACACGAAACCACAAGGGGCCCACTTCAAAAACAGGCGGAATCTCCGTTCTGTTCAGTCACTTCACATAAAAAGAGAAAAACAACACTTTTTGTCGTAGAACACTCGTCGCAGAACTTTTCCCCTCTCCTTCTCCAAAAACCTCCCTTTAAGAGAATTAGTAAAGATGCGGGGTCAACTTTTCAAGCTGTTATAGGTATATACTTTCCTCACTTATTGGAGCGGACACTTTCTCAGCCCATGGTCTATCACCAATCGCGATGCAGCAATTCATGGCATAGTCCATATACCATCTGTAATTGTTTCAATCTGTGAAAGGCCGCACAGACAACCGCTAATTTCATGGTGTATCATTATCCATTACACTTATTATCTGCTGTCTGATTTGAGTGTCAGATTGATCTCATTAGAACAAAACACTAATTGCATGTAATATAACTATCCACGACACTGCTTATCTGCTGTCAGATTTGAGTGGTAGATTGTTATTTTGCACTTGTTAAAGAACATACATTCCTTTACCATAGGAACAGAAATGGTATATCTCTTTTCGTTGGAAAACTGCTGCACTCAGTGTACGCCAGGAAGATCTTCTGTACTTCACCCGCTTTTGTTATCATCGCTATTCGAAACGATCACCCACTAGGATATTTAATAAGAGGAAATATAATTGATTAATTATATCACGTGTTTCTAACTATTTATTTTGCCGTATATGGTTTTAGCAAAGTTTTTAATTCTTGCACTTGATTTAGTTCACAATAACATAGGCAAATTAAACAAATTTAAAAATTAGAAGTTTTTAGCATATACAATTACAATTTGCACTGGGAACAATTGAATTTCAGCAAATTAACAATTTAAAATCTTAACAACATTTTTTACATCATTTTTATTTTTATAACATTCCATTTTTCAGAATATTTACTGTTTATTGGAATTTAAAATTTTTTGAACCGATAAAATTTAATTTAACTGGATTAATTATTAAAATATTAAGATAAGAAAAGTCATTTTATATATTATATTATTTATCTACAATATTTACTTGAATTTTATTTAATGCAACATTAATAATCGCATATTGCTGATATAGAAATGTTTGAAATTGCATTTGCAATGAGTTGACAATATACTACAACCGGTATATGGTCTACTGGCAATATTCCAATTGCGGAAAATATAATTGCAAATGCTTTACCACCATGCTTTAAAAAGTTATATATGACTGTAATATCTAAATTATTATAAACAACCTATACCTTTTATTTGACATTGTTAACATGTTACATACATTCTCCCAAAAAAAGACTCTTCTTGGCATAAAAGGAATTAAAAAAGCATTTTTATTTCAATCTCTCTGAAGACATATACCTTTCACAATTTGACAGACAGTCTTCATAATTCTCGCCACCTTTTTGAATCCCTTTTTTAGCTTGGAGGGTGGTCCATCCTTTACTTTTTCCCTGCCGAAAGATAATAAGAGCCCAGTGGCGTGTCCGCAGAGTGGCGTTAATGTGGGGACGGAGTGGTCATCTGTCACGGGACCTGAAGAGGGCCATCGACGCCACCTGGCGTCGCACCCATAAAAGAGCGATATCCGTGGACTGTTACTGCCACTTCATCATCGTTGCAGAACCCCATTAATGATACTTACTAGACCCTCGGTTCACCGGCTTGCCGCTTGCCCGCCTCGTAAAAGGATAGGAGGGGAGAAAAAAAGAGAAAGCGGAAAAAACTCAGTTAACGATAAGACTTGAGATCTCTTCAGCGGTGAATAGAGCGTTTTGTCCTGCCCAACAATTAGGTTCTGGTCTTTGCATTGAGTGTCTTTGAAATAAATAGTTGGTATAGATCAGGATTCGCAATGTAATGAGTATTAATGGATTAATCTGTGATAAGGATTGTGCATGTAATTATAGTCAAATTCTTTGGATTGAGTGCGTTTTAGATCAGCCATGCTTTATAGTAAAGATGAATTAGATAATGTGGATAAAATTTACCGTAAAATTTTTATAATCTGGGATTCAAACTTTATGATTGTGGTTTATAGACATCTGTACACAATCTGTGATTTTATTTTATTTTTTTTATTATTTATTTTTTTTTTTTATTATTTATTTTATTTATTTATTATTATTTTTTTTTTTTGGCAAGTTTCCTAAATATTTCTATAAAACCACTCACTAAAAATGTTTTTTTTTTCAACTAAAGTTGATAAAAATTTGTATTACAAAACAATCGCCCACACAAATAAAGAAATACAACAGTTTTATAGCAGGAGTTTTATAAAAATAGACAAAACACGATTCTCTTACATTGTGATCGTGGATAAAAGTACCTTGTAATCAAATTTTAGATAATTAAAAAATATAGTGTAATAATGATCTATACTACCTATTTATTTGAAAGACAGTCTATTATATTATTATAATTATTATTATACTACTCTATTATTGTAAATAAGATAATAGAATCTAGTCTTTGAAATAAATAGTTAGTATAGAGGAGAATTCCTAGTGTAATGAGTATTAATGGATTAATCTATGATAAGCACTGTGCATGTAATTATGGTCCAAATATTTGGACTGAGTGTCTTTTAGATTGATAGATTATGTAGATCGTGTTTTATAGTAAAGATGAATTAGATATTGTGGATAAAATGTACCGTAAAAAGTTTTATAATCTCGAACATAAAATTTCTGTTTTTGATTTATGGACTTCTGAACAAAATTGGTGTTTATTTTTATTTATTTGTTTAGAAATATTTCTAATAATAAATTCTAAACTACCCACTAAAAATGCCTTTTGTTCAACAAATTTTGTATGACACAGAACAATGTCTCCAATACATAAATAAAGAAATCTAACAGTTGTATAGAAGAAAATCTAACAGTTGTATAGAAGAACATCTAACAGTTGTAAAATTGGCAAAACACGTTTCACTTCGCTTGTGATAGTGGATAAAAGCGCCCAGTAATCAAGTTTTAGATAATTAAAAAATATACTATAATAATATTTATAGTATAATAGTATATTAATAATAACGATGTAACAGTATAATAATAATTACAGTATAATAGTATAATAATAACTATATAATAAAAATAATTGTAATAATATAATGAAAGGAAGTACTGATCAAAATTTTCAGCTTTCTAAAAAATATGAAGATTACAAATCGTCGAAAAAATGTCGGGGTTTTTTTTTTTTTTTTTTTTTTTTTTTTTTTTCCCCGTGGTTCATAAATAAATTTTTTTTTCCAATTTCCACAATCATAAATTTGTAACAAATTTTTACATAATTATATCATCAAAAAGTCTATTTGGAACTGTAAAACAATGCATTACTATAATACCATTGGTACAGAAATGAAGTTATGTTAAATATGTTATGGGTGCGTTATTTTATGTGTATCATTTTCTAATTCTGGGTTATTATGTTATCTGGTTTAAAAATGTTATGGGTGTCATTTTCTAATTCTGAGTATTCGACATCAATCATACACTGAAGTGACAAAAGTCATGGGATACCTCTTAATATCGTGTCGGCCCTCCTTTCGCCCGGCGAAGTGCAGCAACTCGACGTGGCATGGACTCAACAAGTCGTTGGAAGTCTTCTGCAGGAATATTGAGCCATGCTGTCTCGATAGACGTCCATAATTGTGAAAACGTTGATGGTGCAGGATTTTGGGCACGGACAGACCTCTCGATGATGTCCCATAAATGCTCGATGGGATTCATGTCGGGCGATCTAGGTGGCCTGATCATTCGCTGGAATTGTCCAGAATGTTCTTCACACCAATCGCGAACAGTTGTGGCCCGGTGACATGGCGCATTGCCATCCATTGTCGTTCTGTCAGTAAAGGCACTCGAGTCGGTCTTCTGCTGTGAATAGTTTTCCATTCAAGAAAGCCGATATGTTCACATGCCCACGAGAGTCGCTTGTCGTTCTGTCAGTAAAGGCACTCGAGTCGGTCTTCTGCTGGAATAGCCCAAGAAAGCCAAATTTCTCCGCACAGTTCTAACAGACATGTCCCTTGTACGTCCCACATTGATTTCTGCGGTTCTTTGACGCAGTGTTGCTTGTCTGTTAGAATTTACGACTCTTTGCAGACGTCGCCGGTCTCGGTCGTTAAGTGCAGGCGGTCGACCACTGCGCTGTCCATGGTGGGATGTTATGCCTGAAATTTCATACTCTCGGCACACTCTTGACACAGTGGATCTGGGAATGTTGAATTCCCTAACGATTTCCGAAATGGCATGACCCATGCGTCTTGCTCCAACTAACATTCCGCGTTCAAAGTCTGTTAATTACCGGCGTGCGGTCATCATCACGTCAAAAACTCTTCACATGAATAACTTGAACAGAAATGAAAGCTCTGCGAAAGCACTGCGCATTTATACCTGTTCTACGCGATGCTACTGCCATCTGAAAATTTGCATATTGCTATCCCATGACTTTTGTCACTTCAGTGTATAATATAGTACCAGACAGAATGTAATATATTCAATATTACTGATATTGCTTTTCAGAAAGTATTCTACGTTATACCTTTATCATATGCTACATTAAAAAATTATCTTCTTAACGACTATCTTAAGTGAATAGAAAATCTTATACAATCAGCCAAAAAAGTAAAAATTTATGAGCTTAAGAAATATTTGTATACCTTTTTAAAGTATCTGTCAATAATTGGCTTAAGTAGAAATTCCACTTTTCCAAGTAAGAAATCTAGCTTAAAATGTTACTACGATTAATATTTATCTCAGTCCGACTCGTGGCTCAGTGGCAAAAAAAGAGGTTTAATTTGGTTTGTCGCTCTACGATCATCTAGTGCACAATTTAGGCTAATTAGGCGGGGACCTACAATTTAACGTGGATTCCGAACCAATAACAAACATCCCTGAAACCGCCAGGATTCGAACCTGAAGTCTGTGGTACCAAAGGCAAGAGCGCTAAGCGCTGGCTTAATTGGCTTTCAGGCCGCATTTCTAAAAACGAGGAGACCTGATGGTTTTTGTGATGTTCAACATCTTGCCTCCTGAGCCGTACTGCCTAGTGGGAGGTTGCAAGATTTTCTCCCATACGATATGCAAAGTCGAGGCAGTTCCCCCTAAAAATCGTCCCAGAAAGTACTGCCCTCCATCTTCAGCGACACAGCCAAGCCAGACTTCTACCTACGGGTGCCGCATTACAACAGAAGCTACCCTCCTTTGCCTCCTTTCATGAGACCACATGAATCCATGGGCTTGGTCTAGATGTTGCTTGTCTACTAAGTGGAATAAGAAACATACCAATCTCAAAATAATAGATTAACTATTTCTAAAATTCTTATATTTAATTTGCATTTCTTTACTCGTTTATTTAATATACATATGCTTTAATTACGTTAATATGTCTAATAACTTCCACTAAACTAACACACCAAACATAAACAAAGTAAAAAAAAAAAAAGGCAATGTTGACAGGAAGCATATACGAAATTTAAGATTTTGTTTCAAGCACATTGGTTCAACCAATAATTAAGATCTCAAGGTAAAGGTAGAGAAATTGGGTTCTTTTTTTTTTCGGTTGCGGTGGAAATAAGGGGGAGTAATTTGCTAAACGAACAGCGAATTACCCAAAGGAAAACATCCCTTATCTTCAGGATTGTTACACTCGTTCCCGATCGCTAAAAAACTAATTCCGGCGGTTGCAATGAGGTAACAAAGTTTATTTTCTCTTTTGCGTAAAAAGATTTCTTAATTAAAGAGAACCGTCTTGAGAAAAATCTCTTATCAGCTTAATTCGATTGCATCAACAATTTCGAGATCCGCTTTTCAAGAGTTAATAAAGATTTTCAATATTTTATTTTCCTATTAAATTATGGGCAGATATTTTTGCTTTTAACCAAAAGCGCTTAACGTAATGTGTCGTGCTAGAGCAGTGAAGGTTAGAAGCTAATTTACTGTCCAACGTCCTATGGGTGTGTATTAGATTAATATCATAGGAAAATTAAAAAATTTTTCAAGCCAAGTTTTTTTTTTTCATATAAATACAAGGAAAACATAATAAGTATTTAATATAAATAGATTTCATTTTTGTACTCTATATAGATCATGTAGAGGGAAAAATATGCTTTCAAGAAAAATTGCCCACATTAACTTGCCTTGAGTGTGAAAACATGGAAAACTCCCTTCCGTTACACTCAAAATGTCAAATTACAATATCATAATCTACATCGAGTCTCCTCGCTTCTAAAGCGGCTTGATGGCCAATTGGCTAGCGCTCTGGCCTTTGGTACCCCAGGCTTCAGGTTGGTATCCTGGCAGTGGCATAGATGTTTGTTAGTGGTTCGGAATTTACGTTAAACTGTAGGTCCCAGTCTGTTTAGCCTAAAGTGTACACAAAATGACAGTAGGACGACAAGCCAAGGCAAACCAAACCTAGTTTCAAAACGCAATAATTTAAGTTTTTCCTCTAGCACACTGGCTCCCGAAACTTATCATTAAGTTCTTCTTAAACAAATTTAATGCACATCCTTCGATGTATTTTTATTTATTATGATAACCTGGAAAATTCCTTCCCAATAGACGGACTTTCAACGTAAGACGTTGTTACAACGAGTCTTCTCTTTTCTAAACGCAATAATTTTGATTTTTCCACTTTGCACACTAGTCTGCAAAATTTATCATTAAGTTCTTCTTAAAACAAATTAAATACATGTCCTACGATGTATATTTATTACATAATGTTAAGAATCCCATATAAAAATACATTAACATTTTATCTGGTTCAATAATATCTAAAAGCAAAATATTACACTATTGCTTGAGCCTAAAATTTGAATATCTTTAAACATTTGGTGTTAAAATATATTATATAAGGAATTTTTGTTTGTATTTTAAAGAGCATAAATTCGATGTTATTTTTCCATTCATTAAAAGTAGATTTACATTAGATGTATTGTGAGTGAGTTACAGTACTTTAGTTCATCGAAACATCTAACGTAATAAATCTCGGATTTAACTTTTTTGAATTAAAATATAACAAGTAATATATATATAAAAAAATTTAAAGTCAATTCCTACTTTTTTTTCACTATATTGCAGAAAGTCCTTTACAAATAATTTTCATTCCTTTTTTTAAGTTTATCTGGCGCCATCTATTGGTAGATATATGCAACTTAAATCTAAAAAAAAGCTAACGTTAATTAATTAAATTTAATTACTGCATTAATATTTGAAAAAACTGTATTAACATCCAGTGTCATCCACTACAAGTTCAAAAAAAATGTATTTCAACTTGAGTGGATGAATAAAAAGTATTTTATGAACGATTGAAAATTTGAACAAGATATATATATAGGTGAGTGTGAGTTAACAGAAGGAATTGAATAAAAAATTGAAAATCGCTTATAAATTAAAAAATATAATATCAGAAAACATTTTTAAAAATATATTACTATGTTCCAAAAAAAATTCTTATCCAAATGTTTATACATACTATATTTTAAAATATCCAAATATAATTTTAAGTAATTGATTTTAAAAACACTACTTCAACCCAAACTGGATTTCTGTGTTCGATTTTCGTCATCTTTTTTTTAGCTTCTTTAGAATTTGGCGTATTACTGATCAGTCGAACAGGACAGGAAGTGTTTTCACAAGGAAGTCCTACCTCCCTGTGGAATTTTCGGAAATACGTGTCGGACATATAAATCTCTCGACAAAATTTTCAGCAGTCTAAACATAACTGCATGAAGTAAGTTTAAAAACAGCACATTTGACAGAAATGCGTAAGTGTTCATTTTATGTTGACATCATGTTTAAGCCCGAGCTTCAAAACACGAATTTTGAAAATCTCCAATTTGTTTTGTTTTGTAAGGGATTGACTTTGTTCAGTGTATAGAGTAGTCGCAGAATACATGTTCTTTTATAAAATTAATTAATTTGAATAGAAGCTATTGAAATTAAATTATGCTAACATTTCTATGAATAATTATTAATACTTTTGGCAATGTTTAGTAATGTGACAATAATTGTTAATATTTGTGGCAATAATTATGAAGTGACAATATTTAATATTGTGGTAGTAATTATGAATAGTGACAATATTTAATATTGTAGCAATAATTATCAATACTTGTGACAGTATTTAATATTGTGGGAATAATTATCAATACTTGTGACAATATTTAATATTGTGGCAAGAATTATTAATATATGGGGCAAATATTTAATATTGTGGCAATAAGTATTAATACTTGGGGCAACATTTAATATTGTGGCAATAATTATTAATACATGTGCAATATTTAATATTGTGTCAACAATAATACTTATGGCCATATTTTGCTTTAATCTTAAAGAAAATAAACGAAATTAATAGTTTTAGTTATATTTAAAATAAAATGTATACACAGTTCTATCGCTATGTTATTATATGTACACACAGCTTTATTTACACACGCACACAATTAGAAACCAACAATATGTAACACAAAGACATATATAGTAATTATACATTAGAGGAAGGATTCCACTTCTAAGCCGAAAACCCGATACTGGGATAGGCGCAGAGAGCTTTAATAACAATTTTCAATATTATTCAATAAATTATTTTCAATATTAATTAATAATTTTAAAAATTATTAATAATTATTAATTTTTAATATTTTTCAATATTATTTAAAAATAATTTAAATATTTGAAATATTCCCATTTAGAAAAATTCTAAATAAAGCAAAAATTTATGAAATGTTTGATAAAAATGATCATTTTACATTTATGGATCAACTAATTTAAAAAAAAAAAAAAAAAAAAACATACACTTTTTACTGTATTATTTACTCAAAGAATTGATACATTTTAATAATAAAATAAAAAAATTTGAGATGAAGCTTTTATTCCACATAATTTCACGTAAAAATTTTAAATATCATAAAGGTATTACCCAAAGCTTTTATTCCATCCCTTTCTTTAAAACTTTTTTTCGAGAATACTTGTCCGGACACGTCGATAGCTGTAGAATTTCATAAGTTAAAAACAAATGGGAACAAATCCTCCGGTTTAATGATCCATGGAATCCATTCAGATGACGAATGAGTTGGAAAAGACATTTACTCAGCCAAGAAAGAAAAGATAGCGCTCCCAGAAAAATAACTCACTCAATTTTATGACGGAATGACGTCCGAGAGAAAAAAAACGATCCTGAAAGCTTATCATTCGACTAATATAGAAACATCATTAGAAAAAAATTCAGTATTAGATCGTCATTAATATATTTTTTTAAGTAGTGTTTGGCTGTCTTTCAAATATTGTGAAATTATTTGTTCCTTTTTGTGTGAATGTGGTATAATGTGCTTCTCATTTTTTGTAGTAAACAATTCAAATATAATTGATTTTAGAAATTTTCATCTTATTTTATTTATTTATTTTTGCAATTTTTTTTTAATTTTCCTTCCATATAATTTTTTTCGATAATTTTTTTTCCATCAATTTTAAGATTTTTCTGGTCAATATCAAAAATAACTGATCGTCATTAATATATTTTTTTTAAAATAGTGTTTGGTGATTGGCTTTCAAATATTGTGAAGTTATTGTGTTGACTTTCAAATATTGTTACTTTTTGTGTGAGTGTGGTATAATGTGCTCTGAAATTTTTGTGTGAGTGTGATATAATGTATTTCTGACTATTTTGTGTGTGTATGGTATAATGTGCTTCAAAATATTTGTGTGTGTATATTTGTGTGTATATTTTGTCAAAATATTGTATGGTATAATGTGTTCCAAAATATTTGTATGAATGTGGTATAATGTACTCCTAAATTTGTGTAGTAAACAAATCCAAGAGAATTTATTTTACAAATTTTTATTTTATTTTATTTATTTATTTATTGCAAATTTTAATTTTTAATTTGATTCCATAAGATGAAATGAGGTTTTTCTAAATAATATCAAGATAAATTAATTTTGTAAATAAGCGATTTTTCATGGACAAAATAATTATAAGAGTTTACAAATGATTTCGATTATTTAATTATATTCTTTATGTTTCTCTAGTACATTCTTCATTTATTTGTTTTAAAAAAACTCATCAATAAAATATTAAACTGAATTTCGGGAAACATGTGTTTTTCTTATGTAATTGTTATTAAAATGATTTGTAATTAAATATATTTGTTGATCCATTGAAAATTTATTAGTTATAAAAAAGCGATTTTTCTTGCGCAAAATATTAAAAAGGATTTACAATTTTTTTTCCATTATTCTATTATATTTTTTATTTTTATCTAATACATTCTTTTTATATTTGTTGTAAAACTCTTCAATAAAATATTAAACCGAATTTTTGAAAACATGTTTTGTTTTTAAATAATTGTTATTAAAATGAGTTGTAATCAAATATATTTGTTTATTCATTGAAAATATATTTATTATAAAAGATATTTTTCTTTAATATTATTTCTTATTAATTTTTTTAAATTTTAAGAAAAAAACAAATATATGTCTTGTTTTCATATCTTAGTTCAAAAATTTTTTTCTTAAGTTTGCTTTAAGTAAATTATTTTTAAAAAATGAAGTAAATTTACAAAATATATTTAAAAACTTATTTTTAATTGCATAAAATAAATAATAATAAACTATAAAATATCTTAGACATATTAATTATATATAAAATCGTTATTAAATATTTTTTAATATTATTTCTTATTAATTTTTAAATTTGAAGAAAAACAAATATATGCCTCATTTTTCAATTATTTACCATTTTATTGGCAACTAAGTTCAATATTTTAGTTAAAAAAAATTTCTTAGGTTTGCTTTAAGTAAACTTTTTGTAAACATAGAAGTAAATTTTAAATATAAGTTTTTAAATAAATTTTATGTTGCAAAAAAATATAGAATATAATATATTATATATCTCAAATATATTCTATAACCGGTAAAATACGAAAAATTTGTTTACATATAATTTCAAGACAGAATTATTTAAAAAAAATAATTTATGATTTGTTTCTGATGTTTATCTTTTGCTTGATTTAAATTTCAATTATTTTTTAATATAATTATTATAATAATATATTAAGAAGAAATATTTTAAACTTGTTTATTTCAATTTTTTTTTCATTATAACTCCGATATGAAAATCTGAAGAAATAACTGCTTCTTCTTAGATATCGTATAACATTGGAACAACAGGCTTATTATTCCTTTTTAAAGATCCAAAATGAAAAACAATATTCAATTTTTATCAATCACTTGATATAACAATGTTTTTAATACTTTTTCTCTTTAAAAATTTAATAAATTGTTATTTCGTCCATTTAAATTTCATTACTTGTAGTATTTGAAAAGTTACAAACTATATATATTTTTTTCAAATTTAATCTGAAACTGATACAATCAATTTATTTATTTTTTCCAGTTTAAAAAAAAATAATAATTTTAACATTTTGAGTAGAATTAGACTGACACATAAAAAATAATTTAATTGGATTTCCTTAAAATGTTAATATATATATATAGAAAAAATATTCACAGAAAAAAGGAGATCAGTTAAATTCGATATGACGGAAAATAAGAAAACAGTTTATCATTGTATTACATACGTGCACTAAAATAAATTGATTTTAGCTTTACTGTAAACACAAACAGGCAATTTAAATTTAATTAATAAATTAATATGTATTTTCTTATTATTAATTTACTGTGATGTAAAATACATATGAAAGGATTTTGAGATCAAATTACTTAAGAAAAAATTTATTAAAATAAAAATCAAATCAAATCATTGACCAAAAAAAAAAAAAAAAAATGAATCCTTTTAAATTAAATTCATTTCATACGAAACTTTTTGTTACTTAGATTATCATGAAAATAAAAAAATAACATTTTGGCTAATTTTATAATTTTTTTTGATAAAGTTTTTAAAAAAAATTTATTGAAATTTTTTTGCATAAAAAAATTGAATTATAATAATTTTTAAGATTGTATAAATATCAATGTGATGACATATATTAAATGCAAATTAATTTTGCTGCGTAATTGATTCTTCTTCATTGGCGCAACAGCTCCATGGTGGGCCAAGGCCGACGATCTCATTTACGATTTATCTTTTTACAAGATAAGGTTGTCTACAGTCACATTTACCTACGATTTAAAGTGGAATCCGAACCACTACAAGCACCCATGGCTCCGCCCAGACTTGAACCTGAAACCTGGGGCACAGAGCGCAATTATGAATTGATGAATAATAATAATTGTAAATTGATGTATAATAATAATTGTTAATTGATGAATATTTAACATAGATCCTTTAATTACTGAATTAAAAATAGTTATAATCCATATTAATTTTTTTCATCAAAACATTAATATAAACTTTACGAAACTTGGACACAAGAATGCAAATAACAAGAATGAACAAGAATTACACAAAACAAGAATGCAATTTTTAAATTTATGTGTAAGAAAAATTCCGGAAAATGACTTCTTTCTAAAATTTTTAAGCTTGAAAAACTAATAGTTTCTATTTATATCTACTGCAAATATCATGGGCCTAATGGCTGAATGATTAGCTCTTTGTCTTTCGGTGCCGTGGATGTTTGTATTGGTTCGGAATCCACTTTAAACAGCAGGTCCCAGTATAATATGATTGTAGAGCATTGGGCGTAAGATCGGCAAACTTACCCCTTAAAAAGAAAAACGTCTCATGTTTCGAAATCTGCCAGTAGGCAGACGGCCGTGGTCCATAGGGCTGTTGCGCCAATAAAGAAGAAGAAATAATATACTTAATTATGAAATTTAAAATTCCCTCTTTGCTTATTAATAGATGACGCTTTAAGATGATTAACTTTTTCTTTTTCTTTCTAATGCAGCTGGCAAACACAGACAGCTGGGTCTTTGGATGCCTTAAGGCAAGTGCTGCAGAGACGTACTCACTTTGCATTACCCAGGGGGCGCGTGTAACTTGAAGATAAGCCCCGGACGCGGGATAACAATGCCCCCGCAACACTCTACGATCCTATTAGGACCGGGACCTACTTTTTAAAGTGGATTCCGAGCCACTACGAACAATCATGGCACCGCCGGGACTCGAACCCGAAACCTGTAGTACCGAGCGCCAGAGCGCTAGCCACTCGGCCATTCAGACCCAGATGGTTAACTAATGTGTCATTCTATTTATTTATTTTTCTATTTGCTCCTAAATATTTCAGATTTTCAGTTGCTCCTTTAACGCTTTCCACATTTTCGTATCAGATAAACACATTCACTCAAAATTGGAAAAAACAGTTTCCCACTAAACACGCATAAAACTTCAAAGTTAGTCTTACCTATAATCGTGTGAGTTGCAAAATTAAAGTTGTTGCCATTGCAGTAGAGTTTCTGTTCTCCAATTCCCGACATCTTCAACATGTGTTTTAATAAATTTCTTTACTTAAAGATATTAGATAATATTTTGATTTAATGTTTCAAAAAAATCAATTGGGTCAAATTTTGTTCTAAAGTAAAAGTTAAGACTTTTCTTAAATCGTAAAGTTTATGTTTTCTGTCCATTAACTATAAAGTTAATTGTCATTCTTGGATATTAATTCAGTACTTATTACAAGAATAACAGCTAAGCTCTCAAATTATTACCGACAATTAGTTATGTTGAAAAAATATTTTGCTATATGATTTACAATGATAAACAATCTTACAAGTTTATTAAATATTAGAGTTTTTTAGACGAGTTATTTAATTATTTTTTTGCAAACAAATTCACTCAATGTTGGGAAAAACAATTTCCCACTAAATACGTGTACAACTTCAAAGGGATACAAGGTCTTACATATAATTATGTGAGTCGTAAATTTAAGGCTGTTGCCATTGGACCAGAATTTCTGTTCTCAGCTACTCAGCAAACTATTTTCAGCAGACATCCTCAATGTCTTTTTTCAGTAAATGTCCATATTCAAAGATATAAAATAACATTTTGATTGAATTATTAAAAAAATTCAATTGGGATTGTTTTCTTCCAAAGTGAAAGTTAACCTAAAAAGTAAATATAAGGTTAATTGTCATTTTTGGATATTAATTTAGCACTTATTACAAGAATAGCAGCTAATCTCTCAAATTTTTATTGGCAACTAGTTAAATTGAATAAGTATTTTACTAGGTGATTTTCAATTAGAAGCAATCTTAAGAGTTTTTTAATTATTGGACTTTGTTTAGTTAAATTTTTGCGAATATTAAAATATTATTTAATCTTTTGCTACATCGTGGCAGGATATCGTTTTGTATTCGTTGATTCTTATACAATTATCGTATGATAAATGTAAGAATCATAGAATGCATTACCTGTTAGTGTAAAGCAAAATGGTATATAAAACGTATTATACGAATGCATTACCTGTTTTATATAAAACGTATTATACGAATGCATTGCCTGTTAGTGTATATAAAATGGTGTATAAAACGTTACCTGTTATCGCAAAGCAAAATTTTACATAAACCGTATTATACGAATGTATTGCCTGTTATCCTAAAGCAAAATGTTATATAAAACGTATTATACGAATCCATTACCTGTTTTAGTAAAGTAAAATGTTGTATAAAACCTTACTTAAATTTGGCGGAAAGTTTTAACTTTATTATTATTATTTTTTTTTAAATAACCCACTGTTCATTTACCACACCTATATTATAACGAAGAAAATAATGTATCGAAACGGTTTCCTGTATTTCCAAAAAACACCACTAAACTATTTTTTTCAATAACCAAAATCAATAAACGAGTTCATTCGATACACGACTCTGTGTCCCGACAGGATATTTTCTCGTATCTCTCCCTCCCCCTTCTACTTTTTTTCACTGGAGTAGAACTTCCATTAAAAGTCATCAAGAAAATACGAAACCGTTTTCTCTTTGCGTCGAACGAAGGAACAGAAGAAAAAAAAAAGAGCAAGAAAAACAGCCACAGGGTTTAGTCAAATGTTCCGTAATACCCGTCCCCTCCCCCTTGCAGCAAGTGGGTGTCGTTAGTTTTCGTGTCGCGCTCGATTAGTGACGCTCTCGCGTGACCCGGCGGGAGATGACCGCTAAGTGACCACTCGGCCGCCCGACGTCGGTGCATTAATAACGCGGCTAAAAGTCCGACGGCCCCCCTTCCCCTCTCGACAATGACAGAAATAAGATGGGGGAAAAAAATATCGGTCGTTTATTTCCTAGGGGAGGTGTCTCCTCCCGACGAACGAAGGGAACACCTCTACATCCCCTTCCCCCTTCTTCAGTCTGTTTAGCCCACGTGTGCACAAAATGATCGTACAGCGACAAACTAAATCCCCCTTCTGCTCTATCTATAGAAATATAAAAAATATAAATGGTTTTTCCCTTAATATATAAAAAATATTTTCTGTGAAATTTCTCCACTTAGTGTGCCAACAGTTTTTTTTTTGTGTATGTGTGTATTTTTAACGTTTGTAGCAAGATAAGCCATTACCATTTGCTATCAATACTTAACAAGACTAATTAGGTTAAAATCTAGGATACTGTACCCCTGAGGAAGTCGCCAATCTTGCAACCCTGAATATTTCGCCAATTTTCCGACAATTTCTTTAGGGTTGCAATACTATAATTAGAGGAATTCGTAGCTCCATTTTCCAAACAATATAATGGCTATTTATTGTTATTGTGATTATATTACTATTTGCAGAATACTTATTTGCAGTAAATAAGAACAGAAATATATATTCTTTTAAATTAGTATTCCAATAAATTACTGATTATTCCGAACTTATTCTTACAACATACGTCGGTCACTGATTCAGAACATAAACAATATTTATGAAGTTGCCACTCAGGAAAGTAAGAAACAAACAAGAAAAACGATTTTTTTATTTATTAATAACTTATATTTTATTCTTAAATAATTAATTTCCTTTTTAAAGATGTTCGTTTAGTTAGAATTTTGTGACAACCGTAATTAGAATTCGCTCGGAATATTTGAAGCTTTAGCTTTTTAGAACGTTAGTTAACGTTACAATTTAAATTTTTAATAATTAAAATAAATTAATATTAATAAAATAATGTGTCCGGAACATTTGATAATTATCTGGCAGAGTGCATGTGGCGGCGCCAGCACAAATGTGACATCCGCAAAATAATTTATGATTTCACCGATGGAATAAAATGTTTGTTTCGACCACAATTAAGTTATTCTCTATTTTTTTCTGCTTTTTTATCTTTTGTTAATATTAATTTATCATATCAATTATCATCTTATTTTATGACATTACAAAAAAAAAAAAAAGAATTGGCGAATAACTTTGGTGAAATTTTATCGTATCGTAATTTTATCAATTAACAGCGATTATTATCTTTGTTTAAACGATACTTTTTTGTGACTTAGCAAAATAAAATTCCACATGATAATTTGGCCATAAAGCGATTTAATTTGGTGTGAAAGCAATTTAGGAATAAAATGTTGACAAAATAATGATATATTTTGGCGTTAAAGCGGCAATATGTGGCGTAAAGAAAACATTAAAAAGTTGACATAATAGTGGTAAAAATCTGGCAATAAAGCGATATAAATTGGCGTAAAGGCATTTTAGATATAATTTTCTTGGCATAACAGCGCTAAATTTCGGCGTAAAGCGGTTTCATTTGGCGCAAAAGTATTCAAGAGATGAAAAATTTTAGTGATAAAAATTTGGCGATAAAGCATCAACTTTTGGCGTAAAAGTGCCTCAAAAAACAAGATCCACTTAGTGAAAAAATCTGGCTATAAAGCGATAAATATTGGCGATAAAGCATTTTTTTGGCTTAAAAGAAGTTATATAACAAAATTTGCTTAGTGAAAAATGGCTATAAAGCGATAAATGTTGGCGATAAAGGATAGTGATAATATTTGGCGTTAAAGCGATAAACTTTGGGTTCAAAGCCTTTTCAGGAATAAACTTTGACGTAATAGTTATTTGGCTGCTAATGTTGGCGTAAAAGCACTGCTTGGCTATAAATTTTGGCGAAATAGCACTTTACAATGACACCGAACTTAGGCAACCTTTTTGTCTGTTTACTTGGCGATTTGGCAACACAGTAAAGGATTTTGGCGTAATATCATTTTACCGCGCAAACTACCTGGCCCATTCATTTCTATGCTTACTTACCGACTTGGCAACTTGGCGATGTGTTTGGCACAAAGGGCACAGGATCCTAGATTTTAACCACTAATTAATATTACTAAGACATTACCAATTGCTAACAATACTTAACAATACTAAAAATATTAAGGTATTACCAATTGCTAACAATACTAAAAATGCTAAGGCATTACTATTTGCTAACAATACTAAGACATTGCCAATTGCTAACAGTAGTTAAAATACTAAGACATTACCAATAGCTTGCAATACTAAAAATACTAAGGCATTACCATTTGTTAATAATACTTACAATACTATGACATTACTATTTGCTAACAATACTAAGGCATTTCCAATTGTTAAAAATACTAAACAATACTAAGGCATTATCAATTGCTAACAATACTAACAGTACTAAGGAATTACCAATTGCTAACAATTCTATAATTGAAAAATTGTACTTATCCCATTTAAGACTGTAGTTACGAAAACTCAATACTACATATACTATATTTTTCTACTTCTATAGTATTTTCTACTGTACTTCTACTTTCTATAACAAATTTTCAAATCTCATTTCCTGAATGCTATAGAAGAAGCATCCCTAATTATAAAGAACAAATACATTTAGTCTTTGCATGATAATTTTTTATAAAGATTTCTTCTTTTTAAACAATTTGTTGATTTTTTTTTTTATTTTTGAGTTATTATCATAGATGTCAAGGTCAGTCAAAAACTTTTATGAAGCTTTAAAAAGTTTCATGTATTAGTAAAAGAAAGCACTTCAGAATGACGATACGTTTTCTCACTTTTTGTAACTCGCGTAAAAATATTTTTGTTTATTTTTCTCGTTCCCTTAATTAGATTATAGGTGCTAAAATTAAATTTTGTTAATTTTTTTCAAAGGAAAAAAAGGTTTTGGACTTTTATAAATTAATCATATAAAATGCACCACTCGTAACCCAATATTAACAAACAAGAAGACTTGGGTTCAAATCCATTGGTGACATGAATTGCAATCACGGATTTTAAGAACACGAAATCCATTAGCAATTATAATAGAATATTAAAGGGCCTCGTATCGACAACCAAACTGTCTCGTAAAAGTATTTTGGATTTTCCAAATACAACTCGCACATGCGAAACAATTGCCCCTAAACTCCTCTCTCACGACAATAAATATCTTTTTTCTAATAGTGAGTTTTTCACGACATATCAAGGTAGAAAGCGAGATTTTTATATGTCAAAAATACCCATAAAAAGGTTGTTGAAACTTTCAAAGTGTAAATTATATCTGAAAGGCATAACAGAAATAAAACTTTGAACTAATAAATTAACTAAAGTAATATGTCAAGAGAACATGGCAAATTAATGTACAGCCAGGCACAGATAATACAAGATTTTCAGATGTTCGAACTCAATATACCCCATTCTGTTCAAAAAAGGAATCAAAATGGGGAACAACCCTTACAAACAGGAAGTTGTTGCTAATACATAATCAATGGATTCATTTATAAACGATTCCAAATGACACCAAGCTGACTGTCGTGTCTCACACCATTAATTGTTGTAATACATAATCATTTGATTTCTTTATAAAAGATTTCAAATGACGCCAAGCTAACTGCCGTGTCTCTTACCATTAATTTGTCAAATATTATTATCTCCTTAGGAATCATGTTGTTCCTCCTAACATACCATTCTAAGATCTATAAAACAAGACATGGAAAGAAGGATAATAAAACAGTAAAAGCAGAAGTATCAGCAGATTCAATGAAGAATTTAGAATATTCTTAGAAATGTTGCATTCCTGCACTTAAAGGAATTGTATTGTCCAAACATCGTAGGGAAAGTTTAGTGCACCAAACCTTTCATTCCTAAAATGCATTTGCAGGAATTTTTCATCATTCGTAACAATTGTTTTGCAACTTGTGACATAAGAACTTTATGGATATATTTTACTGCCTAGTGTTAAAATTTCGAGACATGACATCAGTGACAACATTCAAGTTAAAAATTAAGATTAAAATGTATTTTAATATAACATAAGTTACTGGAAACTGCATGAGTTATCTTTTACAAAAATCTATTCAAAAATATATATGTTTTTGCCATGCCTTTCAACACTATTACACCAAATATTTAAATTTATTAATGTTTTCATATTTTAGTTTTACACTAATATTTCAGTTTCTGCATTTTACTAACAATAAATCTTAGTAAAAGAAATTTAAACTGCGACTTTATCTATTCGCAATTACTAGAATTATAGCATTTTTTCTTTTGATTACAGTTGGTGAGATCAGCCAATGGCACCATATATATGGAAGACACCGATGTGAAAACGACAGGGACCTACAAGTGTGAAGTGTCTGCCGATGCCCCCTCCTTCCAGACAGTATCGGCACAACAACGTCTCATCGTTAGAGGTAGGGTTTTATTATTAACAAAAATAATTTTTCAAGAATTGTTAACGGCAATCTAACAAATAATTTTTCAGGAATTGTTAACAGCCATTTCACAAGTAATTTTTCAAGAATTTTTGTCGTAAAGAATTCCAACTTAGGGATGTGTGGCATACATACTTCATTCATATTTAAATTCATTGTTGAAAATATTAATTACATTACAATATTACAATCCTTAGAAACAAGTGAGCTAGGTTAAAATGTTTTTCTTAGCATTGTATCGGTAAGTAAATCAATATTTTAGAAAGATTGTCTTGATTATATTCAAGTAAATACATACGAAACTAAATTTCAGAGCGAATTTATACTTGCTTATTTATGCTTTTCTATTCAAGTACCATTTATAAATCTAATATGAAGTGGCCCTTGCATAAAATATTACGAAGCATCAAAATTTTTTCATACTAAAAAAGAATAAATGATTCTTATTATTTGATTGAGTACCTCATAAATCAGATAAGATATATAGAATTTTCACTCAAAACTGAAAACAATTAGATAATTTTTGAATTCCAATGAAATTATCATCTCAATTCGAATCTTTGTGTTAGAAACTAAAAATGGATTTGTACATTTTGTTCCTTTTTGATAATAATTAACGTTATACTAAGAAAATATAAGCGAAAACTGATAGTAAATATTTACCAGAATTGTTTCTTAAATGTTTTATGCGAAATAAAAATTAATATTATTTTTAAATCTGACAAATTTTTTCAGAAATCTACATTGACCACAATAGGGAATTCATAATTATATTGATTCTTTAATTTATGGAATATTTTTTTCACTGTCGTATCTCACATTTGTATTTTTTAAAACACCATAGAACGTCAATTTTTAAAATTAATTTTTAATTCTGAATTAAAATGATTATTTCGGGATACTTTCCATTATTGAAAGACAAAACGAATTTACTCATATTTTACGTCCAGCAACCATCATTCTTTGGTGTTTAATGTTGCTTACAAACGTTTATCCCAATGTTTGCAGACATTTATCTCAAGATCAGAATCTTTAAGTTATTTATTGTTTATCACATCTTGCAGTTCCTTAACGTTATTTTTTTTCAAAATAAACAAGAAGGCACTGTAGTATTAATATTAGCGAAATATTGTATGGCTCAAATGATTCGGAAGATTATAATTCTGATTCTAATAATAATAATAAATAAATAAATGAATTATTATAAAGATAAAGATTTATAGATCATAATTCTAACAATGCACATTTTTGAATTCAGTAAATAAATTATTTGGAAATAAGCATTTGCAAAAAATCTGAGTTACTATTATTTTAATAACCTATTAATTGTTATTAATACTATTCTTAATAATATATTCAAATAAAGTCAATTCCCCCAGATAAATGTTTTCGTGGACTTTTCCTTTTTCGTGGTAACTTCCAGATAAACTTTTTCATGAAACACCAAGTCCAATTCTAGTGCTCAAGATATCGAATAGCATGAAAACTCTTCTACAATGATATTTGGTTGATGATTTTTGTTTTACACGAAATAATAATTAATATGGTTAAAATATATACTTACTTTATCAAATACATATAATAATACCAATAACTATTTCAAAATTTCTTATTAATATCTTAAAATAAGTCTATTACCGGGATAACTTTTCCATGGGCTTTTTTAAACTCCAAGTCCAATTCTCATTCTCAAGACATCAAATCGCCCGTATTTGATTGATGTTTTTTTGTTTTTTACGAAATAAGTAATATAGTTAAAATATTTACAAACTTTATCAAGTACATACTATATAATGACACCAATAATTATTTTAATTTTTTATTAATATTATTTCAATAAGCTTTCGTTCCGAATAATATGTTTCAGAATCATATTAATTTTGGGGTGTTCTATTCTGAACTTTCAAAATGAGCCAATTTAAACTTTTTCGTGGTCTTTTTCTAACTCCAAATCTAATTTTCATGCTAAAGCCATCGACTCGCGTGAAAACCCTACTACGTTGGTATTTGGTTGATGATTTTTTTTTATTAAATGATAAGTAATATGGAGACAAACTTATATCAAATACATATAATGACAACAAAAGGTATTTTAAATTTTCTTATTAATATTATATCAATAACTTTTCGTTCCGAATAATATGTTTTGGAACCAGCTTAATTTTGGGGTGTTCTCTTCTGAACTTTCAAAATGAGCCAACTCAGCGAGACAAACTTTTTCGTGGACACTTTTCAAACTCCAAGTCCAATTCAAGACATCGAAACTCTTGAAATCCCTACTGTACTGGCAATTGATTGATTATTTTTGTTTTTTACGAAGTAATATGGATAAAATATTTATAATTTTTATCGAATACGAATAATGATACCAATAGCTATTTCAAAATTTTTTATTAATATTATTTCAATGACCTTTCGTTCTTAATAATGTCTTCAAATGTGCCAACTCACTGAAACAAACGTTTTCGTGGAACCTCCAAGTCTAATTCTCTTGCTCAAAACATCGAATCACGGGAAAACTCTACTACACTGGTATATAATTTATGATTTTTGTTTTTTTACGAAATAATAAGTAATATGATTAAAGTATTCATAAACTTTATCAAATACATATAATGACACGAACAGCTATTTCTAAATTTCTTATTAATAATATGTCAATAACCTTTCATTCTTAATAATATCTACAAACAAGTCAATTTCCTTTCGTTTCCTTTACAAATCCTCTTTCGTGGGCTTTTTCAAACTTTACGTCCAATTCTCGTGCTCATTTCATCGAATAGCTTGAAAGACCTATTCTGCTGGCATTTGATTGATGATTTTTTTTACGAAATAATAAGTAATGTGGTTAAAATATTTACAAATTTTGTCAAGTACATGTAATGACACCAATTGCTATTTCAAATATTCTTATTAATATTATTTAAATAAGCTTTCGTTACAAATGATGAAGGCTCAGAACCAGCTTACTTTTGGGATACTCTCTTCTGAACTTTCAAAATGAGACAACTTACCAAGACAAACTTTTTCGTGGTGTTTTTCAAACTTCAAGTCCATGTCTCTCGCTCAAGAAAAGCACTACTACACTGACATTTGGTTGACGATTTTTGTTTTTGTTTTTACGAAATAATAAATAATAAGGTTAAAATATTCACAAATGTTATCAAATATATCATATATCGACACCAATAGCTATTTCAAATTTTCTTATTAATATTATTTCAATAATTCGTTCTTAATAATATCTTCGAATAAGTCAATTCACCCAGATACATTTTTGACAAACCAGATGCCAACACACTGAAACAAACGTTTTCGCGGTCTTTTTCAAACTCCAAGTCCAATTCTGTCACTCAAGACACCGTATCCCGTGAAAAACCTACTACAAAATTATTTCTTTTTTACGAAATAATAATTAATATGTTTAAAATGCTTACAAACATTTAAAATACGTATAATGACAACAACAACTATTTCAAAATTTATTAATATTATTTCAATAATCTATCTTTCCGAATAATACGTTTCTGAACCAACTTAATTTATGGGATGTTCTCTTCTGAACTTTGAAATTGCGCCAACTCAGCTAGTCAAACTTTTTCGTGGACTTTCTCAAACTCCAAGTCCAATTCTCGTTCTCAAGACATTGAATCACGTGTAAACTCTACTACATTGATATATCATTTAAGATATTTGTTTTTTTAACGAAATAATAAGTAATATGGTTAAAATATTTACGAATTTTATCAAATACATATAATAACACCAACAACTATTTCAAAATCTCTTATTAATTTTAAGGATTAAGTCCAATTCTCTCGCTCAAACATCGAATCACTTGAAAACTCTACTACGTGTATTTGATTAATGATTTTGAGCTTTTTACAAAATGATGAGGAATATGATTGAAATATTTACAAATTTTATCAAATGCATGTAATGAACACCATTAGCTATTTCAAACTTCTTTATTAATATTATTTCAATAATATATCGTTCCGAATAATATGTTTCTGAACCAGCTTAATTTATGAAATGTTCTCTCCTGAACTTTCAAATTGCGCCAACTCAGCGAGACGAACTTTTTCGTGGACTTTTCCAAAACTTCGAAAAGCCCAACTGCCGTGCTTAAGCATCTAATAGCGTGAAAATTCTACTAAACTGTTATATGATTTACGATTTTTGTTTTTAACGAAATAAAAAGTAATATAATTTAATTATTTACACACTTCATCAAATACATACAATGACACCAATAGTTATTTCAAATTTTCTTACTAATACTATTTCAATAATTCCACCGAGATACACTTTTTCGTAGACTTTTTCAAACTCCAAGTCCAATTCTGGCGTTCAAGACATCGTATCGTGTGAAAACCCTACTACAAATTTATTTGTTTTTTATGAAACAACAACTAACATGGATAAAGTATTTACAAACTTTATCAAATACATATAATGACACCAATAGTTATTTCAAAATTTATTAATATTATTTCAATAACCATTTATTCTGAATATATGTTTTAGAACCAGCTTAATTTATGAAATGTTTTCTTCTGAACTTTCAAATTGCGCCAACTCAGCGAGACAAACTTTTTCGTGGACTTTTCCAAAACTTTTCCAAGCCCAACTCTCTCGCTATAAATATAGAATCGCGTGAAAACCCTACTACACTGGTATTTGATTGGCGATTTTGATTTTTACAAAATATGAAATAGGGTTAAAATATTTACAAACGTTATCAGATACATATACTGACACCAATAATAATAATAGACATTTTGGAGTTTCTTATTAATATTATTTCAACAACCTCTCCTTCTTAATAATGTGTTCAAGTAAATCAATTCACCCAAATACACTTTTTCGTGGACTTTCTCAAACTACAAGTCCAATTCTCGAGCTGAAGACATCGAATCACTTGTCAATCAAATGCCAGTGTAGTAAGGTGCCGATTTTTTTTTAAGAACCTGAAGCCTTTTTTTGGTACGAAATAATAAGTAACACGGTTAAAAATTTACAAACTTTACCAAATACATATAATGACACCAATAGACATTTTAAGTTTTCTTATTAATATTGTTTCAATAACCTTTCGTTCCGCATAATACGTTTCAGAACCAGCTAAATTTATGAAATGTTCTCTTCTGAACTTCCAAATTGCGCCAACTCACCAAGACAAATATTCTCGTGGACTGTTTCAAAATCCAAGTCCAATTCTAGTGCTCAAGATATCAAATCGCGTGAATCTCAAGATATCAAATCAAAAGGCTGTATCATATTAGATGGCGGACAATAATGCCATTGGATATTTAGAGTCAGTCGCAAAATCCTTGAATTTGATTCACGTTTTCTGTTTTTTACGAAGTAATAAATCATACGATTACAACATTTAAAAACTTTATCAAGTACATATAATTACACCAAAAGTTATTTTAAATTTTATTATTAATCTTATATCAATAACCTTTCGTTCTTAATAATATCTTGAAACAAGTCAATTAACTCAGATACACTTTTTCGTGGACTTTCTGGCTCTCAAGACATCGTATCGCGTGAAAACTCTACTATAAAATGATTTCTTTTTCACGAAATAATAATTAATATGGTTAAAATGTTTACAAACTTGATCAAATACATATAATGACACCAATAGCTATTTCAAAATTTATTAATATTATTTCAATAACCTTTCGTTCAGAATAATATGTTTCTAAACCAGCTTAATTTATGAAATGTTCTCTCCTGAACTTTCAAATTGCGCCAACTCAGCGAGACAAACTTTTTCGTGGACTTTTCCAAAACTTCGAAAAGCCCGACTGCCGTGCTTAAGGCGTCGCGTGAGAGACACGCTACTCCGGCATTTGATTAACGAAATTTTTCTAACATCAGCTTTAAACGAGAAATGAATAATGAAATGAAAATATTACTCCGGCAGCCCTTAGGTTGTTGACACAACGGCACTGGAAAAGTTCCACTCTTCTCATTTCATTATGAGGAACCGAATTTGATCCTCGGGATATTCGAAAAACAAATGAATTACTTGGGGGTTTTTTTACCACAAAAAGATTGGTGATAAAAGAAAAGAAATATCCTCTTACGAAGTGACCCAGTACAATTGGAAAACTTAATTTAACTTCGTTAAAATCATCGATATTTCTTTTACTTTCGCTGTTCTTCGGATATCTAGAAATTGCTCTGCCATGGTGATGTAATGTAATGTAGAATTTTTTTTTTACCTTTTATTTTTTGGCGGGAAAACATTGTTATTTAATAGAGAAAATAATTTTCTTTTTTGAGTATTATTTTAGTTAAATCGATACTTGACTTGAATTTTTATTATTGGGTTAAAATACAGAGCACGCTTTATCTAAATAATTGAAAAGTTTTCTCCTATTTTGCATGAATACAGGAATAAATTGTCAAAAAGGATAAATTAAATTAACTATTTCTTTTACTTTTAAAATATTTTAATTTTGAAAAATGTTTAAAACCTAAGCAGTAATTAATTTTTATATCTAATATTTTAGGAAACATATTTGAATATTGAGTTTAGGACCTTGTATTTTTATTCGATTTTTTTAAAGTTTTTATTGTTTTATTTCCAATTAAGTATAAAAATTAACCTTTATACGACTTTTTCCATGATAATTATTTGACAGAGAATTTTTTATAGTTTGATTTTGTTTGTCACTCTACAGTAATTTTTTATACACTTTTGGCTAATTAGACCGGTACCTACAATTTAACTTGAATTCCAAACCACTAACAAGCATCTATGCCACCGTGAGAATTAATATAAGTGCATTAGGACACTTATTTGTCTTTTCAACAATGACAACTATACATATGGTGAACTAAATTCCTTCATAGTTCTGCAGTTCAACTAAATATTATTCTGCCTGAGCAATAATTTTTTATTTTAAATTCGACAAAATTTGATCATTTAAAATTACATTTTTAATAAGGTTTAGCATTGATTAAAGTTTAATAAATAAAATAATTGATTTAAATTTTGTATACTTGTGAATAAATAATATTATAGAATAAATATTGGGAGATAATTGAATTTCTTCTGTTTCTTGTCAAACAACAGATGGGAATAAGAACACATTGCATCTTCTTATCTTTACGGACAGGAAAAATTCCTCTTCAGTTTAAATAAATATCCTTCTACCTAAGAAAAGATTCTGTATTTTAAGAATTCTGAAATATTTGATCACTTAGAATTATTTCAATAGTAGGATTGAGGATTGCTTTAATGTTGTGCATTTTGCTTTTGATATTGTGAGACAGTTGAATTTCTTTTATTTTTTATTCTTTAACTTATTAACAACAAACAAAACTAAACGTACAACACTATCCTTACCAATAAGTGTTTTTGGTCTTCTTATGTGTTCCTTCAATTTAGTGATTTTCTGTACGAAATCATATATATATATATATATATATATATATACGTATATGAGATGTGTTCAAAGTCCCCTTTATATTACTTCACACAATCTCAGTGTATCTAGATAGTTATGGGAATCATACAAAGACCATGATTGCAATTCAGATTTTTATGACTCACTCCATGTATAGAAATTTTATTTTTTTGCAGAATTGTAAAGAATGAAAAATATAAAGCTATAAAATTATATATAATTATTCTGTCAGCTTTGAATTTAACTAGATTCCTTAAAGCATTTTAAAGATTAAATTCCTTGTAATATTATCACACATTTTCATGATATTGGAATATTAAGGATTATTTTTATAGAATGTACGTTCTATAAATTATTAAGCTTTCATAACGTATTACCATATAAAACGGTTTAAAACTTTTCAAAGCATTTCTGATAAATCTCCATTTTTAATTATAATATAGGGAGTTAAGAGAGAAAAATTCAATTGAAAACTGGAACGCTGGAGAATTTTAAACTTTCTGTAGCATTCAAAGAAATTTCAAATGATTCGCTGAAGCAGAAGCGTATAATTTAAAAGTCAATGATATGCACAGATATTTATTTCGACTTGTAAAATTTTATCAATATATAACGCCATAGTTACGAATAATATTCCATTCATTTTAGCCACACCCTTCTATTGATACTATTATTATTTTATTTTAATTCAATTCTTAAAACCTTTATAAATAAGTGGCGATTAATTTCTTATAACTAAAGGGGGAATGCAAATATTGAGACTTATTTCTAAAATAAATCTTTGAACCTTATAATTTACTAAATCTTATTTTGTTGTTAACACATTTAATAATGCACCATTTAAGTCAACGATACTAAGTACAACAGTCAAAAATACAGTCAACAGTCGAAAAAATTACTACAACCCTGCCTTGAAAAGATAATCTCCTGGGAATTTTGTATGAAGAATCATCGGCAAATCCTGATTACTAGTTTAAAAATCGTTCCAGTTCTGAGTAGGCAAATGAATGAATTTAATATATGTTTTTAATATTACCTGCTATTTAATGTAGCTAAGAATTAGATATCAAACATCCTTAAATTTGTAAATAAATGATTTAATATGGATTTTTAAATTATATAAATAATTTTAAAAAATTATTTTTAGATGTTATTGAATTTTTAATTCATAAACAAAATTACAACAAATTGAAAACTTGGCACCTTCTTTTATCCTTATCTTTACATATAACTAAATAAAACTGATAGAAATATCGGATAGTACATCAATTAAGTCAACGACAAATACTTTATAGTACATCAGTATGGTGCTGATGATACAAAACACTAAAAACACTTCAGCTTTAAAAAGACAATGTCCTGGCAATTTTGTATGACCAACCATTGGCAAATCCTGATAACTAGTTTATAAAGCAGCCCAATTACGAGTGGACAAATCATTGAATTTTCCGTCCATTGTCTGAACCATCCCTCGGAAGAGGATTAATACTCCTAGTTGGCAATCAACATAGCCAATATTATTCGGGAGCACCATGATATTTGACTCCCTTGTAGCTTCAGGGGATACGACAACGACAACAATATATGTTTTAATTATTATCTGCTATTTAAAATAGCTAAGAATTAGATATCAAATATCATTAAATCTGTAAATAAATACTTTAATATCCATTTTTAAATTATATAAATAATTTTAAGAAATTCTTTTCAGATTTTTAATCAATAAACAAAACTAAAATAAACTGAAAAGCCTGACACAGTCTTTTATCCTTATCCTGAAATATAACTAAATTAAAGTGATAGAAATATTGGATTCTGACCCTAACTAGTGTAATCGTGTCAGCAAACAAACCTTTTAACTATTAGGGTACATCTATACAAGGTTTGGTTTGTCACTCGACGGTCATTTTGTGCACACGCTGGGCTAATTATACAGGGACATATAGTTTAACATTGATTTCAAACCAAAGAAAAACATCCATGCCATCTATACAAGAAAATAGCTGGAGAGTCTGGTTATCTAGGTCCATGCAATGATTCCCTTGATGCAGTCAGCCTGATCATTAGATTCCAATTGGCTTTAATGGTGACACTGAAAATAACAGTAATGGCTTCCTGGACTATGAGAGAATCTCTTAAAACAAAAACATTAATGACATGAACTATACAAAAACATGTTATAGATTGATCGATTTTGAGAAGTCTCTGGTCTCGCCAAACACTACATCGATACTATATCAATTTCTATCTGTCACTAACATAGATCTTCCTTGGAAAGTTTATTCAAAGAAAATTCACTGAACCGTATTTGTACACACATCCCACCCAGAACATTGAAGAAGGAAAAAAAACGAAAGCCACATTAATCACCAACAAGACACGGAACAACATGCAGCAAAGTGATAAAGAAAACTAACTGCAACACGACTGCAATAATTTAAAAAACTTCACATAATTTTTTTATCCTTATATACCGGAATCAAAGTGATACTATATCAGATACTGCTTCTAACTTGTGAACAGTGTCTGCAAACAGACCTTTTAACTATTAGGATACATCTGTACAAGAAAAAAGCCAGAGAGTTCGGTTATCAAGGTTCATGCATTATTCTCTTGATGCAGTCGGCCTGACCATTAGATCCTAATTGGCTTTGATGGTGACATAGAACATAACAGTAACGATCGCCTGGACTATAAAAATCTCTTAAAACAAAGCAAACGGATTATTCAGAAAACACATTATAGATTGAGAAATTTAGATAACTATCTGGTTTCGCTAAATACAACATCGATACTATATCAATTTCTATCTGTCACCAACACAGATCTTCTTCCTTGAAAAGTTTATTCCAAAAAAATTCACTCAACCGTATTTGTACACGCAGAACATTGAAGGAAGAAAAAAAACCGAAAGCCACATTAATCACCTACAAGACAAGGAACAACAAAATGCGGCAAAGTGACAAAGAAAACTAACTGCAATACAACTACAATAAACTAAAAACTTCACACCATCTTTTATCCTTATATACCTGAATAAAATTGATATATCGAATACTGCTCCTAACTTGTGAATCGTGTCAGCAGACAAACTATTAATTTTTATTAGGGTACATCTGTACAAGAAAAAAGCCGAAGAGTCTAGTTATGAAGGTCCCTGCATTATTCTTCTTGGTTCAGTCTGACCATCTGATCCCAATTGGCTTTGATGGTGATACTGAACGTACCAGTAATGACGTCCTGGACTATGAGAATCTCTTAAAACAAAACCATTATTGGCATGGATTATTCAAAAACACGTTATAGATTGATGAATTTAGAGAACTCTCTGGTCTCTCCAAATACAACATCGATACTGTAACAATTTCTATCTGACACGAACACAGATCTTCTTCCTTGGAAAGCTTATTCAAAGAAAATTCACTCAACCGTATTTGTACACAGAACATTGAAGAACGGGAAAAAAAACGAAAGCCACATTAATCACCAACAAGACACGGAACAACATGCAGCAAAGTGACAAAGGAAACTAACTGCAACGCAACTACAATAAACTAAAAACTTCACACAATCTTATATCCTTATATACCTGAATCAAACTGCTCCTAACTATGTGAATCGTGTGTAAAACTAACTTGTGAATCGTGTCAGTAAACAAACTATTAACTTTTATTAGCGTACATATGTACAAGAAAAAAAAACGGAGAGTCTGGTTATCAAGTTCCATACATTATTCTTCTTGATTCAGTCTGGCCATTTGATCCCAAGTGCTCTGATGGTGACACAAAACATAACAATAATGACCTCCTGAACTGAAATGTTTTTGTTTTAAGAAATTATCGTAGTGGACTACGATAATTTCTTAAAAGAAAAACATTAATGACATGGCTTATTCAAAAAACGTTATAGATTGAAGAATTTAGAGAATTATGCTGTGTCGCTAAAGTGGTCTGGGTCTTACAACATCGATACGAGTCTGGCCTCTACAGCATCAATATTATATCAATTTCTATCTGTCACTAACACAGATCTTTTTCCTTGGAAAGTTTATTCAAAGACTCACTCAACCGTATTTGTACACACATGCCTCACAGAACATTGAAGAAGGGAAAAAAAACGAAATCCACATTAATCACCAACAAGACACGGAACAACAACATGCAGCAAGAGTGACAAAGAAAACTGCATCAGTAGCTGGTTCTCGCGTGAGCCCAAACTCTGAGAGAGGAGCAGTATTTGCTTTTGAGTCCCCGCGATGAGAACTGGAGGACAATCGGCGAGAATCATCGATTGCTACCACCATCTATCGAAGTCCACGCATTATTCCGCTTGAAGCAGTCAGCCTGACTATTTGATATCAATTGGCTTTGATGGTGACACTGAACATAACAGCAATAACCTCCTGTACTGTGAGAATCTCTTAAGACAAGAATATTAATGACATGAATTATTCAAAAAACACGTTACAGATTAATGAATTTAGAGAACTCTCTGGTCTCGCCAAACACAACATCTATACTATATCAAATTCTATCTGTCCCCAACAACGATCTTCTTCCTTGCAAAGTTTATTCAAAGACAACTCACTCGACCGTATTTATATACACATCCATCACAGAACATTGAAGAAGGAAACAAAACGAAAGCCACATTAATCGCCACCAGGAACAACAACATGCAGTAAAAGTGACAAAGAAAGCTAACTGCAACAAAACTACAATAAACTAAAAATTTCACACCATCTTTTATCCTTATATACCTGAATAAAATTGATACATCGGATACTGCTCCTAACTTGTGAATCGTGTCAACAAGCAAAGCATTAACTAATTATTAACAAACTATTAACTTTTAACTATTAGGTTACATCTGTACAAGAAAAAAACTTGGGGGGGGGCGGGTCTGGTTATCAAGGTTCATGCAGTACTCTTCTTGATTCATTCTGACCATTTGACCCTAATTGGCTTTGATGGTGACATTGAACATATCAGTAATGACAATTGCGCCAGAAGAATCTCTTAAAATAAAAACATTAATGACACAAAATATACAAAAAACATGTTACAGATGGTTGAATTTAGAGAGCTCTGTGGTCTCTCCAAACACAACATCAATATTATATCAACTTCTATCTGTCACTAACACAGATCTTCTTCCTTGGAAAGTTTATTCAAAGAAAATTCACTCAACCGTATTTGTACACACATCCCTCACAGAAGGATAGTTGAAAGGAACGTTGAAGAAGGAAAAAAAAACGAAATCCACATTAATCACCAACAAGACACGGAACAACAACATGCAGCAGAAGTGACAAAGAAAACTGCATCAGTAGCTGGTTCTCGCGTGAGCCCAAACTCTCAGAGAGGAGCAGTATTTGCTTTTGAGTCCCCGCGATGAGAACTGGAGGACAATCGGCGAGAATCATCGATTGCTACCACGCCCATTCTTTCTTGTGTCGGCTGGGGACTCATTTGTCGGATTACAGCGAGCGATTTTTAATCTATAGCTTCCTTTTCATTCGCTTAAAATATCAGTCTTCTCGGCCTCAGATTTGTTCGGGAGAGAGTTGTTTCGCAGGCGTGCGATGTTTGATTGTAATGGATTCGTGTATTGCGATTTTTCTGAACAAAATGTTTCGAAAGGATAGGGTTTTAAATCTATATTAGATACTACTTCGAAAGTATTAATGAAATGTGGCTTAAAAATAAAAAAAGTCGCATGTAAGAATATTAATTATATCCTAAATGTTAAAAGGGTGACTATAAATATCTGTTTCGACTACAGGAATAAGTTAGCATAACTACATGACTACATAACTAAGGATTAATAATTAATTATTAATAGTATTGTAATATATAGTTATGTAATTATTAATCTTTATTATAACTAAGGATTAATTATACATAGAATAATTACATTACAAATAGTATTGCACAGCTTCATCAACTTACATAAACCTTAAAGAAAGCGTAGTGTAAGTTGATGAAGCTGTGCAATACTATTTGTAATGTAGTTATTAGTTATGTAGTAATGTAATTATCTTAAGGATACACTAAACTAAATTTAGGGTACATTAAGTTTTTTTTACTGTTTATGAATCTAATTTACTGTAGGAGTTAAAAATAAAAGAAATACAGATAAGAATATTAATTATATCCTGAATGTTAAAAGGTTAATTATTATTATCTGTTTCGATTACATGAATAAGTCAGGATAACTACATTACTATATAACTAATAACTGTAGGATAACTACATTACTATATAACTAATAACTGTAGGATAACTACATTACTATATAACTAATAACTGTAGGATAACTACATTACTATATAACTAATAACTGTAGGATAACTACATTACAAACAGTATTGCCCAGCTCCATAAACTTGCATAAACCGTAAAGAAAGCTCATTGCACGAAATTCACTGTAGGGGTTAGAAACAAGGGTTAAAAATAAAAGATTTTTATGTTAGGACATTAATTAATTCCCAAATGTTAAAAGGGTGACTATAAATATCTGTTTCGACTACAGGAATAAGTCAGGATAACTACATTACTACATAATTAATAACTTTAGGATAACTGCATTACAACTAGTATTGCATAGTTTCATAAACTTTCATAAACCGTAAAGAAAGCTTGGTGTATCAAATGTGCTATAAAAAACGGCTTGTTTTAACTCTACGAAGGAATCTAAAATTCTGATGTATATGTCCTAATCTGACGAACGATATTTGTATAACATTTACTTACATTAAATGTATTACATTAATGTGAAATGACTTAATTTCTCTTAAGTTGTAGTATTGCCTTACAATATTTTTTTACTGAATCAAACAGTAGTGATATCCGCCATAAGAATTCCAGCAGCCCAATAAAATTTAGCTTTGGTAAAATTGTCAGAATTAAAAGTAATAAAATCAAGTGCAGTTCAAGTTGCCAAATGTAAGAAGTCCATGCCTTCCCCTGACTAGCACAGAGGATATACATCATTAGTAGCTATACCAATGCGGTATAATATGTATTACACAAAGAATAAAAAAATTCTTCTTTTTGATTGGTTCAACAGCCCAATGGTGGGCCAAAGCCGTCTGTTTACTGCCATATTTCGAGACAGGAGATTTTTTTAAGGGGTAGGGTTGTCATTTCAACAGTTGACATAGCCAGATGCCAGCGCAACACTCTACAATCATATTACACAGGGATCTATGGTTTATAGTGGATTAAGAACCACTAAAAATATCCACGGCACCGTTGGGACTCGAACCCGAAACCTTTGGTACCTAGTGTCAGAGAATAAAATAATTACTTTTTCACAATTCAGTGCTGAAAGAAAGCCTCTGACACATGAGTGAAACTAAAACTCTGATGTCATTTCCGTTACTTTAATGTTGCCTTATTTTTACGTAAACGAGTTTACGAGCTTTGAAAGGCTACAATTCTCCCTGCTTAAAAGTATTTGAGTATTATACATAGGATTTTTTCATCTTCACAAGGAATAATTTGCAATAAAGACTAATAACTAAGACATGATATCATTATTGCCCAGTTTATTGAAAATTTATTTTGTTATTATTAAATTAGTGAATTCACAACAAGTACACAAATAATAATTTGAACGTGTTCCTCTTACATGAAAATGAATTTTACTTACAAACGAACTTACTTTAGAAAACATATTTTACAACGAACATTACTTTAGAAAACGAACGACTTACAACGAACTTCACTTTAGAAAAACATATTTTTAAAAGTGCAATCCTGGATAAAATCAGAATAAAACAACTTTTCTATTAGAAATAAATAAATTATATTAGGTTGGGGAAAAAGAAATCCATTATTTTTATATGAACTTCAGGACTTTATTTAACATGCTTCGGATTGTCCGATTTGGGTCAAATATGCACCGTTTTGCTGTATGATTTGTTGCCATTTTAAAGGTAACTTCATAATGCCTTTCTCTTAGAAGTCCTGGTCTCTATTTGCAAAAAACTCTAGTAGTCGATTTTCACAATCCTCCCTAGATGCCAATTTTTTATCATTAAAGAAATTTTGCAATGCAAGAAAAAGATGATAATCGCTTGGTGCCAAGTCCGGACTGTATGGCGGATGCATTAAAACTTCCCAACCAAGCTCCCAAAGTTTCTGGCGAGTCACTGTAGATGTGTGTGGCCTAGCGTTGTCCTGGTGGAACACGACACCTCTCCTGTTAGCCAATTCTGGCCGTTTCTGGTCAATCGCTATCTTCAAACGGTCCAGTTGTTGACAGTAGAGATCAGAATTTAGCGTTTGGCCATATGGAAGCAACTCATAATAAATAATCCCCTTCCAGTCCCACCAAATGCATAACAGAACCTTCCTGGCCGTTAGTCCCTGGTTTGGCCACCGTTTGAGGTGCTTCACCGCTCTTTGACCACGATCGTTTTCACACAGGGTTATCGTATGTGATCCATTTCTCATCTTCAGTCACCATCCGTTTAAGAAATGGGTCTATCTCATTTCGTTTGGCCAAGGCTTCGCAGATGGAAATTCGATCCATCATGTTTTTCTGTTAATTGGTGTGGCACCCAAACATCGAGCTTCTTTTTGAATCCAGCTTTGTGTAAATGGTTTAAAACTGTTTTATGGTCGATTTTTAGCTCCTGGGCGATGTTACGACTGCTAACATGCCGGTCAACTTCGATCATTTCTCCGATTTTATCGACATTTTCGACGACCGGCCTACCTGTGCGAGGTGCATCTTTAACATCAAAAATTCCTGAACGGAATCTACGAAACCAAAATTGCACATAATTGGCTGTTACAGTATCGGAACCATAAACACCATTCACAATTTTAGCCGCCTGGCTTGCATTTTCGCCTTTGTCAAAGAAAAACTGTAAAATGTACCGAATTTTCTCTTTGTTCACTTCCATATTTAACACCCTGTAACTCCCAACTGAATGGACCAAACAAAAAACAGAAAAAGAATTATTTTAGTATGAAGTGCCACCTTTCTAACGAGCATAAATCTGAAATTGTTTAATTGATACTTTACGTGATATCGATCACGACAGCCATCTATCGAAAAAATAATGGATTTCTTTTTCCCCAACCTAATATATAATTAAATTAAAAATTCATACATTAATCCTAATGTTAATTCATTTCAAAATTGATATTATGCTTCTATTAAAAGCAATGAAATATTTCTAATTTTAACTAACTAATAGTAAAGTTAATTTTTAAAATGCATATTTGTTGTAATAAATATCACTGGAATTTGCATCAACTGACATTTTAACAGTTTTAAAAAGTTTAAAATAAATTCATAGAAAATGTATTTATTTAAACATACCAGAATTCTTCTGATTAAATTCAACTATTGCGTAATAATCGTATATTATATGATAGAACAAATGTTTATCTAAATTTAACAAATTTGTATCTAATATTACTCAAATAAGTATTAAAAATGGCCCCTTTATATTCTTTTCAAAGATAAAAAACTGCAACACGTGTTAAAGTAATATTAGTTCTAAAAAAATAAGTTTTGTAATACATTAGATTTATGGAGATATAAATATATTTACTAAATGTATCATAACTTTCCTAAACTATGATTCCACCATTTTATTAAATACAAAATAAAAATTCAAATGATAAAATGGAATAAATATACTGAGTTATAATAGATAAATGTACCTTAACCTCTTACATATGTGTATTCCTTAATCATAAAAAAATATTTCATAAATCGTATATATTTAAATTGAATAAATATAAATAATATTTTAAAGAAATGTCTTTTATGATGTTATTATGTAATTCATTTGTTATTATATTATTCATCAAAAATTCTTATCTAAATGCTCATAAAAATATTTCATGGATTTAAGTCTTCAATTCTTCATCTTATGTATTTTGTTATGAGAAATTTAGTATAAATTCTATCTTTAAATGTATAAATGGTGATAAAATAAATGTATTAGCACAAAACAAAAGTTTGAATATAATTTTATTGCATCGATACTATAATAAGAACAACTCTAATAATTTAATATCAAAATGGCATATAATAATTTTATATCATAAAAAAAATTATAACATTTTATCACATTTTCAAGAAACCATTTTGAATTTTTTATTAGAAATTTTGTTTCTTAGAATGATTTATATCATTTACGTCTCTTTCACCAGATTTTACATTATTTAACTGGCATCTAATTACATTTTTTCTTTTAACAAGATGTAGTTAATATAATATTTATTAAGTAGAATATTAAATTCCTATGAATTTTATACAATCACAGTTTAAAGTATGGGATCTGATGATGAAGTGATTGGCACTCGGGGCCACAGATTTCGGGTTCGAGCCCAGCATTCGGAATCCACTTCAAACCCTAAATCCTTGTCTAATATGACTGTAGAGCTTTGGGTGTAGGGGTGACAAAGGAACTCCGACGTAGGACTCCGTAAAAAGAGCCCACGTCTCAAGATCTGCTAGTAGGCAAACGGCTGCTGCGCCACTGATGATTATTTTTATTATTTAAGGTACATATAAAAAAGCAAGCTATTATTATGATTTTATATAAGCAAATTAAATACTTTATTAACTAATATTTGTTAATTAATTCGTAATCAACATACTTTAAAATCTTTTAATATGACGATTATTTATTTACAAAATCAATTTGACAGTGATAATTTTGGACATTTTTTGTTGAACATATATATTCATTTATGTATTCTACAAACAGCTGACTGACGGGAGCTAATGTCAGGTATTGCTTTCAGGAAGAACCTTTAGGGTTAACTGCCCACATTTGCTTGACTCACAGAGAATATCCCTTTAAAATCCCCTACAGCAGTCTGTTTATTTTAAAATATAAAGATTAAACTTTAATTTTAAAAATCTGGAATATTACATGTGAATTAAATCCCATTAGAAATATTTGTGGCTGTTGTTTCTTATCCCACTCGGTAGATACCAACAAGACTAAGTCCAAGAACCCGTGTGCTGTGATGGAGCACCCGTAGGTAGAAGTCTGAACTGGCTCCGTGACGATGACTTTTTACGGGGTAGGGTTATTAGCCATAGCCCCAATGCTCTACAGTCATATGAGACCAAGACCTACAGCTTAAAGTGGATTCCGAGCCACTACAAACATCCATAGCACCACTGGGACAAGAACTAGAAGCCTATAGCACAGAGCACCAGAGCGCTAGTCACTCGGCCATCAGTCTTTACAAATATTTAATCATCTTTG
The DNA here is from genome assembly GCA_021605075.1 of Caerostris darwini. Lineage (NCBI taxonomy): Eukaryota > Metazoa > Arthropoda > Arachnida > Araneae > Araneidae > Caerostris > Caerostris darwini. The sequence goes on from BPLQ01014641.1 coordinate 166,825, forward strand.
TAGACAATGTCCTTTCTTTTTCGCTCTTCGATGGATTCCTTGTGGTATACATACAAGGAACTTGTCGAAGTACTTGTGGTATACATGTGGAATAAGACTATCATCAATAGATAGTATCAACAAAAAATTAGGTCGCTACATAATTATTTACAATCCTTTGGTGATCTTCTAAAATTTCTGCAATAATCTCAATAATTTATTTTTTATTCAGCTTTTTAAAAAAAATTTCAGGTAAGCAAAAATATGCATATTCAACTGATAATACACCCTACTAAGTTAAAATATATTATAAAGAAATATTGATTTTCTTATAATTACAGAAAAAGTTTGTTGAGAATACATTTTTAAAAACAACTTGCAAAAGTAACTTTTTTGCATGTGGAGAAACAATGTAAATTTTAACCTGAAAAATCCCCTATGATACTTTCTGTCAGAAACCCATAAATCATTTTTCATCGTAATGACTGGTGCATGCCAAATGCAAAGACAGATGTACATTTTAACTACAACATATCAAACATTGGGCTAGAATTGAAACTTCTTTCAAATATTTAGAATAAATTCCTACATAAAAGATTTATTTTTATTTATACAAACTTTCTTTAGCTCTTAAACTATAAAATGATGAACTAATCGTATGTAAAAAAACTATTTTAATATATTTAAGATGAAAAAAAAATTAAATTCATACGCGTCAGTTTTGCTTATTCAGATTATATATACTCCACATGAAAAATATGCTAAAACATCTACCAAAACAAGACTTCCTCAAGTTTATGTTATTCAAAAAAGAAAAGAAATTCTTACAAGGCTTAAATTCATGTGATTGATGATAGCTGCCGACTTCCTTCAAGATAAGATGAGACGTTGACTTATGTTCTTAAAATTTCACTCTTGCAAGGATTTTGAAGTGTAATAAACAAAGTGCATTCTTGTAGACCACAGCTCAGAAAGGGCAAAATAATAGAAACATTGAAATAAATAATTCTTGAACTATTGAAAATATATTTTCATAAGAAAGAAAGTGGCTTTTAGGCTTAATATGTGAATAAATTCGTTTAAATGTATCAAAATATATAAATTTAATAAACTCAACTCCCTATAACGTTTCGGCCTATATTAGACTTGTAACGGTTTCAAGAAGAGGGAAGAAATTTTACAGAAATTTTATTTAAAACTTATATATATATATATATACAGAACTCTATTTACAAAAAAAGGAAAATTAAGGATATAAATTAGATATACAAGTGTAATTCACTCCAAAGACAGAGATTTTAAGAGTTCTCAGGAAAGAGTTTTTCTCTTCAGAGTTCTCAGGAAAACCACAAGGGGTTTACTTTAAAGCAGGTGGAAAACTCCGGCCTATTCAGTCACTTCAGGGAAAAAACAAAAGGCTCTTCTGGTTCACTTGACATAGAACTGTCTGCCGTCTTCACCAAAAAAACTGCTTTTAAAGCAATCCATCGAGAGGGGGAAGGGGGTCAGTTCTCTCAATTCTCCTTGGAGTAGACATTTCTCAACTCGTGATATATTACCAATCACGATGGAATAACTCATAACATATCATATTCAATCTGTAGTTGTTTCGACTTGTGAAGGTCGCACAGTCTTTTGCAAATTTCCTCATTTTACATGATACCGAATATATGCTATCAGATTTGAGTGACAGGTTGTTGTCATCAGTACAAAACTATAATTGCATGTAATATAGCTACATACAATAATGCCCGTCTGCTATCAAATTTGAGTGATGGGTTTATTATATATTTGTCAAATAGCATACATTCCTCTCTCCTGGGAATGAAATGCCAAAACTCTTCTCGTGAGAAAAAATTGCTACAACTAGCCTTAATCATGAGCGAGATTGATTAGTTACCAGAGAGATTCCCTTCGACAGTATGATTTATACATTTTACAAAACTAGTGAATTCGGTAACACTGTGACACAATGTCAAGAACAGATAATCAGAATACCTATTGGGAGTTTTCTAATAGTCTGTAATTCAATACCCAAATGTACAATTCAGAGTAAGCTTCACTCTGCATCAACCTAATTGAAACAACATTAACGTACTGAAATGGAGTTTCCATTATACAACCATCCACAGAGTATATGCTTTGTAATCCTAATTCTGATAAAGTGGGTTCCTCCACATTAAGGGACAAATTAATTCATTCATCATTAAGGAAGTATTTAAATATTATAGTCAATGTCAAATATTTTAGTAAAAGAGCTGCATATGATTGTTACATTATAAATATAATTACTGTTTAAAATATTAATTGTTTTCAAAAAAGTTCCCTTTCTATTTACACCCATTATAAAGTTCTAATTTTAAATTTGTATAGTAAAGGTAGTTTTAAATGCTTATTGTCTCAATGTAATAATCGTTAAATAAATAATATTTGAATCTGTTTTTTTTCCCAAAATTTTGTAAATCAATACTATCTCAATTTTTTTTTAAAATTATATTAATTATTTTAATAATCTATTATTATTGCTTAGTTTTTGGAATTAACCAGCTAACTAGAGGGGTAAAAATTTAATTGATTCTCTACAGTTCTTGGTTGAATATTCTTATATTTTAAAGACATTAATTATTCTTGGCCGTGCAAAGGCGAGCCCTTTTAACTTTATGTATTTTTTTTGCAAAACCTTATTTAAACTGTCTTGCATGTTTTAATAATGTTTGATCAGCTTTGACTTTCTTAGAGCATTGCATGTGTAGTTTTATCTTTTTTTTTTCACAGAATTCTGATTAAGTTTCACGCATTAAAAGAAAGGTACGAAATACAAAGTATTGTGTAACACAGATTTAAAAAATAAATCACCAAATTGGAAGATATTTATTGACGAATTACCTCCTTGTGAAACTTCATAGTTAGTTGCATAATTGTTTCAATTATCTCTAGTATCAAATACGTAACAGTGCAAGGGCATGTGGACAGTTCTTTTAAATAAACACACTCTTGTTTCTGTCACATAACATTGAACCAAATTCTCAAACAATCAATTAACATAGGCAACCACAACTTTTGAAAAATGTAATGAGATAACCCCAATCGTGGAGAAAATTGAATCAGGACAATCTCAAGTCCAGATTTTGCTAACTTCAATATAGCATTCAGCATTATATAGAATTTAGGGAAACAATTTAAACATACTGGATTTAGCCTAGTGAACAGACCTCTCTCGTGGTGTCTTTTTTGGTACCTTGAAACTCGGATGCATATGGTGAAAGAGTAAAAGTCATTAGATCTGAGAAGCTATTTGATTTCTGTTACGCCTTGCTGTAATGACAATCAATATTTTTCATTATTTTATCGAATATTTTAATATAATTTTTCATATACTCATTATTTTCACTTCATTTATAAAAATATTGATTGTCCTTTTTGATCATTTTTAGCTAAAAATTGATCGGAAATGACAATCAATATTTTTGATTACAACAAGACGTAACAGAAATAAAATAGTTTCTGAGCTCTAATGACTTTCACGCGACCATATGTATGCGAGTTTCAAGGTACCAAAAAAGCACCACGAGCGAGGTTTGTTTGCATCCTGTTCCCTACTACGCTCAAGAAATCCGGCTTGGCATTCTACAGATAGTGTCAACTATGGATCAGAGATATTTGGGGGACAATTCTATCCACTGATGAGTCCCTGTCCAGCCAAAACCTTTACTTGTCCTCTAACATTCATCCAGTTTGAGGACCTGTATGAACAGTTGAAATATGATAATCTGGACAGGGACCATATTGAATGGTGACACAGATATCCACCTTTGTCAGACGATTTGTGACTGTTGTGATGCGGAGTTATAATTGTAGAGGCCTATGTTTAACTTTTCACGAATGAAATTGGTCCTAATTATATTTCATATGACAACGAACGCCCATATATAATTCACTTGTTACACGAATTTCTGGATATGAGGACATTATCCGAATGGATTTAACAATTTGATATTCATGCATAAAATCTATAGAATCTATTTGGGACACTCTAGAAAATGTAATCGCAAGTCTCTTTCACAATCCCAAAATGATAGGAACTATTTGGAAGATGGGAAAATGTAACAGAAGAATCATAAACTTCTTGTTTTTTAATGGAAATTCGCGCTATGAGAGTTGTATAATTGAAGAAAGCTACCATGTCCCTTATTTTAATATTTTGGGTCTTGTTTTAATTTTATGGCGTTGATGAGTTTCTTTGTGTCAAACATGGGTATCACAACTACTATGTGATTATATTTTTGTGTAATATTAACCTATGTAAGTATCTCATTTCGATACAATCTGTTTTTTGCATGCATTCAACTAAAAATGAAAATTCTCTTAATTTGGAACATCTGAAATTGTATTTATATTCTCGCAAATTTACTACAGGCTGCAAAAACTATAAAAATTTCAACTTGCACCACTTTTAAGCAAATTACTTTTGTTTATAATACCGGTTTTTTGTGTCACAAATCATTAAATATTACGGCCTTATTTACTACCTCTAAACGCATTAAGATAATTATCAGATATAAAAACCCGACGTAAATGATTACTGTAGGGTGAATAATACTAAACAGCTATCTGCAGTTCAGTAGCAGAAAGCACGCATCTCATTGTGAAGGACGTGTTCTTTCTCCCTATCACGAATCAAACATTTACGAACCTTCCACAATTGAACCGTTTCATGCCCCGTTGCAGTTACAGTTAAACTCTCTCTCTCTTTTATTTTATTTTATTTTATTTTATATCCATTCATTGTTTTGTTACGACTTTTGACAAATGAAGAAGCGAACAACACTATTTCGAAAATGGAGCTTTTTGCCGCATTTGACAGGGTGTTGCTTCCAAAACCCCCTTAATCTGTTCTCGATTTCTTTGTGTATGGTGCCATTTACAATGGAAACAAATATAAAAGAATAAAAAAAAAAGCTATATGTCTGGAGGGAGGGAGAGGGGGGTCGGCAAGAAAGATTCACCTCCCTTTCCGGAACAATCCGGCGTTCGACTGTAGGTGTGGTTCTCCAGATCACGCAATTAACGGAAACGGAACGAACATATACTATTCGAGAACGGAGAGAGTGTAAGTTTCGCCCTTTGTTTCGCTGGGTCCGAATGCCGTCATTACGGGGATTATTTTCGGCAGGTAGGTCCACACCCGAGAACACCCTTTTACGACGGTGGCACGCGCCGCACTTTGTGTGCTGCCAGACGCCGTTATGTCTTGCGAAAGAAATTTCGAATCGTATCATTTTTTTTTTTTCTTCTTTTATTCTATGACTATACTTATGATGATAACAATAGCCGAATAATCGTTACATTTTCTTTAATGATTGGATAAATTAAATGGTCCTAAATGGCATCACATAATTTTAAACCATGATGATTCGTGAAAGGTCAGAATTTTTCTTAAAGTCTCATCTGTATTACAAATTACATAAAATCGATTGAAACTTTAATTAAAAAAGTAATTAATAAATCGTTTCAGTATACGCATATGAGATATATTTATTTAGTGACAATATTATAATGTAAAATGTAAAAGGACAACATTACGTAGTTGGAAAACTACATAGTTCATCATAGTTGTATATAGTCATACATATATAGGCATCATAGTCATACATATATAGGCATCATAGTCATACATATATAAGCATCGTAGTCATACATATATAGGTATCATAGTCATACATATATAGGCATCGTAGTCATACATATATAGGCATCGTAGTCATACATATATAGGCATCAGTCATACATATGTTGTAAAACTTTAATAGAAGTTTATTTTTTTGCACCAAAAGTTCAAATATAATTGTGGAGGCTTACGTTTAACTTTTTAGGAATGAAATTGGTCCTAATTATATTTCATGGATGACAACGAACACCACATTACGCATGCCTCCAGAGAGATATAAAATCTTCATCAAATTTACAACATTACCATTCAGCCACGAAGGGATGGGAGAGATTTGTACTTATTAGCTCTTTGGAGGAAGAGATTACGAAATTAGACCGTTAACAAGACCTTTTAAATAGTAAATTGAGGTAGATTCTAGCAAAATGTTTCCTTGTCATTGTACAAACTTCATTGAGTAGATTAATCAGTTAATAATTAGTAAATAATTTTGTTGACTATATACTTTTTAGCGCCTTTTAGGAAGAGGTTACGGAATTGTTCCTTAAATTGCCTTTACTTTACTTCCTTATATAGCTGTATATTAGAAATTTAGCTTAGCAGCTTTTTTGAAAATGTATAGTATCAGATAGAAATGCCTTTCAAGGATATTTCTACTCATTGTTATTTCTAATTATTATTTTGTGATGTTAATTCAATTTGCTTTGCTTATTACTAGCGATACAATAAACAGCACATAATAAACCATGTTATTTAAATACAATATATTTGAGAAAGATATTGAATATCTGAGAATAAGTTAGAAATTGTCACTTTAAATCCCTTTAGTTTGCGGTAGTTCTGATTGACAGCATTCTGAAGCATTGAAAACATCTTCTATTGGATATCATTCCTTCTCACTAACAGTTGTTAACAAGGTAAACAAATTTCGTTGACTGTATACTGAAGGCCACACTACCTCCTTTTAGAAAAGAAATTTACCTTGCATAACCTTACATTAAAAATTTAAATAACTTAGTGGCTTTGTTGAAAATATATATCATCCGATAAAAATGCATCTCAAGTATATTTCTGATTTATTATTGTTTTGTGATGTTAATTTAGCTTTGCTTATTATTAGCGATACAATAAACAACTAATAGTAAACATGTATTGACTACCTAAGTAAAAGATATTTGAGAACTACTTTCCTCTTAACTTATATTTACGGAATACTTTTCTGATACCAGAAATCTTACTATTCATAATTAAAGAGTATGAATACAAGTATAGAACAAAGTATATAATTGTGAAAGCTTGGTACCGTAAAGTATCGGGCAGAATTTCTATTAAAAATGAAAGTACTTCTTTAAAATTTATCTACGTCGTTCAACCGGGCAAAATATTTTGAAGATGTATTAATAATATCCTCTTGTGTTTCGAAACTCTTATTTTATACCTTGCACACTTAGTATGATTAAACGTGGCACTAAATATGCATGATATAAACAAGCCTGTCTTAAGAATGTGCAGATAAAAATTCAAGATTAGAGGCTCTCTTACTTTCTTTGAAAATCAATGAGATGAGAGGGTTAAATTTGTTGTGAACCAGTAAAATTTCAATGCTATATGGAATTACTTTTAATAAATTAAAACAATCTTAAATAAGTAGAAACACAAGCAATGATATAGTAACATCATTTTGAAGAATGGTATAAAATTTCAATAATTGATTGATATCAGTATGTGTTAGAAATGGTTTGTGTATGTATTGTGCTTAGAAAAATTTATAAAGCGTATGATACGCAATGATTTATAAGCAAAATAAAGAGAATACACCAGCATTATTTAATGGAAAAATATAATTTTAAGCACAATTTGTTTTCATTTAGCAAATTATAAATTATAGGATTATTAATAATATAGTTAACCAATGAAAAAGATTCGCCTTACGAAGACTTTAAGCAGAATTTTATAACATTTTCATATTTTAAAAACTCTTTTTTCCATACATTACTGTTATCAAACTCCCTTAAAGTTATGAACTCATTTCCCTTAACAAAATTTGAGTTTTTATCAAATTATCTCATATTAAAACGAATATAATTTAACATATTTGCAACATTGGGGACATGATAAAATTAAAACTTTTTCTCGGAAAACATTAATGATTAATAAAAAGCAACTTTTCTTAATGATATTAATAGAGCTTCCTCAATATACATATAAATTGCGCGTTGTATTATAGACTAGTTTTAATTAACAATTCGCAATTTTAAAGGTCATTAAAATTGGAATTTTTAGATAATTTTGTTATGTGTCTTAAATTAATGTCTAAAATTATTGATTTTCTGTGTCTTAAATTAATTTTATATTTTCTGTATCTTAAATTAAATGTTATATTTTATGTCTTAATTTTAAATCAGTCTTAATGTGTCTTAATTTTAAATCAGAAAATAAATATTATAATTTATTTTATAATATATGTAAAACAAATGATATTTGAAATGTTATGTTTGTCATGCACACAATGTAAGCACCTCTCAATATATTATAAACTTTATATTTTTTGAAAATTATGTTAATAAATTATTTTAAAAAAGCTTTAAACTACATACAATCAACTTCAATTTGGTATATAACATATTATATTCTTAATAAAACAAATTTTAAGAGCTCAGAGGACCACAGGTATCAAAAGAGGGGCCGCCGATATAAAAAATTCGTTTCGCCGAAGTGCGCCAAAAAAAAAGGGTTGCGATTGTAAGTAAAGTGAATTGCAAATAGTACATGAAATCCGGATTACCACATTTGGCGACTTGTCGCTCAGTTGGTGCCACGAAAAATCCCAACTGCCCCTATTTCGAGATTTCGCCAAAATTTTAATCACATTAAAAAATTGAAATGTCATTATATTATATTTCGCTAGTTTGAAAATAGTGTGTCATTACAACTTATTTAAAAAAAATATATTCATTTAAATTCTAGACATTTTCATAAAATACAGACATGTCATGAGTTGTAATTGTTTGTTTTTTTTAATTTCATTTTTGAAAATATTTTCATACAAATTGTATTGCTTTACCATGCTTACAGGACTTTTGAAACTGCACTCCCTCCATAATTTTTTTTCAGTTTTATTACTTTCATTACTTAAAAATATAACATATTTTTAGCTTATTTTATTCTTTAAAGTTAGTCTCATGTCAATATTTTTCTATTATTAGAGAGTTTTTGCATACCGTACGTTAGTTACCGTAGGACGTCCGTTAGCTTTTTCTCCCTAGCGCGCATGCTCTTAGGAAACATTATTACAGATACGCATGCGCAGTTTCCTATGAGCATGCGCGCTAGGGAGAAAAAGCTAACGGACGTCCTACGGTAACTAACGTACGGTATGCAAAAACTCTCTATTTACCCAACCATCCGCACTTGTGACTCAGTATCAATACAAGAGAACTATCATTGGCTTCTCATTTGTAGAGAAAGCAATTATTGTTACTTTAAAAACGGAGCAGTGGAAATTGTGATAGAAATATATCACTCCAACTATCAATTTATTTTCTTGGATTTTTCATATATAATACGCAAACCAAATACAGTTACCAATAAATGTCTTCCTAGAAGAGATAGTAAACACATTCCCCATTCACAACGATATATATCCATTAAAGACATTATGAAATACAACAACATGAGCGGTTTACATGTAAATAGTCGAAATGTCAAATAAAATTGATCAATGAAATAAAAAACTTCTCTCACGAAAACAATACCCGTAATTTTATAGACAATATTAATAAGAATACGTAATACATAGCAGGGGGCCTGATAGACCAGTTACTAGCACTCTGATGCAAAGTGCCACAGGTTTCGGGTCTAATATTTGCGGTGCCATTGATGTTTGAAGTGGTTCGGAATTCTCTTTAAACCATAGGTCCAGGTGCAATGTGACTGTTAGGTGTAAGGCTGACAACTCTATCCCGTAAAAAGAAAACATCTCATGTTTCGAAATCTGACAATAAGTAGACGACTTTGGACAAACATGAGGGCGGTTGCTCCAATGATGAAGATGAAGAATACATAGCATAATATAATATTTGATATTTTTTCTCTTATTAAATAACCTAAATTCTAAATATTAAGATCCTCACTGGCTTATATAAATACTTTGCTAAAGTTGGCAGAAATTTTATTTGTCGAACAGCAGCCAGATTTGCATGGCGAGTGGCTAGAGCTTGGTGCAACAGGTTTTGCTGGTGGTGACTTGGATGTTTGTAGTGGTCCTAAATCCACTTTATACTGTAGGTACCGGTCCAATATGACTGTAGAGCGTAGGGCTGACATCCGTACTCAGTAAAAAAAAGTATCTCCTGCCTCGAAATCGGCCAGTAGTTAGACGGCCTTGGACCACTACGGAACTGTTGCGCCATTAAAAGAAGTTGTTTCATTATAAAAGATTTGAATAGATCGTAGCGGTTACACCAATGATGAAGATTTCGGTTTGGTTTAGTTGGGCGCTCTATGTCATTTTTTGCATGCTTTCGGTTAACTAGACATTGACCTACGGTTGAAAGAATTCTACAATTACAGTTTATTTAGTGGACAGGACAGGAATTTATGGACCTACAGTTAACGGTTTTATTTAGTGGATTCTCACCACTCACAAGCATCCGTACTATCGCCAGGATTTGCCCCTGAAGCCTGTGGTACTAAGGGCAAGAGCGTTAGACAGTTGAAAATCAGACCGCCCAAAGAAGAAGAAGATAATGAATTCATAGCATAATATAATAATTGGTATATTTTCCTTAATAAATAACCGAGATTCTAAGCGATACCTTCCTCACTGGCTTATACACTGAAGTGACAAAAGTCATGGGATACCTCTTAATATCGTGTCGGCCCTCCTTTCGCCCGGCGAAGTGCAGCAACTCGATGTGGCATGGACTCAACAAGTCGTTGGAAGTCTTCTGCAGGAATATTCAGCCATGCTGTCTCGAAAGACGCCCATAATTTTGAAAGCGTTGATGGTGCAGGATTTTGGGCACGAACAGACCTCTCGATGATGTCCCATAAATGCTCGATGGGATTCATGTCGGGCGTTCTAGGTGGCCAGATCATTCGCTGGAATTGTCCAGAATGTTCTTCACACCAATCGCGAACAGTTGTGGCCCGGTGACATGGCGCATTGTCATCCATAAAAATCCCATCGTTGTTTGGGTACATGAAGTCCATGAATGGCTGCAAGTGATCTCCAAGTAGCTGAACATAAGCATTTCCAGTCAATGTTCGGTCCAGTCGCACCAGAGGACCAAGTCCATGCCATGAAAAAACAGCCCACACCATTACGGAGCCACCACCAGCTTGAACAGTGCCTTGCTGACAGTTTGGGTCCATGGCTTCGTGGGGGTCTGCGCCACACTCGAACCCTACCATCAGCTCTTACCAACTGAAATCGTGACTCATCGGACCAGGCCACGGTTTTCCATTCATCTAGGGACCAACCGATATGCTCACGTGCCCACGAGAGTCGCTGCAAGCGATGTCGTTCTGTCAGTAAAGGCACTCGAGTCGGTCTTCTGCTGGAATAGCCCAAGAAAGCCAAATTTCTCCGCACAGTTCTAACAGACAAGTCCCTTGTACGTCCCACATTGATTTCTGCGGTTATTTGACGCAGTGTTGCTTGTCTGTTAGAATTTACGACTCTTTGCAGACGTCGCCGGTCTCGGTCGTTAAGTGCAGGCGGTCGACCACTGCGCTGTCCATGGTGGGATGTTATGCCTGAAATTTCATACTCTCGGCGCACTCTTGACACAGTGGATCTGGGAATGTTGAATTCCCTAACGATTTCCGAAATGGCATGACCCATGCGTCTAGCTCCAACTAACATTCCGCGTTCAAAGTCTGTTAATTCCCGTCGTGCGGTCATCATCACGTCAAAACCTCTTCACATGAATAACTTGAACAGAAATGAAAGCACTGCGCATTTATACCTGTTCTACGCGATGCTACTGCCATCTGAAAATTTGCATATTGCTATCCCATGACTTTTGTCACTTCAGTGTATAAATGCTTTGCTAAAGCTGGCAGAACATTTATTTGTCGAACAGCACCCAGATCTGCATCTTTCTGCGCCATGGAACGTTAAAAAAATTGCTTTCTAATCCGATAATAGTTTTCTAAAGCTATCCATTCCACGACCGAAACATAATTTTTCACAATTTATTCGTCATATCAAATCTTAACGAGGAGAATCGAAATAAGAAAATACTTTGCCTTCCGAATACTAAGGAGACCGAGTTCTTTTGAAAAATACGATCTTTGATTCAATTTGGAGCCGGGGTAATTTCATTTCGACTCAAACAGAACTCGGAGCAAGATGTTTTCTCTGAGTTTCAAAGATTCGCAAGAGGAAATGGAATTTTGCTGTCGCTTCATTGTAAGAGATATGGAATGATTTTTTGCTACAAATCAGGTATCATCTGTCATTATTTTCTTCTTCATTGTTATTGCTGTTGTTTTGTATTTTTCATAGACATTTCAGGAAGGAGTAGAGGAATGTATTGTTTCCAGGGAACTTTAATTTCTCTCATTTTTGACATTCCAGACAGCTTTTATATAGATCCTTGCGAATAAAGAGAATTGTTTTGGAAGATATGAGATCCACTTATTTTAAATAGAAAACTGTTGTTATTAAAGTTTTTTTTTTAAATCGAAATAATATTTTTCAAAGCCTTACGGTTCAAGTGAGAATTGTTTTTTTTTTTTTTTTAAATTTTGTACTACGACATCAATTTTTTTTCGTTACTGTATAGAGATAACTTAAACAATTTGTATCAATTATCACTTTAATTTTAATATAATGGTAACAACTGCAATTACAATAGAAAATAAGAACGAAATAAATAAATAAAATTAGTGAATAAACTAAGTAAAAATTGTTTTTTAAAATTTTGTGCCATGATAGCAACTGCAAAAATCGATTTTTGTTTTTTGCTGTACAATGATAACTTACACAATTTGTATCAATTAATTATCATATTAATTTTAATATAATAATAGCAACTGCAATTACAACAAAAAATATGAATAAAAGATAATCCTTGATAATACAGTTTCGAATCAACTTATGTCTTCCATACAGTATGCCAAAAAGTTATTATTTTTAAAATAAAGATGGTAAATAAAATTTACTACATACCATATGTTATTGTTTCTTATCCCACTTGGTAGACAGCAACTCCAAGAATCCATGGGGTGTCATGAAAGGAGGGAAGGGGGGGAGGAGCAACTTCTGTTGTGATTTAGTACCCGTAGGTAGAAGGTTGGCTTCGCTTCGTGGCGCTGACTTTTTACGGGGTAAGGTTGTCAGGCCTATTACAAGGATGTACACTCATATTACAGGGACCTACGGATTAATGGGGATTCTGTACCACTAAAAACATCTATGGCACCGCCGGGACTCGAGCACGAATCCTGGGGCACCTAGCGTCAGTAACTCGACCATCAGGACCTATACATATAATTTAAATTATTATTTAGTGATAAATATTATATTATTCAATATATTATGATAACCGTATTTATATTAACTTTTACTGAAATTGAATAGAAATATATAAAATTAAAAAATTTTTTAACCTTTTTTAAGTCTTTAATACTGAATTTTCTCTATACGAAGCATTGATATATAAAATATGACATTATAATCATATTCACTTTGTAAAAAATCATCAATCATTTTGTAAAAAATTCCGCTTTAGCTTTGTCTTCTGGAGTTCATCACGTATAAAATAAAGACAATTTAATTAAATTCGTGAATTTTACACTCTGTAAAAAATCATCAATCATTTTGTAAAAAATTCCGCTTTAGCTTTGTCTTCTGGAGTTCATCACGTATAAAATAAAGACAATTTAATTAAATTCGTGAATTTTACACTCTGTAAAAAATCATCAATCATTTTGTAAAAAATTCCGCTTTAGCTTTGTCTTCTGGAGTTCATCACGTATAAAATAAAGACAATTTAATTAAATTCGTGAATTTTACCTTTCATTCTTAAGTATATTTGTAATGCATATTTCATTCTATAATAAATAATTACAAAAAAAGAGAAAGGAACCACTGAGCTTTAAATAATTATAATTAATGTTGAATAAAAGAAATAAATATTTTTTTTCTAAAAAAAATAGTACAAGTGGTGGTTAGCAGGTTCATTATAATTTTTTTTTATGAAATTGCTTTTCAAATAAAATAAATATATTTTTTGTAATATTTCTTAATTAATAAATTAGCATTACAATTTAGCAAAATTTATAGAAGAAAACAGAACTTCAACCTAAATAAAAAAAATTAATCTTTTCTGTACTCTGGCATACCTAGGTAATTTGCCTGCTCAGTTTTCTGTTTAATGTAAAAAAAAAATTGGGATATAAAGTTCTTTTCGATTTCCAACCTTAATTGGGAATTATTTTTAGATTTAATTTTCAATTATTTACATGTTTTTTTTTTAGGGGAGGGGATTTTACTTTAAGTCAAAGTTGAAATTTTAAAACCTAACACTATTTAAGGCTCTTAATAACACATTAAGTAAGCACTATTTAAGCTCTTAATAAGACATTATGTAAACACTATTTGAGGCTTTTAATAACACATTAAGTACTATTTAAGGATAACTTTTAATACAGACACTTCTATCATAAAAATTATGTGGTTTATGATGTTATTACAACATATTGTCTCGTGGGAACTGGTCAGTTGTCCAGTTCAAAATTTTCCAGATTCAGTTATTTACTTGTTTGTCTTTTTAGAAGAGGGGATTTTACTTTAAGACAAAGTTGAAACTTTAAAACATAACACTATTTAAATTTTAGTACTATTGGGGCCTGATGGCTGAGTGGCTACCTCTCTGGTACTCGGTACCACAAGTTTCGGATTCGAATACCTGCGGTATCATGGATGTTTGTTGATGTGGTTGGGAATCAACTTTAAACAGTAGATCCCGGTTTAATATGAGGGCAGAGAGTCGTGTTTGAAGTGTTACTCGCGTAAGTAACATATCTTCAAGCTATACGTGCCCCCTGGCTAGTGCTAAATGAGTGACAGCGTTCGTCGGTGCAGCCCACAAGACATGCCTTCTTCAAAGCTAGTTTGTATCGGGCTGCTGGAAGGCAATGGTTAATACGACCCAGTTCTCGACGAAATTAAAAATAGTTATATTGACACATTAAGTACTATTTAAAGAAAACTTTTATACATGAACTGCTTTTAGAAAATTTATGTGAGTTGTGTGGGGTTATAACACATTGTCTCGTGGGAACTGCTCAATTGTCCGGTTCAAGCTTTTCTGCAGTTACTCGTGAAAATTCTCTAGCAAAACATTCTTCGTCCTTTTTCTTAACCAATGAAACCGATAAGATTTACCTAGCTCAGTTGTGTCCTCAACATAAAAATGATTTAAATAGAATTTCAGATTCATAGCTCTCCACATTATGGAAGGAAAATTAAAATACTTCACTTGATAATCATACTTATATCGATAGAGCTTTCTGTAAAATTGCCTTCATCAATAAATGCACATGTTATTGTGCTATTTAAGGCTTTTAATAGCACGTTAAGTACCATTTAAGGATAACTTTTAATACAAACACTGCTTTTAAAAATTGAGTTATATAGTGATTATAACACATCGACTCGCGGGAAGTGATCAGTTGTCTAGTTCATAGTTTTCGTTATTTACTTGTTTTTTTCTTTTAATGAGAGGAGATTTTACTTTAAGTAAAAGTTTGAATTTTAAAACATGACACTGTTTAAATTTCAGTACTATTTAAGGCTCTTAATAAGACATTAAGTATTATTTAAGGATAACTTTTAATACAGACACTGCTTATACAAAAGTTATGTGAATTATGAAGTGATTGTAGTACATTGTCTCGTAGGAACTGCTCAATTCCACATTAAGTTCTACTTAAGGATAACTTTATTACAAACACTGATTATAGAAAAGTATGTGAGTTATGAATGATTATAGCACATTGTCCCGTGTGAACTGCTAAGTCGTCCAGTTCACATTTTTCAAGTTTTTCTGCAGTTTCTCGTGAAAATCCTCCAAGTAAACATTCTTCGTCATTTTTCTTAACCAATGAAAAAGATAGTATTCACCTAGCTCAAAGATGTCACCAACATAAAAATGATTTAACACGAATGGAAATTTATAGCTTTCCTCATTATGGTTGGAAAATTAGAATACTTCACTTACTAATAATATTTACACTGAAGTGACAAAAGTCATGGGATAGCAATATGCAAATTTTCATATGGCAGTAGCATCGCGTAGAACAGGTATAAATGCGCAGTGCTTTCGCAGAGCTTTCATTTCCGTACAAGTTATTCATGTGAAGAGGTTTTGACGTGATGATGACCGCACGACGGGAATTAACAGACTTTGAACGCGGTATGTCAGTTGGAGCTAGACGCATGGGTCATGCCATTTCGGAAATCGTTAGGGAATTCAAGATCCACTTTGTCAAGAGTGTACCGAGAGTATGAAATTTCAGGCATAACATCCCACCATGGACAGCCCAGTGGTCGACCGCCTGCACTTAACGACCGAGACCGGCGACGTCTGCAAAGAGTCGTAAATTCTAACAGACAAGCAACATTGCGTCAAATAACCGCAGAAATCAATGTGGGACGTACAAGGGACTTGTCTGTTAGAACTGTGCGGAGAAATTTGGCTTTCTTGGGCTATTCCAGCAGAAGACCGACTCGAGTGCCTTTACTGACAGAACGACATCGCTTGAAGCGACTCTCGTGGGCACGTGAGCATATCGGTTGGTCCCTAGATGAATGGAAAACCGTGGCCTGGTCGGATGAGTCGCGATTTCAGTTGGTAAGAGCTGATGGTAGGGTTCGAGTGTGGCGCAGACCCCACGAAGCCATCGACCCCAACTGTCAGCAAGGCACTGTTCAAGCTGGTGGTGGCTCCGTAATGGTGTGGGCTGTTTTTTCATGGCATGGACTTGGTCCTCTGGTGCGACTGGATCGAACATTGACTGGAAATGCTTATGTTCAGCTATTTGGAGATCACTTGCAGCCATTCATGGACTTCATGTACCCAAACAACGATGGGAATTTTTATGGATGACAATGCGCCATGTCACCGGGCCGCAACTGTTCGCGATTGGTTTGAAGAACATTCTGGACAATTCCAACGAATGATCTGGCCACATAGATCGCCCGACATGAATCCCATCGAGCATTTATGGGACATCATCGAGAGGTCTGTTCGTGCCCAAAATCCTGCACCATCAACGATTTCACAATTATGGACGTCTATCGGGACAGCATGGCTCAATATTCCTGCAGCAGACTTCCAACGACTTGTTGAGTCCATGCCACATCGAGTTGCTGCACTTCGCCGGGCGAAAGGAGGGCCGAAACGATATTAAGAGGTATCCCATGACTTTTGTCAGTTCAGTGTATAATGATAGAGTTTTATGCACAATTGTTATGATCGATAAGTGCACACATTTCTTTGTACTCAGTTAATTAGATTTTCCACGAAAGCTTAATCAACATAATGCTTCTATAATTACAAATATAATGAAAAATATTTCTGTAATAGCAAAAAACTTTTTTCTTAAATCTTTTCAAGAGCTATCAAGAGTTAATCAGAAAGGTAACGATGCTTAGAATAAACTTAATCGGAGAAACACACACAAAAAAACAGGGTCTGTAGGAATCGATTTATGTAATTGAATGACAGCGGTTACCAGACGACTGCACTTAATGTTAACGTTTGACGCTGAATCGCGAAATGCTATTTCACCTCCAGACAGTTGATTAGGGCGGTTGTTTCATTTAATTACTCCCGAAGTCAATCTACCCTTCTTTTTTTTTTCGGTAGTGAAATGGAAAGAAAACATTTAAGAATAAGAATTTTTAAAAAAGATAGTTTTAATTCAGGTATGTGTTTAAGAGCATTATATTGATTGGAATCTTATTTAAATTAGAAATACTTATGAAACTCATTAATTATAGCTTTAAAAAATATGTAAAAACCAATGTAGTGTAATAACCAGAATATATATTATATCGTTAATGGTTATGAATGAAGTGTTTGAAATTTAATTAATAATACTTTAATTCTTCCTATTTTGAAGTTTTATTTTTTTAATTAGATTTTTATTTTAATTTATCAAGCTATTCATTAATAATTGATTTAAAAAAAACCTACAGATTCTAAAAAAATGGAGGGGGTGGGGTCATTTAGTCGAACCGGAAATATGAAAGTGTGAACGACCCCAAATACAGAACTTGTGTAAAAAGTAATTTTTCAAAAATTAATGTGAGATAAGAAATGAACATTAACCCATAGAAATATTTTTCAAGATTATAGTAATATCAGAAATCACCCTTAACCCATAAAGGTATTCTTCCAGAATTTGAGTACTGTAACCGTGTTTCCTCCACCTACACACTGGCAAGAGCGCTTCTATTTGGCGTTCAGGAGAAATGCTCAGTCGACCTCGAGACTCTCACTCGAGAGGAAACATATTTAGCGCATCTCGCCACATTAGTTGGCCTCGAGACTCACATCCGCGAAGAACTTCAACGCAGCCTGTATTCCCACTGAGAAGCGTTTGGTTTATAATCTTTCATCTCGAGAGAAAATATATTTAGCGCCTCCCGTCGCATTAGTTGGCTTACAGACTCTCACTCAGAGAGAAAGTAAAAAAATTGTGTGTAGGAATCGATTTACGTAATTGAATGACAGCGGTTACCAGACGACTGCACTTAATGTTAACGTTTGATGCTGAAACGCGAAATGCAATTTCACCTCCAGACAGTTGATTAGGGCGGTTGTTTCATTTAATTACTCCCGAAGTCAATCTACCCTTCTTTTTTTTTTTTTCGGTGGTGAAATGGAAAGAAAACATTTAAGAATAAGAATTTTTAAAAAGAACATTTTAATTCAGGTATGTGTTTAAGAGCATTGTATTGATTGGGAGTCTTATTAAAATTAGAAAATACTTATTGAAGTCATAAATTATAGAATTAAAAAATATATAAAAACCGATGAAGTGTAATAGTCACTATATATATCGTTAATGGTTATGAATGAAAAGTTTGGAATTTATTTAATAATGATTTAATTCTTCATATTTAAAATTTTTAAATATTTTTTTTATTTTAATTAGATTTTTATTTTTTCAATTTTATTTTAAATTATTAAGTTATCCTTTAAAAAAAACACAGATTAGTTTGTTGAAATTCTGTGAAAAAAAGGGAGGGGGTATCATTTAGTCGTACCTAAAGTATAAAGTATACTGATATCCGAAATGAACGTTAATTCATAGAGAGATTTTTCGATTATAGTAATATCAGAAATCAATAAAACCCATAAAAGTATTTTCCAAAATTCTAGTATTTTAACCATGCTTCTTCCTACACACCCTTTGGGTTCAGGAGAAATACTCAATCGGCTACCTTGAGACTCTCACTTGAATACAGTATTTCATCCAGAGAGGAAATATTTTTAGAGCATCCCGGCGCATTAGTTGGCCTACAGACTCACTTAGAGAGGAATTATATTTCGCGCACCTTGCGCGTATCCGAGTTTCGGGTTTCTAGTTTCTATGTTTCGAGTATCAGACTTTCGAGTCCTTCCGCGAATCTATTATCTGTCTTTAAATGTTTTAAATATTGTATGTGTCTAATTGCATGTGTGTGGTGTTTGTGCTTGTGTAAATAAAGCTATGAGTTTTCAAATCTGTGCTCTTCTCATATATATATATATATATGTGTGTGTGTGAGAGAGAAAGAGAAACAAAAATAAGAGTTTTGTTTTCCAATGTATTGCATCTGATAGCCCTTTTATGAGCTTAAATATTGTGTTTTGATTTTAAAATAACAGATTTTTTCTCAAATATCAGAGTTGATATTGTTCCACATCTCAACCCGCAACCTTCTAGAATCTATCCAGTGTCTTGGGATGCTACTTATAAGGAGCTTGCTTTAAAATTTCAAATAATACAAAGCACACTTGGGATGCCATGTCAAGGGACTTGGTTGGAATGCATTTGAATAGAAAGACACGTTTACGATTCCATCCTCAATTTTTTCCAAACACACAGCAGTTGATTTAAAGCTAGGGTTGGTAGTCTTATCCTGCTGGTATTTATTACAGCGGAAATTGTTTGGGTAAAGTGATGGAATGTCTTCGTTGAAAATATGTGTTAAAACGTATTTCTGATAGTAATCCGAGTTAATTTTGGTATTTATTTCTACTTTAATTATTTTGTTTTCCGTTATAATAGAATTCAGTTATAATCATTAAATGATTGACAAAACTTTGCTTGTTTTCTTTCAAACCAACATTTTAGGCTTTTTTATTCTTGTTTTCGGAGGTAAATCGACCTTTATCTTTTGCAATCAGATAAATATATCCCTGCCTCATTAACTTCAACTAGGTATTTTCTTTTTTAATCTGCCAAATAATTTTCAAACAACAATCTGCGCATAATCTTACCTGATAAACATGTTTTGGCGTTAGCTGGTGAATATGATGTTTGTTTGTTTTCATGTTTTAGTTTTAAACTAGATTTTATAATTCTGTTTAAATTTCCTGTACAGATGTAGAGATGTAATCTTATTAGTTAAAAAAACTTATGCGGCAGTAATGTATTAAGCAAATATAAAATTCGATATTTAATTAACTAATACGTAAATGACAACTCACCGGGGAATTCATTAGTTATTTTCTTTTCTTATAGAAGCTCTTCACAATAATGAAAAAATGATTTATTTAGATTTTAGCATGCAAGAGAACATATAATGGTATTAAAAATTAAGAAAAATTTCGTTTTTAGTTGATTATCTCCAAAATTATTGAACAGATTTGAATGAAATTAAGTACAGCTATGGGTTAGGTATAAAAACAATAGTTACAACCACACAATAGTTATCGTACACCTGCATGATCCTGGATAAGATTCTTCATCATTAGAAGCTCTAAACGGAACTTATAATATCGAAAATAAAAATAATAGTGCGAAAATAAATTAATAGTGCGCGTGGTCTTAATTATACAACTCTTAACAGGTAAATTCACATTAAAAAATTTTAAGTTTCTAGAGAAGTTGGTACTAGTGTTTAAGCAATACTGTTTTCAGGTTCTGGTGGAAGGCGAATTGAAATTTTAATCCCACGAGTGTCCCTAAAGTTCTAGGAGAAGTCTGGAGCGCTGGCTAACTAATCCATCTAGGGGATATCTTACATTTCCAGAAATTCGTCGACCATATGAGGCGTGTTTTCAGCCATTAAAAGAAAACAGAGCCTACTGTGTCCTTAGAAATTCAAACATGTGCCCCATGTCACACATGCGCCCTATCACTATATTGCACAGTAGTCAAAGTGCATCTGACAAAGACATGGAGATGTGAGTGCCACATCCAGCTCAATGATTGCCTACACCAGGGGTCTCCAAACTACGACCCGCGGGCCAAATCCGGCCCGCCAGTGTCATCAATCCGGCCCGCGATGGCGAATAGCTTATTGTTGCTGTAATAAGTCGGATAAAAAAACACAGAATGATAATAACTCGGTTCTATTGGCTTGCTAGGTAAAGCTTAATGGCAAGCATAATACGCAGAAAATGTAACTTAAGCATAACAACTGACAAATAATTGAAATGAATCCCACAAACATTATAAACTAGTGAACTTCCCGTGGTTATCATCTGTAGTTATACCTACCTATTTCCGCTTTTAATTACTAGATGTCGCCAAGTGTCACGCTCGTTAAGATACACACAATAGTATTTGTAATAATTGAACCAGCGAATTTAGCAAGCGTATGCTCGCTCAGAGCGCGTACTCGGCGACTAGTCTAGAAATTACAGATAATGGCAGAAAAATTAAAACGGTTTTGGCCCTTGGTACTTACTGGAGGAAACAGTGTGGCCCTAAGGCTGGAAAGTTTGGAGACCCCTGGCCTACACCATCAAGCCTCCACTGCCATAAAATTCTCTTTCTCAGATATTGGAGGACAAGTAGGAATCCGATGGTTCTCACAGGATAAATTTACATCGAGAATAAAGAGTTTAGGCAGGGCTGTAACTAGAATGAAAGGTCTACCATTTATTTCTAGTTTAAAGTCAATGTTATTTGTAGACTTTAAAATGAAATCTAATATAAGTAGAAATAACCCAACAGCAAACTCCCTTTTCGCAAACAGATCTCTCTCGTATACCTTCCTGGAATGAATAATCCTTGAAAATCGTGTTCCTGTGGCCAAATGAAAGTCACGAGAGAAATGAGAAGCTATTGAATACGCATCACTTGTAAAGGACAAATTGTAATCTTTATTTTCTGTCGTTGATTTTGAGTAATCGCGATTTGGCTTTCTCTCTTGGGATTCAGTATCTTTCAACTGATTCTGTAAGTTGATTACAACTCTTTTAGTCTCTAGCAATCTACATTTTAGTCTGCCCTGTTTCCAGTCTTCCCATGATTTGATAAAACTTTGGTAGGTACTCATTTTAATTTTTTGCCTTTGAAGTTCCACGAATGTTCTGCAAAAAATCCCATTAAATATTTTAAGGTATCTGAGGGAATAAAAAGCACAAATTTTCTCTTAATTTTTCCTTCTGATTCTGAGAAATTTTCATTAAAAATATTTAAATTCATTTGCTATCCAAAAACTAAAAAATTTTAGTTAACTTATAAAACAAATTGTCATACAATTCTCTGTCACTGTCATATAATTCTCTTTGACAGATTTGATAAAAGGAAAACATTTATATTTCAAAAATAATAACTTTTATATAACAGTTTTTCTTCTGTTTTTTAAGAATTCTAAGTTTCAAAACTTATATGCTACCCGATTTCAGCATTCTTCAATTTAAATTGCTATTGTCTGTTCTTATTTACTATATTGGAAAATTAATAGTTTAAAAACGTGTCTGCATAATATTAAAACTCCAAATAAAATTCTCAAAAAAAAAATATTTATTGTTTAAATCTTCTCCTGAACGTAATTTTCATTAAAAATATTTAAACTCATGAGGTATCCAAAACAAAAACATAATTTTCGATCGCTTAACCAAATCAAAACCGCGTGAAATGCCATAATTGTTAGTTTCAATAAACAAAACCTCTTCCTCAACAATTTTTAACCTCTTGATTTCGGAAAATCATTCCTGACGGTTAACCATCACCATTGACCTCTTCTTTTTTCTTTTTTTTTTTTTTTTTTTTTATTTCCTCATCCATTCCAAAACCAGAAAGCCACGGGGGCAGAATAATCGGCAGCTGATTAAAAAGCCGATTTCGTGCCGGTACAGAAGAAGAGGACCGATGGATCAGAAGCGATAAAGAAAAAAAAAAGCAATAGAATAATAAAAAAAAAAAAAAAGAACACAGCAAAAGGGAAGAAGAAGAATCGACTATTCAGCGACGGTTGCAGTTTTCAGTGACTCTGAATGGGAAATAATTAGGGTAACGGAAATCGGATTGCGCTTCGGGCGTCTATGTTTTGGACCAAAACAAAAGAATCATTTCCGTCTAAATGCGAAGATCAACGGGCCAGAAAGTAAGGCGATTGCGGCGGTACAGAATAACCTCCTCCCGATACAAATTGAAGAGGTTGTTTCTGTCTTTTTTTATAGCGTGCCGATTTGATTTTCGAAGCTTTTTATTTTCCCACTGATATTTGATGACGAAACTAGTAGGGTTAATTTTTTTTCTACGTTGGGAAAAACTCTTATAGGGTAATAGTGCCTTTGAGAAACCTCGCTGTAAAGCTTACAAAGGCTTCACATTTAATTATATTCTATTTCTGATTGGCCATTGTTTAGAATCTTATCATCTTGAAGTTAACTGTTAATTGTACCATGCTCATATGAAAAATTTAGAAATGGATCTCATCCTTAGTTTAATAAATCGCCATTTTTCCTACTTTTTTTTTAATCTACACATCCGGATTTGTTCGATAGAAAGCTGTTCATGCACAATTTTTTTTTTTTTTCATTTTATTTTTATAAAGGAAAATTCTCTTTTTACTAGTGAACTATTACTTCTGTTTGTTTTTTTCCACTATATTTTCTTTTTTTAATAATATAAGTAAATCACAATCGTCTGCTCGAATTTAATATGGAAGATTAATCTTTTCCAAAGGTGTCTGTTCAAGAATAAAACTCCATTTTTCGCAATAAAATTCCTCAAAAAATATGCATTTATATTTAATAGCTTTTTCTGGACGCAATTTTCATTAAAAATATTTCAACTCGTTAACTATCCAAAACAAAAACAAAACAGAACGTTTTCGATCGCTTAACCAAATCAAGACTGTGTGAAATGCTATAATTGTCAGTTTTCATAAATAAAACCTCTTTTCATTTTAAAACCTTTTTTTCATCTCAAAACCATTTTTTTCTCTTGCTTCCTGGAAAAGCATTCCTGACGGTTAACCATCACTATTTACCTCTCCTATTTGTTTTTATTTCCTCGTCCACTCCAAAAAAAGAAAGCCACGGGAGCAGAATAATCGGCAGCTGATTAAAAAGCCGATTTTATGCTGGTATAAAAGAAGAGGACCCATGTATTAGAAGCGAAAAAGAAAAAAAAGTAATAGAATAAAAAAAAAAAAGAACACACAGCAAAGGGAAAAAGAAGAAGAATCGACTATTCAGCGACGGTTGCAGTTTTCAGTGACTCTGAATGGAAAATAATTAGGCTAACGGAAATCGGATTGCGCTTCGGGCGTCTATGTTTTGGGCCAAAACAAAAGAATCCTTTCCGTCTAAATGCGGAGATCAACGGGCCAGAAGTAAGGCGATTGCGGCGGTACAGAATAACCTCCTCCCGATACAAATTGAAGACGTTTCTGCTGTCTTTTTTATAGCATGCCGATTTGATTTGGGAAGCTTTTTTCTTTCCTATTGATATTTGATGACGAAACTAGTATTTTTTTCTACGTTGGCAGAAGTTCTTAAAGGGTAATAGTGCCATTGAGAAAACTCACTGAAACATTTACAAAGGCTCAATATTTAATTATATTCTATTTCTGAGAATTTCTATTTCTGAAAGTAATAGAATAAAAAAAAAAGCAGAAAAGTGAAGAAGAAGAAGAATCGGCTATTCAGCGACGGTTGCAGTTTTCAGTGACTCTGAATGGGAAATAATTAGGGTAACGGAAATCGGATTGCGCTTCGGGCGTCTATGTTTTGGACCAAAACAAAAGAATCATTTCCGTCTAAATGCGGTGATCAATGTGCCAGAAGTAAGGCGATTGCGGCGGTACAGTATAACCTCCTCCCGATACAAATTGAAGAGGTTGCTGCTGTCTTTTTTATAGTGCCGATTTGATTTTGGAAGCCTTTTTTTTCCATTGATATTTCATGACGGAACTAGTAGGGATATTTTTTTTCTTGGTTGGGAAAGGCTCTTAAAGGGTAATAGTGCCATTGAGAAACCTCGCTGTAAAGCTTACAAAGGCTTCGTATTTAATTTTATTCTACTACTGATTTACCATTGTTTAGAATTTTATCAGCTTGAAGTTGACTCTTAATTGCATGCTCATATGAAGAATTTAGAAATGCATGTCATCATTATTTTTAATTAATCGCCTTTTTTTTCGCCCCTAATCTACAAATCCGTATTTGTTCTATAAAAACTCCTTATGCATAATTTTTTTTTTTTTAATTTTTATAAATGAATTTGTACCTCTTTCTACTAATGAACTATTAATTCTATTTTTTTTTTCTACTAGCATTTTTATTTTTTTAATAAATTCAAGTAGATAATGCCAAACTAAAAGGAAAGCAATTACAGTTTAAAAACAGTGACAACTGTTACGTAAAAATTTGATATAACAATTGTCATTATTTTAGTCAAGTCAAGTTTCAAATATCATGCTGCCAACTTTGAAAGAAACTTTTTAATTTAAATCGCAATCGTCTGTTAGAATTTAGAATATTACAAAATTAATCGTATCCAAATGTTTCTACATAAAAATAAAAATTCTTCCAATCAATTTTTTCAAAAAAAATGTTTATTTTTATATCTTTCTTTAAAATATTCATTTAAGATATTTAAACAAAAACTAAAAACAAAAAACACCATTTCAATCGCTTAACCAAACCAATACTGTGTGAAAGGGCATAATTGTCAGTTTCTATGAACAAAATCTCTTCCTCAACCATTTTTCCCCCTTGATTCCCGGAAAATCATTCCTGGCGGTTAACCATCACTATTTACCTCTTTTACTTTTTTTTTTTATTTCCTCATCCACTCCAAAACCAGAAAGCCACGGGAGCAGAATAATCGGCAGCTGATTAAAAAGCCGATTTCGTGCCGGTATAGAAGAAGAGGACCGATGAATTAGAAGCGAAAAAGAAAAGAAAAAGTAATAGAATAAAAAAAACACACAGCAAAGGGAAGAAGAAGACGAAGAATCGACTATTCAGCGACGGTTGCAGTTTTCAGTGACTCTGAATGGGAAATAATTAGGGTAACGGAAATCGGATTGCGCTTCGGGCGTCTATGTTTTGGACCAAAACAAAAGAATCATTTCCGTATAAATGCGGAGATCAACGGGCCAGAAGTAAGGCGATTGCGGCGGTACAGAATAACCTCCACCCGATACAAATTGAAGAGGTTGTTGCTGACTTTTTTATGGCATGCCGTTTGATTTTGGGAAGCTTTTTTTTTCCCATTGATATTTGATGACGATACTAGTAGGGTTAATTTTTTTTTCAACGTTGGAAAAAGCTCTTAAAGGGTGATAGTGCCGTTGAAAATGCACGAAACATTTACAAATGCTCAATATTTAATTATATGCCAATGCTGATTGACCATTGTTTAGAATTTTATCAGCTTGAAATTACTGTTATTCGTATGTTTCAAAAAAAATTTGGAAATGTATTTCGTCATTAGTTTAATTAATCGGCATTTTTTTTCTCTTCTTTTATCTAATTATCTAATATGCACATCCGGATTTGTTTGATAGATAACTTAATAAGCGCAATTTTTTTTCTTTTAATTTTTATAAATGAGAATTCTATCTTTTTCTGCTCGTGAGCTATTACTTCTATTTTTTTTCTACTGGTATTTTTCTTCCTTTAATAAATACAAGTAGTTAATGCCAATGTAAAAGGAAAGCAATGGCATTTTAAAAACAGTGACAGCTGTCTTAAAACAATTTCATATAACAACTATCATTTCTTAAACTCATCTGTTAACCTTTTAATTCTAAGAAAACAATAAATACAAGAATATAATGCTGAATTAAAAGGAAAGCATTTGCATTCCAAAAACAATAACTGTTGTTATATATTTATTTTATATAACATCTGTCATTATTTTAGTCAAGTTAAGTTTCAAACCTCAATGGGTTCCAAATTTGATAGTAACATTTTATTTTAAATCACTATCGTCTGCTCGAATATAGAATATCGGGAAATTAATTGTTTCCAAAGGTGTCTACATAAGAATAAAACTCCATTTCTCCCATTCAAATTTCATAAAAATATCTATTTATTGTTTACATTATATTCTGAATATAATTTCCATTAAAAATGCTTAAACTCAAGAACTGTCCAAAGCAAACACAACGTTTTCGACCGTTTAACCGAATCAAAACTGTGTGAAAGGGCATAATTGTCAGTTATCATAAACATAACCTCTTCCTCGACCATTTTTCCCGCTTGATTCCCGGAAAATCATTCCTGACGGTTAACTATCATCACTATTTACCTCTTCTTTTTTTATTCTCTCATCCACTCCAAAGCCAGAAAGCCACGGGAGCAGAATAATCGGCAGCTGATTAAAAAGCCGATTTCGTGCCGGTATAGAAGAAGAGAACCCATGGATTAGAAGCGAAAAAAAAAAAAAAAGAATAAATAGGAATAAAAAAAAACACAAGCAAAGGGAAGAAGAATCGAACTATTCAGCGGCGGTTGCAGTTTTCAGTGACTCTGAATGGGAAATAATTAGGGTAACGGAAATCGGATTGCGCTTCGGGCGTCTATGTTTTGGACCAAAACAAAAGAATCCTTTCCGTCTAAATGCGGAGATCAACGGGCCAGAAGTAAGGCGATTGCGGCGGCACAGAATAACCTCCTCCCGATACAAATTGAAGAGGTTGCTGCTGTCTTTTTTATAGTGCCGATTTGATTTTGGAAGCCTTTTTTTCCATTGATATTTCATGACGGAACTAGTAGGGATATTTTTTTTCTTGGTTGGGAAAGGCTCTTAAAGGGTAATAGTGCCATTGAGAAACCTCGCTGTAAAGCTTACAAAGGCTTCGTATTTAATTTTATTCTACTACTGATTTACCATTGTTTAGAATTTTATCAGCTTGAAGTTGACTCTTAATTGCATGCTCATATGAAGAATTTAGAAATGCATCTCATCATTAGTTTCACTAATCGCCAATTTTTTTTCGCCCCTAATCTACAAATCCGTATTTGTTCTATAAAAACTCCTTATGCATAATTTTTTTTTTTCTTTTAATTTTTATAAATGAATTTGTACCTCTTTCTACTAATGAACTATTAATTCTATTTTTTTTTTCTACTAGCATTTTTATTTTTTTAATAAATTCAAGTAGATAATGCTGAACTAAAAGGAAAGCAATTACAGTTTAAAAACAGTAAAAACTGTTACGTAAAAGTTTTATATAACAACTGTCATTATTTTTGTAAAGTTTCAAATCTCATGCTGCCAATTTTGAAAGAAACTTTTTAATTTAAATCGCAATCGTCTGTTAGAATTTAGAATATTACAAAATTAATCGTATCCAAATGTGTCTACATAAAAATAAAAATAAAAATTCTTCCAATCAATTTTTTCAAAAATAAATGTTTATTTTTTATATCTTCTCTTTAACGTAATATTCATTTAAGATATTTAAACAAAAACAAAAACAAAAAACACCATTTCCAATCGCTTAACCAAACCAATACTGTGTGAAAGGGCATAATTGTCAGTTTCTATGAACAAAATCTCTTCCTCAACCATTTTTTCCCCTTGATTCCCGGAAAATTATTCCTGGCGGTTAACCATCACTATTTACCTCTTTTAGTTTTTTTTTTATTTCCTCATCCACTCCAAAACCAGAAAGCCACGGGAGCAGAATAATCGGCAGCTGATTAAAAAGCCGATTTCGTGCCGATATAGAGAAGAGAACCGATGAATTAGAAGCGAAAAAGAAAAGAAAAAAGTAATAGAATAAAAAAAAAGAACACAGAGCAAAGGGAAAAAGAAGAAGAATCGACTATTCAGCGACGGTTGCAGTTTTCAGTGACTCTGAATGGGAAATAATTAGGGTAACGGAAATCGGATTGCGCTTCGGGCGTCTATGTTTTGGACCAAAACAAAAGAATCATTTCCGTCTAAATGCGGAGATCAACGGGCCAGAAGTAAGGCGTTTGCGGCGGTACAGAATAACCTCCTCCCGATACAAATTGAAGAGGTTGCTGCTGTCTTTTTTATAGCATGCCGATTTGATTTTGGAAGCTTTTTTCTTTCCCATTGATATTTGATGACGAAACTAGTATTTTTTTTCTACGTTGGGAGAAGTTCTTAAAGGGTAATAGTGCCATTGAGAAAACTCGCCGAAACATTTACAAATGCTCAATATTTAATTATATTCTATTTCTGATTGTACATTGTATAGAATCTTATCAGCTTGAAGTTTACTGTTAATCGTATGTCAAATGAAAATTTGGAAATGTATTTCGTCATTAGTTTAATTAATCGGCATTTTTTTTCTCTTCTTTTATCTAATTATCTAATATGCACATCCGGATTTGTTTGATAGATAACTTAATAAGCACAATTTTTTTTTCTTTCAATTTTCATAAAGGAAAATTCTATCTCTTTCTACTATGGAAATATTAATTCTATTTTTTTTCTACTGGAATTTATCTTTTTTTAATAAATACAAATAGATAACGCCGCACTAAAAAGAAAGCAATCATATTTTTAAAAATAGTGACAGCTGTTTCATAACATATTCATATAACAGCTGTCATTTCTTAATTTCATTTATTTAACTTTTAATTCTAGGTAAATAATAAATACAAGTATATAATACCGAACTAAAAGGAAAGCAATTACATTCTAAAAATAATGACAGCTGTTATATAAAAATTTTATATAACAATTGTCATTATTTTAGACGAGTCAAGCTTCAAATCTCATATGTTGCCAAATTTGTAAGAAACTTTTTGATTTATATCACTCTCGTGTGCTCGAATTTAAAATATTGGAAAATTAATCGTTTTGAAAAGTGTCTACATAAGTTTAAAATTCCATTTCTACCAATTAATTTTTTCAAAAATATATGGTTTTTTTATATCTTCTCTTTTAATGTAATTTTCATTAAAGATATTTAAACTCATGAGTTATCCAAAACGATCGATCGCTTAACCAAAACAAAACAGTGCGAAATGGCATAATTGTCAGTTTTCATAAGCAAAACCTCTTCCTCAACCATTTTTCCCGCTTGATTCCCGGAAAATCATTCCTGACTGTTAACCATCGCTATTTACCTCTTCTACTTTTTATTTATTTCCTCATCCACTCCAAAACCAGAAAGCCACGGCAGCAGAATAATCGGCAGCTGATTAAAAAGCCGATTTCGTGCCGGTATAGAAGAAAAGGACCGATGGATTAGAAGTGAAAAAGAAAAAAAAATAGAATAAAAAAGAACACAGCAAAGGGAAAAAGAAGCAGAAGAATCGACTATTCAGCGACGGTTGCAGTTTTCAGTGACTCTGAATGGGAAATAATTAGGGTAACGGAAATCGGATTGCGCTTCGGGCGTCTATGTTTTGGGCCAAAACAAAAGAATCATTTCCGTCTAAGTGCGGAGATCAACGGGCCAGAAGTAAGGCGATTGCGGCGGTACAGAATAACCTCCTCCCGATACAAATTGAAGAGGTTGCTGCTGTCTTTTTTATGGCATGCCGATTTGATTTTGGTAGTTTTTTTTTTTTCTCATTGATATATGATGACGATACTAGTAGGGATATTTTTTTTCCTTCGTATGAAAAAGCTCTCAAAGCGTAATAGTGCCATTGAGAAATTTTGCTGTAAAGCTTACAAAGGTTTCGTATTTAATTATATTCTATTTCTGTTTCACCATTGTTTAGAATTTTATCAGGTTTAGTTGACTGTTAACCGTTTGTTCACATGAAAAACTTAGAAATGCATCGGCTTCCGGGAAGACTTTTAACAATAACTAATCCCGCATTTGCCTGTCTGCGGGAAAACATCAGGAAAACTTCCACCAGTTAGTCTAACTAACGAGGCAAGGTGCTGAACATCACAGACATCATAGAAACTGCATCGAAACAGTGTCTACAGCAATGCTGTCAGCGGATTGAATCTCAGCCCTAATGCTCACTAGCGTCTCACGTTATCACTGAGCCACGAATCGGACTTTTTTTCTTTTAAATTTTAAAAATGAAGATTTTATTTTTTTCAACTAGTTTTGGTGTATTTCTTAATAAACAGAAATTAAACATCTCACAAGTTTCTTTATTTGTCAGTGTTCAATCTAAAATACTTTATCATTATATAAGCCAAGCTTTCTGAAATTTAATGTTTATTTAAGAAATGTTTCAGAAATAATTTGATTTTGGGATATATTTAATTACTTCGGAGCAGCAATAAAATTTCTTATCAACAAAAAAAATATGAAATGTCCGCTCATAATTAGCAATATACTTTTAATGTATTTTTATATGGAAATTTATGAATAACGTATGCGTTTTATTTTTCCATTTCTCTATTACTTTCCAATTTAAACAAACTGAAAATAAAAAAAAATTATACACTCTTAATAACTTTTGTAATAATCATTAAAACCTTCGCATAAGTGGTAAAGTTCGAAATAGCTCAAAGTAAACTAACTTGTGATTCAATGCATTTAATTAACAAAATTCATTAACATAGTTAATAAATTAGCTTTTGTAATTTTAAAACTTTTGGGAATTTTGCCACAAAAATTGAACAATTTATTCTTTTTCACACGCTGAGTAGATTGTGTTAAAAAAACTTTGTTCCCAATTGAAAAAATTTTGAATTAGCGATTAACATAGTCAATTAATCGCTAATTCAATTTTTCCTATAGGAAACCAAGTTTTTTAACGCAATAGACTCAGAGTGTAGCAAATAGTATGGTCAATTTTGTGACAAAATTCCGAAAAGTTTTAAAATTTCAAAAATGGGCCCGAACCAATATTACAATCATTTCATTAACTTAAAAAAATTTTACCGTTTTTTTTCATTATGATTACTAAGAAAAGGGCAAGAAGAATCTGTTTGATTTCATTGAAAAAAGGTTTGTAAATAATAAAAAATAATTAAAATGGTTTATTTATTTAATAATGATTCAAACATTTATTATTTACATTCTTGATATTTATTTACATTTTTTTATAACATTTACACATTTATTATTTACATTTTTTTTGTAGCCATCTTTAATATCCTAATACAATCGCATCAAAAGCTAACAACAATGCCGATCACAATTTATTTTTAACTAGGCTAAATTAATTAATTGAAGGCAGATCTATAAAGAATTTTTTTAGTTTATAGAGCAGTGCGTCAGGAGCAAAAAGGTATAGTTTTCCTTTTTTTTTCACGGTTTATTTATGGCTAA
The DNA here is from genome assembly GCA_021605075.1 of Caerostris darwini. Taxonomy (NCBI): domain Eukaryota; kingdom Metazoa; phylum Arthropoda; class Arachnida; order Araneae; family Araneidae; genus Caerostris; species Caerostris darwini. The sequence continues at coordinate 199,128 of BPLQ01014641.1, forward strand.
TTATTCAAAGTGAAATGATTTTTTTTTTCAACTTATGGATTAAAAAAAAATTTTTTAATAAAATCTAATGGGAATTCTGGCCAAAGGATTTTTTTAACATTTCCAAAAGAATTGAATAACAGATTAACTATTTATATTTATTCCCAGTTTTTAATCTTTTAAAAAGATCGGGCTTAATTATTTTTTATTTAAAACTAAAATTGTGTTAAGTGGAATTAATAAAGCATTTAAATCAGATTAAAATAAATGAAATTCATATTTACGAAGTAATATTTCAAATTATTATATAATTATCAATTTGTAACACTTTGAAGTTTGAAAAAGTTTTTTTCAAACGTTTGTTTTAAAACTTTGATTTCAAATTATTTCGTAATTCACTTTTTATTAACTCATTATTTTAACAGCGAATTAATATTTTTTAATTATTTTTTTCAAAACAAACCGTTAAAACATTTTATTAAAGTATTTTATAGGATTCTGTTCTCGCAATAACGATGTACTTATTTTATTTTTTATTCTTTTCAAATATTTTTACTAAAAATTATAGTTTGTTTTTATGAAGTATATAGTTCGTTTTTTAACGTTCATAATTTTTATTTAATATTTTAATGTATCCACTTGTTTTATATTTTTATTCATTGCTTATATTTTCGCTTCAATCGAAGTATTTATTTATTTATTTAATGTTTATTTATTATTCGTATCACGTGGTATCCGTCGTATTTCTGATTAAATAATTCTACCTTTGGATAGTAACGATGTTTTTAAATGTTTATGATTTGGAATTACTTTGTTTGTGATTCACTTTCCAATTACTCGTCTTTTTATAAGGAATCAATTCGTATTAATTATTTTTCTTATAACAAATCCAATAATAATTTATAATATTTTTTAAATATGCTTTCTTTGCAATAACGATGTAGTTATTTTATCTTTTATTTATTTCAAATATTATTATTGAAGTATATCGTTTATTAAATAAATAGTTTCTTATTATGACGTACGTAATTTTTATTAAATATTTTAATACATTCACTTGTTTCTTATTTCAATAAATTCTTTTTTAAATAAATACATATATCTCAAGTAAATATCTCAGTAAATAATATAGTGTATATGTAATTTAATGGGGATAGAAATAAAAGAGATTTGTTATTAATTTTCCACCGATCAAATGATTTATAAATAATTTTTAAATTGAATTTTAAAATTTTTTGAAATATTAATATTTATTACAACTTTGCTCAATTTCATTCAATGTAATATTTTATTTAATACTTCTGAAGATATTATACTACATTATTTAATAAAAATATCTTTCATTTTTAATACTTTATACGTAGTATATCTTATTATTTTACTCTTTAATGTCTCAGTCTTTTATTGCAAAACTCTTAAATTGCTATGCAATTTCCAAAAGAAAAGTGGGTTATTAGTTTAAAAACAAAATAATTTGTGATATTAACGCACTATGCTTTTGAAGCATTTAATTTTTGAGGACGGATTTCTTTGGAATTAGAAATAAAAAGATTTTTTATCCATAGAAATGCAGATAATATTTTGAATATGCTTATTGGAAAATTTTATAGCATCAATAAATATTGAAATCTAAATCATAATAAATTAAAATGATTAAAGCTATTTTTTAAATGTTCCACTTTAGATTAAAATGAAACTTAAACACGCATATTAATTATATAAACCATTCATATAAAAAAATAGCGAAACTAAATATCTATTGGTATTTTATATATGAACTTAAATTTCTTTTTTTTTCCTTCCTTGTTATTAAGTTCTTTTTGGCCAAATCCAAAATAGTTGGGATTCGGCGACATTTCTTCTCGCCCTAACGGTCCATGTCAGTGATTGCAAACATCGATTAACCAATAACTGCTTTTTAGAAGCAAGCGTGTATATGCATCTCCTATCAATAGTCAATTTACTTACTTTTACCTTATACTTCATGCAAATGAAAATCAGTTCCCTCTATAAGTTTCCTTAAACTATGACTATTATCCGTCGATGGGCTGCTCTTGATATGCATAAGTGGGATAAAACGTCGACTGATATACAGCAAAAAAAAATTGTTTTGATTTGATACCTCTGATTGCAGCAAAATTAACATAAATAACGCATCACGCAATAAGTCTCCAGTCTTGCAAAGAAAAACAATATTTTTCTTTTTAAAAATTCGACTTGTTCGTCAACAAGTTGATACATTTCTTTAAGAGCGATGCATTCATTCCAATGCTCCTCTAACTTTTCGATACCTTTTTTGTAGAACAATTTGTCTTTGCTGTTTCAAATGTTCATCAGTTTCTGCAATAATTTTCTCATTTGAGCCAGGAGTTTTTCCCTGGAGCGTCTTTTTGATGTCTGCAAAACGGCTAGTAGTAGCTGAGGGCCAGATCTGGAGAGTACGGGGACGGGGAAGCTATTCGAAGTGTTTTTTTCTTTCTAATGCAGCTGGCAAACACTTAGACAGCTTGGTCTTGGATGCCTTAAGGCAAGCGCTGCGCAGACGTACTCACTTTGCATGACCCAGGGGGCGCGTGTAACTTGAAGATCAGCCACGGACGCGGAGTAACAATGCCCCCGCAACGCTCTACGATCCTATTTACTGTTTAAAGTGGATTCCGAACCAATACATTTATTCAAATTAATCGGCCATTCAGGCCCCCTATTCGACGTGTAATTTATTCAATTTAATCATAGCTTTCAACGACTTGTGACATGGGGCATTGTCTTGGCGAAACCACCTTTTTTTTTTCTTAATTTCTACACTCAATCGCTACAATAATGGCATGTAAAATTCGCTATTGATAGTCTTATCTTTCTCAAAATAGTCGATGAACAAAATACAATATGAGTCCCAAAATATGGATTCCATAACCTTGCCTGCTGATTTTTGTTTTTGTTCGCTTTGGACGACTTTCACCAGCTGCTGTCCACTCAACTGACGATCATTTTGATTCAGTGTGTAGTAGCGGATTCATGTTTCATCCATTGTCCCTCGCCGACGCAAGAAATCCTTTTTATCTCGTTTGAGCAGCTACAAACAACGCCCTGAATCTCCGATGCGTTGTTGTTTTCGGTACTATGAGAGCAAACGCGGCACCCACTTCGAAAGCAACTTAAACATGCTCAAATTTTTGTGTAAAATGGTAGACACACTACCTTCTGATATCTTTAAGGTATCAACTATCTCATGCAACTTCACTTGAAGGTCTTTCAAAACTATTTTATGGATATATTTTTTATGTTTTCAGGAACAACTGCCGATTTTGGACGACCAGAGCGTACAGCATCATCGGTATTTGTATGACCACGTTTAAATTCAACCTACCAGTTAATAATAGCTGATTACTCTGGTGTAAAGTCTCCATAGTGTTTATCAAGCCACTATTAGGCTTCAACAACATTTTCTCCCATCAAAAAACAATGTGTAATCAACACACAAAATTCTTTTTTCTTTTTGTTTTGAAAATTACAAAACTAGTTCCACTAAAACCACTGTAACCTGTAAACTGGTTATCAGAATGTGAAGAAATTTTAACGTAAATCTTTTGATGGATGTCACTATCCAAAAATTATATGGTTTTGTCAACAGTGTTGTCATATATGTGTCATACATATGACTTATTGAATGATGTGTTATCTTATATATCCACTTTTTATTTTTGAAATTTTTGTTTCTTTTCAAGTCAATTTAAAAATAAAATAATAAAATATCTTATGTGCTATAAAATGTCTTATGTCTTAAATATTGGTTGTAGGAAATACCAGATCCCATCAAATAAGTGTATAATATGCTGAAATAAATGCGCTTATCATTGGAAAAACGCATGAAAATATTGTGGATAATATATAAAAAAAATCAGTTCTATGCATGTTATAAAGAAACTAAACTGTAATACACATACTTTGCAAAATATCTGAACAGTTTTAAAAATTATTTTAATATATTTAAACGTTATTTAAAAAAAATTTTATTATTTTCTAATATAAGTACAACTAATTTTATATTAAATCAAAGATCTACACAATTCTGATTTAAAGTGAAAAAATATTCCAATAGCTTTAATAAAGAAAATTATTAATTAAATATGTAATTTAAAAATTTATTTCAATCATAAAATATTCACATTAAAAATTATTTAAGTTTTATTATTAATAGTTTTATTTGTGATTATTTTACGAATAAAACTAATAATATTATACTCATATTATGATAAATTTTTGTTTTAGTGAAACATGAAATTATTCTCCAAAAAAAAACTATTTTTAAAATAAATCTAATTAAATGATTAAATAATTTAATTAAAAAGATTAAAAATTTAAATCAAATGAATTAAATTATTTCCTTGTTAACTTTCCGATATTTGAACTCCTACACGTGATTTCAGCGTAATCACATTTGCGCAAAAAGAAATCTATAATAACAATTTTTTTTTTTAAATTTGGAAAATTTTCTCTAATTAACATTTTTTTTGAATATCTTACGCTTTTCATAATAATTTCAAAAAAAGAATTTGTAATTTAAAAGACTGACGACTTTAGTAAGTTAACAGCATAAAAATGTTACTATGTTTCATAATTCATTTTTTCCATAACGGTAATTAATATTCAAATATTATATTATATATTAATTATTTTTTTAATATTCAAAAAATTTGTTTTTAATTTTGGAAAAAACTCATTATGCTGAATCAGTTGTGTTGAAAATCCTGAGTTCCGCAACGGAAAAATTCGCTTTAATTAAGCAAGTTCATTAATTTTGTTGATCAACTAAATTAAACTATACTTTAGTTATCATCAAGTCATGTCCAATGATACCATTTACGTGAACATTTAATTATAATTATAAAAGTTAGTGAGGATGACCTATATTTTTGGTCAATCGTTTGTTAAATGTAAATGCATATATAAATATATTATATTTGTTATGTTATACATGTTATATTTTATGATGATGATTTGCCAGATTGACGGAGAACCTTGGTTGCACAGCAACCTCTATTTTCTGCTTTGGGAATTAGAGAAGTTTCGTAAGCTTTATGCCCATTGATTAGATAGAAAAAGAGTAAGATATGTATATACGCATATATATATATATATTTGTTAAAAAAAAACTCACTTATTAATTGTTTTTATTTTTCAATTAATAAAAAATTAGGCATATATAATTTTTTTATATTATTATTATAATTTTTAAGAAGGTAATAGGAAAATAAACAAAAGAAATAATAATAATTGGTGGGGAAGTTTTGATTCAGTGGAGAAACTGCATGGTAATTCGGAAAAGAGGATATCGAAACGTTAATGAATAATATTCAGAACAGCGCGAGGTCTTTTGCGATTTTTGAAATCAGAAATGCCGTAATCATAGTTGCTTAGATGATTCAAAACAGAATTATTAATATTTGGAATGGAGTTACAAAAATTTTGTGCAATTTTATAAACAAATTGTTTAAAATTTGGGAGGGAAAGAGCAGGTCTGATATCCTCATTTTGGAAAGACCAGGCTGAATTTGTAATCATAGTAGGATTTTATCTTCAAGTCTTTGTATGATCTCGAAATTCGACGGAGAAGTAGGTATCCAAATGGGACTCGCATATGCAATTATTGGACGCAAGTAGGTAAAATAAATGAGTTTTTTATTTTCCAAGGACATAGTAGAGTTCCTACAAATAAGTGGATACAGTACGTGAATGCATCTATTAAATTTATTAATCCCTAAGACAGTTGATGTGATGAACATAATTCAATTTAAGATCTAAAATTACACCCAAATATTTTGTTATATTTTATATACATACATAAAATGTTATACATAAAATACAATAATGCAAGGCTTTAACAGAGTTAGAAATGGTTAATGCGAAATTTTAGAACTATAGAAAAAATAGCGCGACTTAAACTATAAATTTTATTTGCACTGTTATTTTGTACTTATTCTCTGTTCAAACTAAAAATTTGAAAAGAATTTGTATAATTGGTCCTAAATGTAAAGATTTTCTAAAGTACTAATAAATAAGTTAATGATATAAATTTATTACTAACTTTAATCAGTATTTTATGTTATATAAAATAGTACCAAATATTTGGAAAAAACCTTGTCAAATTATTTTATTAATTTTCTATTTTGTGACACATACAAAATAAGAAGTTTTGCAAATTTATGACGAGGTTGACTTTTAAAATAAAAAATTATAACTGAAATTTTAATTTTATGATTTATTAAATAATTTTATAAATTTCATCACAAAACTATTTCGAAACCAATAATGAATTTTCTTGAAATATCAAAAAACTTAATCTATTAGATCAATTTGATCCAGTAGACTTCTAGATTCTTTTATCTATACTATAATTATTCTATATTACTAATATTATTCTATATTATAATCAATGAATAATAAAGAAAGAATATTGGTAAATACATTAAAAATGCCTTATATTTTCAAATATGGTTGATAAAAATATATAGTATAAAAAAAATATAAAGTTGTTTAGCCTTACAATGGCTAAAAGACAATTAAATTTTCTGTTTATTTTACTTCAAGAGCATTTAATAAAAATAAAAAATAAAGTCAGAGATTTTAATTTTATGATTCATAAAATAATGGTGTAAATTTCATGACAAAACTATTTTGGAACTAATAACGAATTTTTTTGAAATACCAATGAACATAATTAATCTACCAGATCAATTTGATATAACAGACTTCTAGAATTTTTTTTTATTTAAATAAATAAATAATATAAAAGAAAATTGGTAAATATATTAAAAATGTCTCATATATTGAGATTTTTCCAAACATGAAAAAGCTGTTTAGTCTTACAATAACTCCTAGACAATTAAAATTTCTGTTTCTTTTACTTCAAGGGCATTTAATAAAAATAAATATATATAATAATAATATATAATAAATATTTAATAAAAAATAAAAATTTCATTTGCTGGAGGAAATAATAGCACAAAAGCCGTTTTAGAATAAAAATTTTCAGAAATCAACAACCTTGTGCAATTTCTATAATTTTTACTGTAATATTTTTATCAGTTTGCCACTGCTAGTATGAACAGATACATAGAAATTTTCTTAAAGAAGATATTAACTTTCACATTATTTTGAATGGGTGGTGCCAACAATGCTATATGAAAAATGTTAAAATGTTATGACTTTTTAATTTGTTACAAGTTTGAAATTTTCTAAACAATGACTATATATATATATAAAGTTCTGTGTGTATTTCTTAAAAAAGGAACTATAATACTGATGTAAATTTTTCTTTTAATTTATTATTTATTTATCTGGTGTGAGTTAAATAATTTTTGAGAACAATTTTAATTAGTTCTTTCATTTAAATAAAACTGTATGTGTATATTATTATAAGAAGGCTTTACAAAATTTTAATAAAGCGTAATTCTTTTAAAAATAGTGAATAGCAATATCAATGTTTTGTAGCAATTTATTTTACTAACAATATCGTTTTGTAAGTTATTCCGAGTGCCGCAGTGTTAAGATTAATAATTGTTAACTAACTCAGTGTTAAGATTAATAAGCTTCATATGTTCAGATCAATAAAAAATCAGCGTGCTTTTTTATGCATATGATTTTAAATTTGAATGTTTTAAAGAAAATTTACAGAATAATCAATATTTGATCTATTTTTACCTAAATGCCAATACCAATAATACCAATAAATACCTAAATTCCAATAATACCTAATCAATTGTTACAAAATTGAAATTGAAAAAAAAAAAAAAAAAAAAAAAAACGAGAAACAAAACGAGACTTTTAAATGATGGAGAAGTACTTCTATATAGAATTTTTTTTTTTTAAATACTAATGAAGTAATACTTAAAGAAATAGATAAAATGTTTTTTTTAACTAAATGTTTATTAATTTATAATTAAATTTTAATATTACAGTAAATACTTTATTTGATTAAAAGTGATCAAAATTTAATGTATTATATATAAACAAGGTTGGCACGCTGGGTTATGTTTATTAGTGTACAATAAAACAACATTAGATATTATAATTTTGACATAAGAAAAAAAAATGCGAAAAGCATTGCTTACGCATAACAATACGTATTTTTTCTGTAAATAAAAAGGGCAAGAGATTAATGAAAGAAATTTTAAAGCAGAACGCCGAGGATAAGAATTAAAAATTCTTTATTCAGAGATAAGTAGTCCCTTCACGAAGGAAGCTTTCAGGAGCTAAATTGCCCCTGATTGAGCGTCTGAGGGTTTTTTAAATTACGCCAGCACTTTAAGTCTATGGTATTTAAACCGGGGTCGGGGAGTAGGCCGAAAGGTTTCCGAGTCCTGATTGTTGAGTTGTATTTTTTATACCGACTTCCGTCTCCTGATTCTTTTTCTTACTTTTATGTACTATGATCTTTACTGATAGATTTAGTAGAATATGTGAAATAAATTCTATTACTTTTATTGGATTCATTTATTATACCGTTTTTGTATAGCAAAGTATTTTTTGCAACTTTAAAGGTGTAGCATTTTCACTAATTTAAGATATTCTTGTTCTCTAAAGGTCTTGTTTTATAGGATTTTATTTTTATAGGATATATGTAATTTATTACATATATCCTATAAAAATATTACATATATCATATAAAAATTACATATATCCTATAAAAATATTACATATATCATATAAAAATTACATATATCCTATAAAAATATTACATATATCATATAAAAATTACATATATCCTATAAAAATATTACATATATCATATAAAAATTACATATATCCTATAAAATTAACAGTATCAAATTAACAGGTACAAAAGTATTACAGCATAGCTTAAGACAAGAAAAAGAAAACTATACATTTTAAGACATTCTTATGCTCTAAATTTGCTTACAAAAATTCATATATCCTATAAAAATAACAGTTCAAAGTTAGTAGGTACAAAAATAATATAGGAATGAAGACAAGCAAAAGAAAATTATACATTTTAAGCACAATGATGCTATATTTGTAATATCTTACTTTTTAATCTATCTTACTTTTTTTCTTAATAATAGAATAGCTTCTATAAGATCTTACATTGTCGATCAAGTTATTTTTTCATAAGCCTCAGTGCTGAGAGAAGTCTCTTAACACTTACTTGGTATGCTGCTAAAGCAGTAATTGTCTTTTCTACATGTTGTATTATTGATGGATGAAATTGAACTGCTGTTTAAATATTCAATTTTGAGAGTAATTTGGAAAATTGAAAATTGTTCTTACAAAAGAATCTGGTGGTGGATTTTAAACCGAATCTTGACTCCAATTTCCCACCAGTGATTAAAACAAATGGAAGCTTTTTAAAATATTATTATATCCATTACCAAATATGAAATTCAAGTATATAAATTGAGACAGTTTACTTATTATATTTATTGATCATTTTAGTTGAATCTGGAGAGGTCTGGTACATAGCGCACTCGGTTTGCCAAGTGATGTGACAAAAAATAGTGACCGTGCTTCAAAACACAACAATCATGTGAAACCTAAAGTTACTATATCTATGCTTAGGGTGGGTACAATAAAATTGCTAGATGGAATGTCCTTCTATGGGTTCGATAGATGTTTTCATCTGCATTGTTAATTTAGGAATCTGTTACAATTTAGTGGATACAGTGTACATACTCTATGACATGGCAACCCTTCTATCATAACAAGTCAAGGCGCTAGTTTTAATAGACTAGACAACATCACGTGGATTTATTTTAACAAGCTTATTACATACATAAAGTTAATATATATATGATTAAGATGGCCGCAATAAAATTTCTGGATGGAGTGTCCTTCTATGGTTTCGATAGATGCATTCATCTGCGTTGTTAATTTATGAATCTGTTACTCACTTAATGGGCACAGTGCCCATACTCTTTGACATGGCAACCCTTATATCATAACAAATCTAACGCTAGTTTTAATTATTTTAACAAGCTTCATTTCTGATTTATCAATATTGCAATTTGGCCACTGAAAAAAAAAATCTGCACATAATGTTTTGGAGTTTTGTTACAATGTTCCACACATACACAATGCAATAAATACCACTTGATATCATTACTCTTGACGGGTATTTAACAACATTAAAATTAATAACGAAAGCATGGAAAAAAACTCAAACCGCTACTAATATATAACAATACGTATTTCTCCAAAGATACGGAAAAAAGTCTAATAAAAAAATTATAAGTAAAAAAAACCAAGGGTAAGAAAAAACTCAGAGAGTAGCAGTCGCCTGCTTTCACGAGCTATTTCACCACTGATCGAGCGTCGGTGTTTTTTATAATGCGGTACTTAAACCAGCGAGTTAAGTTTATGGTAATTAAATGTAACAACAAATTAAGGCTTCGAACGAGCGTTTGAAAGGAGGAAAAAAATGACGGAGCAAATAATTCTAGTTATTCCCGTGTCTCCCGGCGCCGCGAGTCATGTTAATCGAGCACCGCGGCTTCCTAATTAAAGTTGAAAGGAATTATAAAAAAAAGAACAAAAAAAAAAAAACACTACGCGAAATATAAAAAAAACCTTCGTTTCTTTCGTTTTGGAGAGTTTTAAGGGAAAAATCTGGAGAAAAAAAAAATGGTGCTGAGAGAAATGTAAATGGTTCTTTTTTTTTTTTTTTTGTCTTCCCTCTTCCATTTACATTTATGGTAAAGGCCAGAAAAGAGAGGTTAGGCTAGGCGATGCAGGCGCCCTCTTTTTCAGCGAGATCTCTTAATTAGCAGCAGACTTCTTTCCTTTCAACGTATTAAAACGGTAATTACATTATTTGATAATTACAGAACGGTGGTCGCTTTTGTTCCAAACCTCTTTGTTTGCCAACTTCGCTGTTTCGATCGGACCCAATTCCTGTTTCAGATGAAAGACGTAGGAAAAAGAACAAGAACAAGCCAAAAAAGAAAAAAAAATAAAGTAAATAACAAATAAGAACTAAAAGAAACGAAATCGAATCGCCGCAATTTCTTTGTTGTGGCTTCAGGAAGCTCATTCTTCCGAATAAACAACTCTACAGATCTGAAATGGCGCCTCTACGCCTCATACACTCTATGTTTTTTCTCGCGGACCAATCATACTCGTTCTTGTCTTCAGAGATCCGACGTGAGGGTAAAGAAACAGTGAAAGCTCTTCCTTTTAAGTGGTTTGAAATTGTGTATTTACGCACCCGAGCAAACGCGAAAGAAGTATTTAATTACTCAAGCCACTAATAACAGTATTAATTCAATTATAAAAGCTCAAATAAATGTGTACAACTTGCAGAATTGAGTTGTTCTTTACTTAGCATTTCTTTTGCCTGAAGATTGAAAATTTTCTAAATTTTTCCCCAACTCTCATAAGCAAATTCTTATCTTTTTTTTTTTTCTTTTACGAAAGGCCTCGAAGCAATATTCTTTGAAAAATCCAATTATTTCTCGGCCTTATGAATAATGAAAGCAAATAAAAGTCACTTTGCTCATTTTGCGATGAAACCCTTAAGTGAATTAACACGTTTCTTTATAATTTTTATTCGAATATGGAAACAGCTGTGCAGAGGGGGAGGGCAGAGATGCTCCCCTGGTGATTATTAATATTTTTTTTGCGGGGGGGAAATCGGTGCATTGATTTGTGGTTATGCTCATAAATAAATTGCTTTTATTTTTGCTTCCTAGGATGATTTTCTTTAGACATAAATTTATTCACGTAGGTTTACACTATATTTGTGTTCAATGATCGCAAATCCTTAAAAAATGTTAGTTTTAATTACTGTCAAATTACTCAAATTATTTTTGTGGTTTGAAGATTCAATTTTGGATAAATAACAAACCTTTTATCACAATTTAAATCATTGCTTTCTATATTTTTAGCACTCAAACTTATCCAAGATTAGACAAAAAACACAGTGGATGTTAAATTATGATAGTGACAATTAAATATAGTGACTATTTAATCGTTTTCAATGCTCTTTGCCATTGTCAAACAGTTACTGATGTGTTTTGCTGATTTGCTTTACGTGACGCACAAATATTTGCTAATTGTTTTTAAACGTAAAACCAGAACAGTCATTATTTGTTTATATAAATCTACTTTTTAAAAATTGAAGTAAATTACAATTACAGGTTTAGAGAGGATGCATTCATGTTTTTAATTTTTTTTAAACCATGTGTTGACCAACGGACTTAATTGTACATATATATCTTAATTAAAATCATTTTAAGTAATTTTAAGGTCTGTCCAGAAAATTGTGTATAGTTTACGTCAGTTATTTTACACTTATATATACTTTATTCTATTTTAAAATATAACTAGTAATAAAATACAGCTAATAAAATATTTTTTTGAACTGATATATTAAATTAATCATTTAGAAATTAATCAAAGTTTAGATAAAAACTCATAAAGTAAATGATGGAAATGTTCTAACTCACTGAATTCAGTAGTGAATTAAATGAATACGTTTACAGACCCATAAAATATACTCTAGAATGTTTGCAGTTATTTTTTGAGTGCCTTGTTTATTATATGTTTAAGGTATCTTATAACAATAATGTTGTGTTTTCCTCTTCCAGAAAAATTATCAATATTTCCAGTTTTTACTCAAATACCGCTTCACCTATATATCTTGCGAATTTTTTTTCCCCAACAATACTTTTGCTGAATGCACAAGAAAATGAAAAATTTCTTTAGCTTTCAGCTGAGAGTTTTTCCTGAAATAAAATAATAAACTATTTACTTTATGATTCATGGTTGAAATAAATATCTTCCATTAGTATGGCAAAATTTATTGTAAAACAAAATATGATACTCGTCTTGGATTTACTTCTCTATACATTTCGTAATTTCAAACAGTTGAAGAAATAAGTACTATACAATTTCTTTGCTAAACATTAAACTGTTTATTTTTTTCGCAGAAGTCTCATGGCTTAATATAAGTATAACTTAGAACCACCATTTAAGCTTCTGTACAATTATCTTTTATGTTTGAATATAATTACTGATAAGCAATATTATTTCAAACATTATTTTCATACCCGTATTTCCAAATTATATTTTCTTTCGGGATCCATTTATTTGCATAACTTAAAAATTTATTTACTTTGTCATATAAATTTAGAATATTTTATAGAAAATGTCTTTATAAAATTTTCATAATTATTTACACTCTATAAGTATTAGAAAGAAGAAAGTTTTTAATTCGTAATAGCAATTAATAGAGTGATATAGTAAGCAAGAACATAGTGCGAATTATAAAATGTTATATTTTTTTACCAAAGTCAGAAAATTCCATAATTTTGTCATTTCTATAATATTTTGAAAGTCGAAACTTTGACATAAAATCCTTAATTTTAATATTTAAAGTCGTCAGTGCTGATACATAAATTCTAATTAAGTATTTTTACTTTATATAAATCACATTATATATATTACATGTATATATTCTAATATATATATATTATAAATACTTTTAAACTTTAAAAAAGTTATTACGTTTTAAAAAATTATGTAAACATTTTCGATGTTTCGCGATAAAGTAGTTTTAATTTAAATATTTATAATGTAGATTTTTCAGAAATATAACTAATTCATTATCTGATAAAATAATAATGCAGGCTAAAAACAAGAAATATCTATACCAAGGATGCCCAGACAATAGCGCGGAATTACCTAGACGCCTAACCTTATTTCATTTTTATTCATAAGATTATTCGATAGGAAATTGTATAATTATTTTTATATTTTGATCAAAATTGACGACATGGAACATGATTTAACTCTAGTTTATTGAAAAAGTAAATTTTGAAGCTTACAAAAATATCTTATGACTTTTTTTTAATTTATTACGTATAATAACTTTTATCAGTAGTGCTCTACCTTGGATGCTAGGTCTAAGATTTTTCTTTTCATATCCTCATAAGAGTCTAGTTCTGTTCATCAGCTAGACGTTAGTCGTCGGAAAAAATGTATTTTAAAAGTTCATTACTCATCTTATGAGTGTGCAATCCTCTATTTTAGAAACTCTTCTGAACGCTTGAAAGCGTAAGTCTATTTGAATGAACATAAAATTTACAGTAGATCTTTTTTAATTCAACAGATTTTATTCATTTGACTTAGTATTTTTAGGTTTGGTTCCCTACAAAAAACGTAACAATTAATAAAAAATGCAATAAAGAGCATTAAATCATTTACTTGTTTTCTATTATTTGATATTATTTATAGACTATGATTACCGAGGGACTACCGCTCTGGCACTCTGGGCCACATGTTTCGAGTGCGAATTCAAGTTCCGGCCTTGTGTCAAGTTGTTTGTAGTGGTTCGGAATCCACTTTAAACCGTAGGTCCGGTCTAATATGATTTTTGGGAATAGAACTGACGACCCTACTCCATCAAAAGAAAAATCTCCTGTTTGGAAATCTGCCAATAAGCAGATGGGCTTAGCCCACCATGGGATGTTGCGCTAATGAAGAAGAATATTATTTATTTTTATTTATATATATCGTATAATTATAAAGGAGTTTATATCCTTGAATTTGCTAAGCTTTATTGCCTAACTTTATAATGAATAAAAGCATATGCTTGTAACAACTAGTAAGCATGCGTAGTTCAATGCATGTTCTACAGATGTCACATATCCATTCCACAGTCTTATGTGTGTATATAAATAATAAATCAATATATAAATAATAATCTTATAAACGATAAATCTTTTTCCTATCATGCAGTAGTTGCTACAGAAAAGTTATTATTTCAAAATTCCATCTGACTCTGCGGTGCTTATTTGAGTTCGGAATGAAATTCTGTCGAAATAAGCTAAGATGATTATACGTAATTTAATACCAGGAAAACCTGGTGTTATAACGGATAGATGTCTAAATGATTGAATTAAAGGGAAATAAGCGATTGTAGAACATCTTCAAGAACCAGATCTAAAATCATCGAATCTTTGTCTTGTGGACTTATTTGAAACCGCGTGTGTATGTGAATAACTCTCACGATATTGCATATCTTCTGAACAGCATTTAATTAAGTTATACCATTGTTCAAGTCATACGGCAAAGTATTTTTGCTGTTAATTTATCAAATGAGAGAATGGATCAGACTTTAATCATTTACTGTGATTCCATACTGTAAAACATGACTTTTACCACGATCACTTTTAAATACAATATAATATGTGTTGGCGTGTTAATTTACAAGAGAACGGATCAGACTTTAACCATTTACTATGATTCCATATTGAAAAACATGATAAAAACATATTGTAAAACATGTTACTTTTAAATAAGAGCTTATTCTTTCATTTTTAAAAATTCATAGGTAGTTCGATTTTTAGTCCTTACTTATAATGATAAATGTGTTGGCGTGTTAATTTACAAGATCAGACTTTACGCATTTAGTATGATTCCATATTGTAAAACATGACTTTTACCACGATCACTTTTAAATACAATATAATATGTGTTGGCGTGTTAATTTACAAGAGAACGAATCAGACTTTAAGCATTTACTAGGGTTCCATATTGTAAAACATGACTTCTTTAGCCATGTTCACTTTTAATTATTGGGCTTACTCTTTCGTTTTTAAAAATGTTGTTAATAAATTCATGGGTATATCTATTTTTAATCCTTTCTTCATAAGGATAAAAAAATAAATTTGGAAGTTTTTAAGTTTTCTGTGCCGCTCACCGTCAAGTTACACTGAATAGATGCTGTTTTTGTCCTGCAAAAATCTGCGAATCATTAATCATCCTGTACTGGCAACACGACAGTAAGTAGTATAAATCCTTTAGAGTATTTTTCTAGTGGACAATAGGATTCCTAACATTAATATTTATTTTTTCCCTAACATGCGAAGCTTAATTGTTTACAACATCCATTCCATATGGCATGCTAACTTGTTGACAAATGAACTAACTTTATAAAATAAAATTATATTAAAGTTAAGTATTACATGAATAAGATGTATTTAATAATTTTTTTTATATTTTTTCTCTCAAAATATATGTTTCCAAAACCTTTGCAGGAATATAATAATAGTAAAGCATTTCATGCAATGAGGAAAAATATTCAAATGTTAAAATTTTACATTTGGTTTCAGAATATTAAGAAAAGGTTATTTTTAAAACGTAATATTCCTAGTAAAGAAATATTTTACGCATCCCTATTAAAGTAATTATTTCTACATATTTGTAAAGGGAGATTTTTTTTTAATTTCAAAAATTATAATTTTTAAATAGCGGTATAAATGCAGAAAAAAGCCACAATTTCACAAAATAAGTGGATGATGTAAAGTAAGAGGATTGTATTTGTGAGTAAAATTTTACAAGAGAGAATTTTCTTTTCTTTTTATAATTCTTTTTAAGAATTTTTATTTTTTAAATTTTTTCTAGCATTGCTTTTGAATTCACATTTTGTCGTACTGTTATCTACTAAATAAATGACAGGTTTATTTTTTTATAAAACATTTTTCTCAGATTAAACTCCCTTTTAAAAGTTAAGGTAATTAACTGAGTTTTATTTTAATAATTTTACAGCATTCTTGAAATACACGAATTTCGATGAAATATTCAAATAAAACTTCTTACGCTTTGGATAACAAAATATGTACAACATTATTTTGTACAAACAAAAAAAAAAAAAAATACAACAAATTTTTGCATTTTGAATTCTTTAAAAATAACTTCTAAGCTATATATATAAAAATATGCTTAAAAAACTATATGCTTTGTAACTACTCGTTAAAAAAAATTTCCTTTACATTTAATTATATAATATTAAAGAATATTCTCGAGTTAAAACAAAAAAAAATCACATTTTAAATTATATATGTTGTTTACTAAGTTAAAAACAACTTTATTAACATTTAAAAATTTTGTCTAGAATGCACATAGAATCATTTTTAATGTAGTTTTTTTGGAATAATATTCTTACAAAATTTGAAATAAAAATATAATTATATTAATTACACAAATGTCATATTATAAAAATCACAATTTAAATATTATGAAAATTAAATTAAATATATTTTTTCTCAAGCAAAATAACTAATTGTTATTAGGTATTAATGTAACTATTAACAAATTATTTTAGGTGTTAATGTAACTAACAACTAATTGTTTTAGTATTAAAATAACTAATTGTTTTTAGGTATTTTAAATAATATAGCAAATTCAATCTTAAATTTTAAGTTGAAATATATTTTTGTTTCTTTTTTTATTTTATTATTAATAATCCCCATTTTTTAGTCAGCAAAATTATTGTAGTAATAGGAAGATTAGCATCACTGTCAAATAAATTGAATAAAAATAACTATACGCATTCAGGAGATTTTATACAAGTTATACTATTTGTTAACTTGTTATACAAATTATATTATAAGTTATACAAGTTATACTATTATTATACACTATCTGGAAGAAAGTGATGGCACACCCCTCGAAAAGTAGAAAAGTCGACAATACAGCTGACACATGCACAATAATAGGTATCACGTGTCAGCCATATCCTATAAATACTCTGTGGAGTCGACTAGAGTTGTTTTTTGTCAAGATGCCGCCACGGGAAGAGTTGTCTGAGTTCGAGAAAGGTGTGTTGGTTGGATTGCATCTTGCCAAGGTGTCAATTAGAGAGATATCCCGTCTCCGTAACTGCTCAAAATCAACTGTAGCACGTGTTGTGTGTCGCTACAAGACTGAGGGACACTGTCAGAACAAACCCTGAAGTGGACGACCTACATTTCTCACCAGCAGGGACCGGCGGGTGCGCGACAGGGAGATTCGAAATAACCGCCAAACATCCATGGATAACATCGCTCATGAGTTTAGACAAGCCACAGGTGTGGCCGTTTCGACCAAGACTCTTCGTATCGAGGCCCGTAAGTTAAGTTACACTGGACGTTCGGCGGCCCATAAGCCTTTGATTACGAAAACCAACAAGAAAGCGCGCCTTCGATGGGCCAAAGACCACCGTACTTGGACTCTGGATGACTGGAAACGCGTCCTTTGGAGTGACGAGTCACGATTTACCCTTTTCCGTTCCGATGGACGTGTTTGGGTATGGCGTTTACCAGGAGAACGCCTTTTGCCCGAGTGTGTCGTCCCAACTGTAAAGTTTGGTGGAGGAGGATTGATGGTATGGGCCTGTTTCTCCTGGTATGGGGCTGGCCACTGGTGAAGGTTGATGGTGCGATGAATGCCCATAGATACTGTGATATTCTCGACAATCATGTCCTTCCTACCTTGTGGTACCTACGGTATGGATGATTGCTGGTATCAAGACTACAACGCAACATGCCATGTTGCAAGGAGGACTCTTGATTGGTATGTGAACAACAACGTTAAACGCATGGAGTGTTGAGGAGACTGATCTTAACCCAATTGATCTCTGGGACGAATTGGACCGTCGGTTGAGGGCCTGCACCCCACTCCCCAAAAGCAAGCCTGAACTATGGAACTTCCTGTTAAACATTTGGAAGGAAATTCCTCTTGCCACTATGGCTAATTTAGTGGAAAGCATGCCCAGAAGGGTTGCAGCTGTAATCGCAGCCAATGGAGGCCCTACCTCCTATTAATTTTAATAAATATGGGTTTATGTCGTTATAGTGTCGTGTCCCGTCACTTTCTTCCACATAGTGTAGTTATACAAGTTATACCAGCTACACAATACCAACTAAAAGAGAAAGGCCCTAAATATCTTCCGACAAGGTTTCAAGATTAACTGCTTCGCATTTAAATGACATTTTGAACAAAATCCAAAAGATTTCTTACAAGCAATCCGATTTCCGATTCAATATTCTCTGTCATTATAGTCAGTGTCCACTAGTTTTCAATGAAGTGATTGTATCGCATGCCATCAGCAGAATGGAACTCTTATTCTCTTATATTTATTGATACAAAAACTTTGAGATAGTAAAGAAACTTTCTTATATCCGCCTATGTAATCCTTAGAAGACAACCGTTAGAGTTCAAGGTGGTTGTCTAGCGTACCTAGCGTGTAGCCTTTAAAACATCTTGGAAGAACCCCATATGTTAGAATCTTATTGATGAGGGTCAAGAGACAATTTTTCTATGGATCTAATCTATGGAGTACGAGAATATGAATGTTATTACAGAATACGAGAAGGTTTGAGATTGCTGTTTCTATCGTATCATTCATATGTAATATGCCTTCAGGTAGTTAGTAATTTCAATGTGAATTATTTTATTAATCTTGTGCCATCCGAGTCCTACCAGTTTTATTCTCTGCAATATGCTGTTAGAGATTGAATAATCTCCTTTGAAGAAGGGCCATATAGAGCTAAATGTTAAAAAAAACTTTTTAATGTGAAATAATGAAAGTTTATTAAAATGTATTGAAAGACAGAGATTATAATACCAAAATTTATAATAACAGACAATTTTATTTCAAAGTGAAAATTAGATTTTTAAAGAAATCGAAAATTTTATGGTTAACCTGTGTTGTGTTGTAACTGAACCTTAGTGTCCCGCAGCGCGAGACGGACACCTCATGAGTAATCTACTCATGGATGGAGGGAAGGGAGACAGCTTCTGTTGGGAAGGAGCGCCCGTAGGTAAAATCTGGCTTGTCTCCGAATCGTTGAAGAAGGAGAGTAATGAATTTCGGGAGAACTTTTAGAGGAAACTACCCCGCCTTTCTGTATCGTATGGGAGAAATCACGGAAAACTCCCACCAAGTAGTCTGACTTCCGAAAGGCCTGAATGGCCGAGTGTATAGTGCTCTGGATCTCGATGCCACAGGTTTTGGTTTCGAGTCCCGGTGGTACCGTGGATGTTTGTAGTGTTTCAGAATCCACTTTACGCCTTAGGTCCCGGCCTCATATGACTTTAACAGCTTCACGGAGCCCACTCAGACTTCCCTCTCCCTCATATCATTCTCAAACTGTATAGAGGTAGCTCAGTTCTAGACACAGGGATATGGTGTAGTAGCAGTAGCAGCAGTAGTAGTAGTAGTCTGACTAACGAGGCAAGATGCTGAACATCACATAACGCCATCGAGTTCCTAGTTTTTGAGACAATGTCGCCAGCGGATTGAACCTCCTCCCTAATGCTCACCAGCGGTGTACTTTATCCTTGAGTACTTTGAACAGATATTGATAATTTTATTCGTATTTATTGATTTTATTGCACGGTAGACAATGAATTGTTTTTTTCTTGCAGAATTTGCTTTGGATTGTGCCGACAGGGGAGGATTCCAGTTCAGCTTGTTGGTGGCATCTGGACTTCTCTTCGCCTTCCTGTGGTGACTGATCATCCCATCCATCCTCACACTGTGATAGTCATCCGTTCCTAACACGCCGGAAGGGAGCACCGGAAGAAATGGACAGCGTCCCCCTTCCCCAAAGTGGACAGGGGTCAACACTTCCCCACACTCCCCCACAACAACAACAACAAACCCCCTCTCTCAAAATCTGGCGGCGAAGGACGGAAGGACAACCCCTTTTGCATCGAACTCTCATCATTGTCATTCCTCACACGATATAGAACCAATCCTCCAACGTCCCCCCAACGAAGCTCTACAGGACCGATTGATTAATGCAGGCAAACATCGACTTTGTGATCTCTAGCAGTTATGGAAAGATGGTCTATCGGATATGGATGACGGGCAACGGTTCTTTATGTTTTCGTTTTTCTTCTGAAGATGTACACTTTATGAATTATTATTACCAAAGACTATTGCTGATGACTTGGCTTTGCCGAATTGTAAAGAATGTGTCGCCAAAATTAATTTTTTAGGTGCTGTATTTTCAAAGTGTGTGAGAAAAAGGTGTTTGAATGACAATTATTGCATTTGACAAAATGTTTGAAAGAGTGTTAGGGATTTGGAATGATGCTATATTAAGAAATATATCTTAAAGAAATATTGATTTTTATAGCTGTGTTGAGAAGTTAATGATTTTTTTTATTTATGAAAAAAATTAAATCTGCAAGCTTTTTCAGTATGCAAATGAATTTAATGAAGTCTGTCTCGAAGTAATTTTTCAGCTTTAAAAATTATAAAAATTTAGAAACGAAAAAAGCCCAAAATGGAAACAGAAATGATGTAATTTATAAGTTCACAATCAACAAATTCTTAGCTATAAATACTTGAGAAAGATTATTTGAAAAAAATGTGGTTTAACTAACAGAGATTCCGTTATGTATTTCATACCATACTTAACTTAGAATATCTTCTATTTCATTCCGGCAAGCTAATAAAGTTTCTAAACGAAATTAGTTGCACTTTCTTGCAAGAAACGTGGTTTATATGTTTAATACACAAATATTTCAGTTAGATATACATGTTAATTATATAAATGAATTAAACCTATTATATCTTTAAAGCATAAAATTTCATTTAAAATATTTTTTTAATTATCATTAAATTTGTTAATTTATTAAATTTGAACTCTGTAATTGAATACATTTTGCAAATTTTTTTGGAAAGCTCTTGTTTCTCCTAGTTCTATGAAGCAAAACTTGATTTTTCTGGTGATTTTAATTTGTTTTCATTTTCATTTTTTTCATTTTCGAAAATTAATTCTGTTTAGAATTATTTTTTTTGAAGGAAATTATACTATTTTTAACATTTTCTTAATACTCATCAATCGTAAAAGCTTAAATGAAATTATTAAGTTAGGCTACTACTATTGATACGGAAATTTACCTCATGCTTATTAAATGCATCGTTATTTTACAGTGCTACATCTATCATTTGAAATGAGTGATATCAATTATATCAACTCAGTTATATCAACTATGTAACCATAGTTTTGAGAATGCAAAACGTTTACCCGAATTGTAATTGGCCTACCTTAAAATTCATGTGTGACTGTTTAAAAAAAAATGCTTTCCCTAATAAACAATACAATTGGTCTTTTATCAAATGGGATTACTTTCACAAAGGTATAGATAAATATGAATCACATTTAATCACAGTTCCGTATATTTCTTCTTGAGTTTAGCAGCCAAACACTTATGAACTACAATTAGTCTCTGCAGATCTGCTAATGAAATGAGGTTATAGGGAACTCTGAATATTAGAAGTAAATCTTATATGAGAAGAATTTATTCCATTCTGTAATAATTAAATACATATTAATGAAATAAATCCTATGATGAGTTTGATGCATTAAAAAAGTACTTTTATGTTTTAGATTAGCAACTTAATGTAACAAATTATAACAAACATAAATAAATTAGTAACAAAAATTAATTTAATGTACTGTTTCATGTGTTTTTAAATGGAATTAACAAATTATATTTCACCAGATTTAGCAATTAAAATTGATATAAATAAATAAATTTGCAGAAAATAACGATAAATATTTAAAAATCAGTGCCGAAATGGAAGTTTTTCTAGTATTTAATGATAAGTTACCTTTCACATATGATTTTAAGCTGATTTAAATTTATATATAACTCCAGTTAACAACAAATTAAGACCATAAGTAGAAAAGTTTTTGTAAATTATTAATAAACAGATTAATTTATCCATTTTATTTCAGTATAGCACTTCAAATGCTTTACCATAGTAACAAAATTTATTGAGTCTGGTTTATTCAATCGCTTCGCACATTCATAAAATGTATTCTATGTTAAAATATGTGAATTATCATATATATAACATAGAATTCATTTTACAAATATAAATGAAACTAACAGACGGAAAAAAGTATTATGTGTCTTTTTATAGTGTCATTCTCACTTGTTGTGGATATGAATGAGCTCAAGATCAGAATATAGATTATACTGTGGATACTTACGCGCGCAGACAAAGAAATTGTCATTAATATTAAATTCTGTGGAGCAATTGGGCTTCTAAAATCTTATCTATATGTTTAGAATTTATTGAAATGAGCTTTATAGTTGATTTGTTTAATCTAATAACAGGAGTCTCTAAAACTTTTTTTGTCTGAGAGCCATATTAAATGTTACACGAAATCAAGCAACCAAGATATATGATAAAATACTAAAGAACTAAATAAAAATTTTGTTTAAGATGACTTCCACGAAAATACACTGAAAATGAAATATATTCTTAAAATGTCACCATGTATTAACATTTATATTACGAAAAAGGACTTCGTAAAAAGAATAAACAAAAGATGATAGGCGTTCTAGACAAGTGAGGACTCAAAAAAACTGATAAAAATGATCATGTCTTCTTAAAATCCCACTTTTCATTTAAAATTAGCATATAAATAGTTCAAGTACAATACTCAAATGTGAACTAATTTTGACCTAAAAGAGAAATTTTAAATTCAAAATGGCATTTTATTTACAATCTGAAATTTCTTTGGAATTTTTTCTACGAATATTTTTGTTGTATTAATTTTTTTTCAATAGCAATAGTTTACAACTTTATGCTTAACTTAAAGTAATTTTCTATAGAATGAATATTACTAATTATTATTAATATATTTAAATTCTATTCTAAATACAGCATTTTTGCATTGTTTTTTTAGCAAATAAAAACATGTGATTATTAATTTTTTTAAGAGAATATGCCATCTTACTGGATGTACGGTGCTCGTGGACATTCTTGGCTCTTGGGCAGTAGTTTGGAGGCTTTTGATTTAATCTAACCTTGAGATATGATTGTAATACTACTGTGCCCAAAAAGTAAGACCAATTTTTTTCTTCAAAAACTCTTTATTTATTCCTCCAAATGTATTTCATTGCTTTCAAAGTAATCCCACTCCGACACAACGTACTTATGCCAACTCTTTTTCCAATCCTCAATGCATGTTAAAAAGTCATCAGTCGGGGATGGCCTTCAAAGTGCGCGGCGATTCATGTTGAATCTATTCAATCGACTGAAAACGTTGTCCCCAGAGTGGTCTTTTGAGTTTAGGGAATATCCAGAAGTCGCACGGTGTGAATACAGTGATTGTGGGTTTCATTTTTGGCGAAAAAGTCACAAAGAATCATTGCAGTGTAAGCTGGTGCATTCAGTGTTTCCGGTACTAATCGAGATTTGATGCGTTTGAGGCCCAAAATGGAATTGACCGATCCTTTTGAAATTCCACCTTCATCAGTAAGGTCTCTAATTGTAAATCGACGGTTTGTAAGCTCCAAATCTTTAATTTTTTGACGTGAGCTTCATCGGTTGAGATTGATGGCCGGCCAGAGGGCTCTTCGTCTTCAACGCGTTCTCTGCCTTCTTTGAACTGTTTATACCACTTCTAACATTTATTTCCGATATAGGAATGCTCACAGAATGCCATCTGAAACATTCTATACGTTTCCGCAAACAAAATTTAATTCAAGTTCTTTGTTCAATTAATTCAGAAATTTCAAAAATCGACAGAATCAGTTTTAGTGTCTCACAAAGCCAAGCTTAACTCAAACACTAATGAATATTTAGATGTCAAGAAAATTGAAATTCCATAAGCCTCGGGAATTTTAAATTGAAAATTGGTCTTACTTTTTGGACCCAGTAGTATCTTACAGATATGAGAAAGTAAAAAAAAAATTGTCTACAACACTGTAAATATTAAGCAACATTTTCAAACTATACAATATGGTTACCTTACATTTACTAGCGACTTGTAAATGATAGAGAATTGGAAAATGATTGTGAAGCTTTTACACTCGATTCCTGAGAGCTCTTTAATTTAATAAATGTAGAAATATTTCGTAGTGTTTGTTTTTGTTCTCATTGGTATAAAATACTGTTCACAAAACATATGTTAATCAATTAAAATATTCGTAAATAAAACTACATAAATTAAATTTATATAATAGATATTTCAATAATATTAACTTTGAATTGTAATTCATGATTAAGAAACATTTTATTTTATTTAAAACTGAGCTTAGTATAATATCGCATTTTAAATAATTTGTTCAACAAAAGCAAGTTATTACATTCTTAATATTATGGCATTGAACGTTTAATAATTCATGTATTTAATTTTACTGTAAGGAATTTGTTTAGTATGTTATTGCATATTCATACATAATAGCATATATACTGCAACACAAATGACTATTTCATAAAAATCAATGATTTTGATGAAAAAGATATAAAAATTGTTTTCATTTTTTGCTAAAGCTAATTTTTTCTTTGAATTTATCAATAACATAATAAATATATAATATAATGTAATAAATAATATTCTGTACATCCAGAAGCCAATCGTTGCATCTTCAATATCACGAGATTACTTTTATTTAAGTTAAATTTCTGCCGAAGGTAATTCAGAATTGCAAAGTGGAATTTGAAAATAAGAGGTTTGACTAACAAAATAGGAGATAAATTAACAAAATTGCAAATAGAGATTAACATTACTCACTATATATTTATATTTCTTACTCCATTATTAAAAAATAAAAGCCTTAAATTTTTCTAGGCATTAACTTTCTCAAATAATAAGTGATTTGAAAAGGGGGTATTGTATTGTAATCGCATATTATTAAAGATATATTACAGTATTTTAATTTTAAATTATTTAATTAAAGTTGCTTAGTTTATTAAATTAAACGAGAATTTCTACATGCATAATCAAAACTAACCAGATATTTTCATGTACAAAATAAATAAATGTTAGCCTAAAATAATTGCAATAGCTTCATATTGTAGAACTTCTATATTAAAACTTTTTTTAAAAAACAATAACTCTTGTTAATATTATTGTAAAAATGTTTATTTTGACTTTTTGCAAAACATGAGTAAAATGTAAAGTATCAAATGTTATTTAAAATAGGTTAATATTAATAAACAATTGGAAGTGCATAGGGAATTGTAAGTATAATATCATGTTAGAAGTTTTAAAACATTCTTCCCAATCACTTCCAAGAAATTGTCACAAAAGTCAGAAACCATATTATAATCGATGTATGTTTAATTTGTAATGCTTTTGTTTATTGTACAAATATATGATTGAAATATTATTACTTATGTTAATTTTTGCGATTCGAAATAAAGTATAACTGCCAATATGTGTCGTGTATTTACCTAAAGCTATTATTTTGGATTTTAAAAATTAGTAAAAAAAATTGGTAATTAGAATTGACAATAATTAAATAATTAAATTCATTTTACTATTTTTAATAATTGAAAAAAGGCATTTTTATTCAAAACCCAAGGGTAGAGGATGATTATAATTAAAATCCCACTTTCAAAATGCTGTAAAGAAAGAACCACTCTTCACATTGAGTTCACATTTGAACTGAAGATACTTGAAAAAGGACGAAATGGTACGGTATCAAAACAAAGTTCCGAAATGTAATAATAGATGACGATCTAAGCAGCAAAAGAAAGTGAATTTGGTTGCCTATGATATTTTCAATCGAAATTACAACGTATTTGGCATGAGTTGCACATTAAACCAACTGAAGTGTTCAAAGTGTTTGATTGTTTCGGTTTTTTGACGGAAAAAATGACTTCCAAGTCATTCAACAATTGTGACACTGTTAGTGGAAAGCCCATCCACCATGACAAAGTCATACCAAACTGGATGGGGAAAATCGGTGGAACTTTCTTTTTTTTTTTTTTTTTTTTAATGCCATACGCTTTCCCTCTTTTGCGAGCATCTTCAGTTCAAATTTGAACTCATTGTGGCGAGTGGTTCTTTTTTCTACAGCATTTTGAAAGTGAGACTTTAATTATAATCACCCTGTATATATGTAAGGCTGTAACGAATCACATATTTAAAATAATGCAACAGTTTGAACAGGCAAAAAATGTTTTATTAAATTTGAAGAATTATTGAAAATTAAGCAAGGAATTAATCAGAAAACTGCGTGTTTGTTGTTTGTCACCAAAATATGACTGCATATAAGAAATTAGCTGTCTGTTAGTAGTAAATTTAATATTTTTGTGTTTTCATTGAAAGGTTTAGTCATTTTTATAATCAATAAAATATATATTGCAATACATATACACAAAAATAAAAAATATTTAAGATATATTTTTTGCTGGTGTTTTGGTTTATTTAAAACTCAGTTTAACTTTAATTAATTAAAACGATTCCTTTCTAATAAATCAGAATAATACTCATTAATTAATAGAGCTTCCAATATTAAGAAAATTTATGGGAAATCATATTTTCTATCTTTTTTTTTGTTTTCTTTTAAGACAACTTCATTAATTTACTACTTATATGTGCAATACTAGAGAATAGTATTTATTGTATTTAATAAAAGTTGAATTTTGAGAACTTTTTTTATTTCTACTTTATTAGTTATTTTTAAATAAAATATACATTTTATTTAAATTAAAATAACATTATATTAATTATACTGCTTTTTGTGCTTTATGCACTTCTGATTATTTTTTATGTACTTGCTTCACTTTTTGTGTATCAATTGCTCCTTTCATAATTATCATTTTGCCAATGGCAACACGTTTCTTTCAAAACATTTTTCAAGTATTCTTTTATATTTTTTAATAATTATTTTAAGTTTTTTTATTGTATTACTCTTTTTAAAGAAAGATAATTCTTTTAATATATTCTTATAAAAAGTTTTCTCTGTATATAATTTATTTTATTCTATTTATATATTCCTTAGTTATCTGAGTTCATCGATGTGTAAGGCATTTATATTTTTTTTAATAATTTTTTTCTTAGAACACAATATTTTGATTTTCTTTCTACAGTTACAAAAAAAGTGATTCAATTCTTACAATTTTCATTTTACCATTGAAAAATAAAAATTATGTAAAACAATGTTCTAAGAGTGTACAATAATGAACAGAAAGAGATCTTATTCTCAAAAAGTAAAAAACATGAAAAGATGCTAATAAGCTACGAAAAGATTCAAAAATATATTGAAGATAATGAAGTACTGTAATGGCGTAATGATTATTTTATTTACCATTGAAAAATAAAAATTATGTGAAACAATGTTCTAAGAGTGTACAATTATGAACATAAAGAGATCTTATTATCAAAAAGAAAAACCGTAAAAACCTGCTAATAAGATACGAAAAACCGCAAAAATATATTGAAAATAATGAAATCCTGTAATGATGTAATGGTCAATTTACTTTCCATTGAAGAATAAAAATTATGTGAAACAATGTTCTAAGAGCGTTCAATAATGAACAGAAAGAGAACTTATTCTCAAAAACAAAAACTATAAAAAGATGCTAATAGGCTACGAAAAACCTCAAAAATATATTGAAAATAATGAAATCCTGTAATGATGTAATGGTCATTTTACTCACCATTGAAGAATAGAAATTATGTGAAACAATGTTCTAAGAGCGTTCAATAATGAACAGAAAGAGATCTTATTCTCAAAAACAAAAACTATTAAAAGATGCTAATAGGCTACGTAAAACCTCAGAAATATATTGAAGATATTCCCGTAATGGCGTAATGGTCCCCTACCAGGCTGTACGTCTTCTGGGCATATCTTTTTATATATTTTTTTTTCCATTCTTCTATAACTAAAATAGCTCATGTAAATTTTTCAATAAAAAAGTTCACGAGAAACAAGTTATAATGATGAGTTTGAGATTATTAAACTACTTGCAAATACCCTCATCAACAATTTTATATAATAGAGATCTTAAAAGTTTAAGATGAAGTAAAACCCTAAACTAGTACATGCTTTCCTGAACTAAACATAATGAACATTTCCGTTGGAGACTACTGTCGCCATGAAAGGACACCTTTTTGCTTCTTTTTTTTTCATAAAAGTGTACTGTTATTATATAGATGAGTTAGTTCATTAAGTTTGGTTAATGACAAGTTACTTGAAGAGCCATTACTAGTATTATACGATTAGTCCCCATCCTGCCAAATTCCACAACATTAAGGAGTCTGGCTTGTGTGTTTGAAACACGCCTTCTTCAAACTACTCAATTCGTATTTGGTCATTAGGCTTTGTTCACTCACCTCACAAAGTTGATTTATTTTCTGTTTTTTTAATGAGTTTTATAGCTCAGATAACCGATTTAACGTAACATGCTTGGCTTTTAGCAATGGAACAGTTCATTGACTTACAAAAGTGACTACTCCTACTTTATTTTTAACTACCTTTGAAAAAAAAAAGGGAGAATAATAAACAAAATAAATAAATTCGTATAATTTCCAGTACAGTTTTAAAATTACGTATATAAAATAGAGCATAGGTAGAAAATTAATAAATAATATTCAAAATACTTAAAAAAATAAGTAAATAAAAATTTAATTAAATAATTAAAAAATAGCATAGACACAAACTGGGGAAATTAGCAACAAATATGGAGATAAACATCATAAAAGAATTAAGTTTATTAAGTTAAAAAAAGTTATTCAAGAAGCTTCATTCAAAAAAACTAGTCAAGAATCAAGAATGCAAAATTCAATTTAAATTTCAAAGATAATAGTTTCTTAGGATAAATATATATTCATATTCTTCTATGAAGTTTTTTTAAATGATTTCCGTCTAATCCATGAGTTGTATTTCTATACTACTAATCTGTAGAATATGTCTTAAATTTAAAGCTTCAGTTTTTTATCAGAAGATAATCAATTGCAGAGTGGATTGGTTCCATTCCAAGAAATCATATTTTATAATATTGAACAGGCAATTATTTGTTGGGAAATGATAATATGACCAAATCGCAAAATAGAGGCCGTTGGGACTTGGCAACTTTTTTTGTGGCTGCAACTGGGTGATCAGCCGCAAAAAGTGGTAACCTGGCTTTCTTATATTGTCTGCAATTCCCTTCACTTACAATCGCAAGTTTGGTGCACGTTGGCGAATAGATTTTGTGACGTCAAATCCCAACTGCCCCTATACTACGATTTCACCAATAATATCACTTGGAATACAATTTCTTCTTAAATGAGGATTTGATGATTTTTTTACGATTTTAAATATTATTTCTAAATTTTTTTGTGTACAGCTGTTGTTCGAGCGTTACTGTCAGAAGACATTTCTAGTAGATAGTTTTATACATAATTTTTCTGATATGAAATAGAAAATTGGATTGTAATATATGTTGATATTGCTGAATTTAGAGAAACTATCTGCATGCACATGTTATAATAGTATGATGCATGCGCTCCAATCTAAAACGGTTTGATTTAATCATTATTAATATATGCCTAACTTATTATCTATTATATGTCCGAGATTAAGTAATTTTAAAATATATTTAATTTGTAAAATTATATAAAAAATACGAAAGATAAAATTATTAGATGATTTTTAGGCAGACGTTATTATTATTATAATAATGTTAAATAAATATATATTGTGTGGCACGATAAAATTGCTAATATGTTCCTGTACTAATTATTATTTTTGGGTCTGGTGGCATTTCAATAAAGTAATAAAAAAGGAAACAAAGCACCTTATAAAAGCGTGGAATTAAAGGAAAATTAGTAGCGGCAGAAAAATTCCAGAAGAAAACCAACATAAATCCATAACATAGTATCAACATAATTTATTTGTGCAATTCAAATATCATTTATATTTCTATTTAAATATGCTTTTTTAATCCATAATTTAAAGAAGTAACACTATTTCCTATTGGTTGAGATATTAAATAAATTTTACTAAAAAAACAAATCTTCATACAGTGGTTCCCAAAAGTGTTCGTACTATTAATTATCATGAAACTAAAAAATGCTGCCCTGTTTACATTAAATACTGCTCTGTCTATTAATAAAATTAATTTCAAAAAGAGAATTTTTCAATAATATCAAATATTTTTCTAAACAAAACTCATTAAATATTCTAAGAAGGAAATAAAACTTCTTTTTGTTCAAAAAATCAATATTCACATGTAATAAAAAACTACCTTAATAAAATATTCATACACGGAAAAAAAATCTATATATATTAATAAATATTGTAATATTTATGTCAATTAATGTTTAGTAGGATATCCTGTAATTAATATAGAATATCCTGTAGCTCTTAGGATATATATCCTGTAGCTACTTTAAGATATCCTGCAGCTCTCTAAGTGTGTTCTATTGGGTTTTAATTCCGGCCGCTTAGGTATTGTTGTCAGACCTTTTGGCTAATTATAGATATACGACAAAAGTTGAAAACTTTGAGCTTAGGATCGTTATCTTGATAAAAAAAGTTTTCAATAATACACAAATTTTAGGATTATAATTTTTAATTGTTTGTTAAAGTATTTAAATACAGAGTATAATTCATTTTTTTATCAATAATTGCATAGTTATCTAATAATAATGCTGAAATGCAATCCTGCACAAGAACACCTTCTTCGCCGTATTTCAGAAGAAGAATTTTTCAATAATATCGAATATTTTTCTGAATAAAACTACCTTAAATATTTTAAGAACAAAATAAAAATTCTTTTTTTTAAAATCAATATTCAAAAAATAATTTTTAAAAAGTTACCATGTTTCCGAGCTCTAACTAAGTTCCTCAATTTTAGGATCCGTAGGATCGTTTCCTTCCTAAAAAAAAGTTATTCCTAATATCTGAATTTTAGGATTATAATTTTAAATTGCTTATTAAAGTATTTAAATAAAGAATAATATTAATTTTTCCATCAATAATTGCATAGTTATCTAATAATGATGCTGAAATGCACTCCCACATAAGGATACCTCCATCGCCATTTTTCAGAAGATTTTTTCAATAATATCAAATATTTTTCTTAATAAAACTACATTAAATATTTTAAGAACAAAATATTTTTTTTTTGAAATATCAATATTAAAAATAATAAGAAAAAAAAATTTCCATGTTTTCCAACTTTCCAGCTCCAACTAAATTCCTCATTTTTTTTTATTCTCCATATAATTATGTCCTCATACGAACCAAAAATATTAAATTTGCTATCATCTGAAAAGAAGACATTTCAATACTTTTGGGGCCTATTTACCAGATTTCGAGAAGGATAGTCTTAGCATTATATTTTTTGCTCATACAAAATTCCATCCATGTAATCCTGCTGATTTGAACATTCACTGAACAGTTTCAAGGGAAATTGAAATAGAAAATCATTCAGTAAATTTAGTATAAATATTTACAACACTCAAATCTGAATTTTTCACTAATTTTCTAACCATAAATCTTTGATAAGTTTGAGTTCACATTGTCATACGAAATTTCTTACCTCTTTTTCGATCCTATTTTCATCTGTAAAGCATTGTATCACATATTGCATAGTAGAATGGGATAAATTTACTAATTTAGAAATATTTCAAACTAATTTACCACAACTACAATGAAAAATAATCAGTTCTCGAATGATGCTTGATCCTCGTTGTTTCCTTATGACAACTACAAATTTCGAAATAATAAATGGAATTTAACGAATAAACAAATGAATATTAAAACCAAACGATTTTCTTACATCAACAGATATTTTTATTATACAGATATATAGATTGTTTCCTTATGACTACGACAAATTTCGAAATAATAAATGGAATTTAACGAATAAATATACTAAGATTAAAGCCAAACGATTTTTTTAATATCACCGCATATTTTTATTTATGAATTTATTCGAAAATATTACTTTATATCATTTTTGTGACGCGGTTCTTTATCTGAGTCATTGCATTTCTATTTTTATAAAAGAAAATGATTAATTTTTAAAAATGTTCAATATTTAGAATGACATGGAGGAGATATTTAAAAAAATATTAAACTTTATATTCGAATTTAATTCCAGCTAATTGTGTTTCAAATGGTGCAATCGTTGCCGCTCTATGTAATTTCCCAGCGAATGCCATTTTATTTATTTTTTATTTTTATTATTATTATTATTTTATTCATTTATTTAGTATTTTTATTATTATTATTATTTTATTTATTTATTTAGTATTTTTATTATTATTATTATTTTATTTATTTATTTAGTATTTTTTTTTTTTTTAAAAAAATTATATTATTATTTTCAGCCGGTTACAGTTGCAACAACAGGATTTACAACACACACAATTTTTTTATTTATTCAATGATAAGGGAATAAAAAAAAAATCTAAATGCCAATAAAAAATAATTTTAAAAAACAAAATAATTTTTTAGCTTAAATAATAGCACAATATTTCAATAGATCAAAAATTTATTAAATAAATTAACACAAATTTATCACATTAATTATTTTTAAAATAAATCCTATTTTCCTTATTCAAATTTTTACAAATTTGCTGCATCTATACATATGAAAAGGTGAATATTTATTTTTAAAAAGAAATTGTTTATTTTTTTAAAAAGAAAGTTGCCTATCTTAAAGTAATGTAGATTCAAAATAGTTTTATTGGGGGTCAATAATTTATTTTATTTCTAATTGTCTATCATAACCCTATTTAACTAGAAAAGAGCATATTAAAATTTCTTCGTAATATTTAATTACCCAACCAAATAAAAAAATAATGATAAAACAAAAAAAATAATTTGACTTCTTGGTATTTTATCTATTTGTTATCTCATATAAATTATAAATTGAAAATCCTCTAAATTATTATTACCTTCTTATTTTTTTTTTCCTTAATCAAAATGGTAATGAAAGCAGGCGATTGTTAGACGAAAAGAGTTTTAAAATGCTATTTTATAAAAAAAAAATAATAATAAAGGTTTTTTTTGTCATGTGTGAACATGATGTTGTCCGGACTAGAATTCCGTGGCGTCTCTAAAAAAAGTGAAGCTATAAAATAAAAAATAAGTAAGAATATAATTTATTATTTAAAACAGATTAATGTACTCGCGCAAAACGAGAAATTTTTATTTAAAATAAACGTTGAATTTTACGTGGTTTTATTTATGTGTGTCTTAAAACTGGCATGAAATATGTGTTGCTAAATATAATGATTGATCCATATCAAGTCTCTTGTTATGTAGTTCATTTTGAATCGGCTGGCATTCAAAATGTAAATAGATTATCGTTCAATATCCATAAATTAGTATCAAAGGTTAAGTTTATGTTGATAAAAGTTAGTTTAACAATCACTTAGCAGACTTCTCTATCTTAATTAGGAAATTTTCTTGTAGTATTTGAATAAACGCTTCTTCATAAAGTTCTAGAATTATTAAATTTTGTTATATTTCTGTCGCTATTGAATTTGATCATTCTTGTGGGGATTTTGTATTTTAGGGTTCCGATTTCGCCAAGTCTCTTTTTCTCGCCAAAATCGCAGTATTTTGTTTGTCGCAGAGGTCAGTTTGTTGTTTAGGGGGCGACTTGGCGAAACCCGCTAGGAAATAAAATCGCCAAATAACAAGCGGAAGCCTAAAGTGCAGAATTCCCATTCTTATAGTATTCTGACCAATTGTTTTATATATTTTTTGGACTACTGTACTTTGGTATACTCCCATGCATATTCTTCCAGTAAACCCACATAAATTACCTATCATGTTCACTCATAATAAACTGAAATTCTTGAAAAGATTTTAGTATTTTTTAAAATTATTTAATTAGAATTTGTTTCATGATTTTTGGCTGCTCAGGAGATAAAAAACTTAAATTCCAAAAATATATTGGAATTCTAAGTTATTATCAATTGCGAATTGTTCAATTTAGGGCAGTAAAGAAAATTTTTTTAAATTTTACTACTAATCTTTATTGGATACTACTATTTTTTGTAATTAAATTTCTTTTGTGATAAAAATTCTGTAAACATTCGAGAAAGGTAAAATCACTCGAGCTACAATGCATGTAGTTTCAGTTAAATAAACATTAAAAGAAATGTTCTTTATGTTATGTTATTTTACAAAAAGGAACACTAGATATCTATTTTCAACAGCAATGAAGTATAAATACCCGAAAATGAATTCCAGTTTAAAAAAATCAAAACTTCTGCTTCAAATTATCTTGCTTCCAAAATATTCTTTTTAAAAGACACAAAATTTCTCTTGCATCTATGTTCTAAAGCAAAATTTTAAGGCACTTCATCAATCATTTTGACACAGGGAAAAGAAATGTGACTGTTATTTTCCACTCTATATACATATTTGTTCGACTAGTGAAATGTAAAATATGT
Organism: Caerostris darwini; assembly: GCA_021605075.1. Taxonomy (NCBI): domain Eukaryota; kingdom Metazoa; phylum Arthropoda; class Arachnida; order Araneae; family Araneidae; genus Caerostris; species Caerostris darwini. The sequence continues at coordinate 234,053 of BPLQ01014641.1, forward strand.
TTCTAGTGATTCATTTTTTTCCCAGTTGCAGTTCTTTTTTTTTTAAATCTCTTAAATCATTTTGCTTCGCAATAATCTTTCTTTATAAAATAGTGAAATAAGTATTCTTCAGAATACAAAATAACGGATAAATCTGAAATATTTTATGCGATTCCGGTTCTTTTTTAAACTTTCTGGAAGTTCTACAATACTATTTTCTGCATAAATGTGTGAAAAACCAAAGGTGAAAATCTTGCTTGCGATTGCTTACTTTATCGTTTCCTCTACTTTTTACATCACCTTGAATGGTATTCCTCGATTTTAAAGATTTAGAAATAAAAAATTATAAATAAAAAACCGTTTTTATATTTCATGGTAATCTCGTCAATATTTAATTTTTGTCATCTTGTACCATCATAAACTTTATGTATGTGTTTATTCTTTGATTTTGCCAAGGGAAAAATGGTTAGTGAAAAAAACATTTATGTTGAAAAAGCACTGTATTTTTGGGAATTCCAACAAGGAAAAAATGTGTAAAAGCATATACATCAACTTGGTAGTTCTGGAACAGATTATTGCATAAAAATTCACTGGCTCAGGCAGCTTAAATTTATTAATTTCGAAGTCAGTAATCGGAGACGAAACGGGCCTCGAAGACGAGAAACTTACAAATTAACTGCAGGTACAGTAGCAGATTGTTATTGAGGATTTCTATGAGAACCAGAAAACTAATCAAAAGCGTCTAATTAAAGGCAAGTATTTCATTTAGTGTAACATGCTCCATGAAAATCTAAGCAAGTCCCATTGCCTATTTTGCCAAAATAATCAAATAAACTTGTTTCTTCAGTGGCATGTTTCAGAGCCCGGAAATATAGTCCTGACTTGGCGTCACAAAACCATCACTTGTTCCGGTCAATTTTTTATACATCTGTGATAACTTTCTGGAGATTTGAAGGGAAAAAAATAGTTTTATAGCTTCATTGCTTTGCATAAGTCTTATTTGCTACTATCATGTAGCTATTATTCAACTGATGGCAGAGTATGAGTTCACATTTGGAAGAATTTACTTACTCATATCTTTCACAAGCTCAGTAGATGGACTTGCAACATAATCATTGTTCGTGTCCATCTCCGGCTCAAACACATAAGCTTTAAATTTCTTTCAAGCGCTCCTATGGAAGACCGTGGCTAACATTGTTCCGTTGATCTTATTTGTCTTACCACCTTCTTTTCAGGAAAAAAATCTGTGTTAGATTAGAAATTTTTGTATCCTCCTTGATAATCTACCTCCTTTAAGAGAACAAACAGGTGAAACAATAAACATTTTATGTTCATTTATATATCTATATATTTACCCACGCTTTAAAAACACAATAAACAAAGTTGTTACAAATAAGACACATTGAAACTTGAAATATTAAAATAATTTATAAGAATCAATTATATAAAGAACATTAAAATAGCGAACGTTAATGTGGAAATAAAATTATGAATAACATTCAAAAATGATAGGTTCAGAGAACTGTTGTGTTTATTAGTTATTAATTACGATTAGAGCTGAGATCAATTGTTTGATGAATTTTCTTTAAAGGAATTTCTGTTGAGACTTTAAAATAAAACAATTTATACATAATATATAAATAGAAATTACACGTGTTACATAAGCCGGATATCATCATGTAGATGGTGCAGAAAGTTTCACTTGTTTGTTTTATGGTATGTTCAACAAATCATTACAAGCACATATTCTTGTTGATGTAAACTTGACTCGTCGACAATGCGCAACATGCTTGCCTAACTGGCGGCAGTCTGATGGGCAATTGGCTAGCGGTCTGATCTTTGGTACCGCGGGCTTCAGGTTCGAATAGTGGGTATGGCATGGATGTTTGTTAGTGGTTCGGAATCCACGTTAAACTGTAGGTACCGGTCTAATTAACCCAACATGTGCAAAAAATGTCCATAAAATGGCACAGCAAACACTACTTACTTGTTTACACCTATCTCCATATTCGACCACTAATTCGATTATAACTTGCATTTCATTTGTTTATTTGGGAAATAATGTTCCATATCAGGCGAAACACGAACGAATAGTTCTTCTAAATTTTCTACCTTGGCTTCTATATGTATGCTTTCATTGCGCCTTGTTTTCATTAAAAGGCCCCAAATGCCTCCGAAACTACTATAGCCTCCTTTGACGCTCCGCTGTCCCCTAGAGTGCAATATCGCCGACATTAAGACCTAGTTCTGTAGACAGTAAGACTGTTCATTTTGATGATTAATTATTTAAAAAGTCTGTGTTCTCTTTTTTTAAATACCATATATATATATATATATATATATCTTCTATAACCCGTAGCACCATGCACCAAGACTATTTTTCTGTCCGAATAGTATAAACTACAGCTGCACATAATCTATAGATGATTTGCGCGTGTTCTTTATTTTACCATATAATCCATTCCATACAATTAAGTTCCGTTTTTTTTATAAACAAATAAAACGTTTTTCAGTTTTAAAGAGCACTTTTGATACCACAATTATATAAAAAAAATTATGTTATAAATTTTAGCTAATGAAAATTAGAATTTAAAAACTACTGTGAAAAAAACGACTTTTTTTTTTACCTTTTGTATTCTTAATATTACTCGCTAGATGAAAATCTTAATTAGTATGTCAGTTAATTATAAGCCAGTTAATTTGGGATAATTTATCTGTCACTTAATTTGGTCTAATTTATATGACACTTAATTTGGCCTACAGTAAAGCTTTTAATTTTTGTTAATATTTTTTTCTTGTTATTAAGTTGTTACTTTTTTTTCTGTAGTTTCATTCCAAGTTTTTATCCACTAGCTCACATCGATGATGGGCGTAGCAATTATTTCTCATTATGTGAAAATCCGGCTTTCTTCCATCCCTTAACTGCAATATTTCTTTCTTTTTGTTAAGAAAAAAGCTTTTTTTGTCTCATATATGTTTTTTTAATTTGCAAAAACACTTTTAAGGAATGATTTTATAAAAATATTTTTTTATGAAACTTCCGGAACGGGATATAATCTGCACCCTCCTCTCCCCCCAAAAATTTCTTTAATGTTTTTAACATAAATCCATGAATTATAGGGAGGAAATTCGGGAAAAAATTCGTATGCAAGTGTTTTAAAAATACTTTAAGACTTTACACGGTTAATAAATTTAAGATTCACAGTTTAAAACATGTAGCATACTTCCCCTCGAAGAGATATAACATTTCTGTTCCCAGGGGAATGGAATGTATTTGCTTTAAGAAGTGCATAATAACAATCCACCACTCAAATCTGACAGCAGATATTCAGTGTCATGGATAATGAGATATCATGAAATTGGTGATTGTCAGCTTGACCTTCACAGATCGACATGGACTATGTGATGATGATTACAGATAATTACAGATGGGACATGGACTATGTGATGAGTCGCTGCATGGTGATTGATGATAGACCATGGGCTCAGGAAGTGTCCACTCCAATGAGAAGTGAGTAAAGTAGACTTTCCCCTCCCCTCTTTAAAGGTCCTCCTCTTTAACGTCCTCCTTTTATCTTGTCCCGAAAATGGTTGAACAGACTGTTTTGAAACTATTACAAAGTGAACCCTTTGGGGTTTCGTGTATCGTGCAGTATGATATTTAAGGTCTGCTGCAAGCCGGTTCAATTAAATTCATCGTAGACTTGAGAACTCTGAAAGACTGACTATATATATATATATATTTATATAATGCTGGTAAATAAAAATTAAAGTGTTACCATGAACCTGAAAATGCCCCTCTTCTTGAAACCGTTATAGGTCTAATATAGGCCGAGACGTTACAAACTAAATTTTTTTTAAACCTTTGGAAAGTGTGAAGAAACAGATAAATAATAGCTCGTCTTTTCAATCGCTTACAAAAAAAATTCGATATTCATTAAATCCCATTTAATAAAAAATAGTTCAAACAGCAAAAAAATAATGTTTTGAATTTCACTGTCATTTAAAAAGCAAATAGATACTGAAACCAAAAATGGTATCGATCTTTATTAAAAGAGATAAAAAATTCAAACTAAAGTAGTAATCGTAATTTTTTCACCGATGGCAAATAGGATAAAAAAAAAAAGAAATGGAAATGTAATGAAAATACTTTACTTCCACTAAAATGTACACGTACGCAATAAAAACGCAAATTAATGAGCTTAATTTAATGAAATTCGAACGAGAGGGTAGGGCTAATTGAACAGAAACAGGGCGCCGGAAACAACTCATCGATTTTTTTTTTCTTCTTTCCTTTTTTTTCTGGGTAAGAAAATCTGAAGTGACTTCTAAATTACACAAAGTGTTCTTCAAGGTAAAATTAAAGAATGCTTTGTGAATTGTTTATTTTTTATTCCCGAGTGAATGATATTGTTTAAATAATTGTTTTCATACGGATGGATTGATGATCAATTGTTTTATACAAGTGATTGAATTTATCGGTAGAGTTACAAATTAATTTCAACACAAATCCGGTTTATTAGAATTTATATACAGTACAAGGTGTTGATTTCTTATCTTTTCTTTTATGTAAAGGTGTTGTAGTGCGCAGTAAATCTTTGCAGCAGCTGTCATATGCACTCTCTACTTACTACGCTCTTTGTTTGTCAGAAGTTATACTAGAACGTTTGGCAACACACGGGTTCTATTAGTTTTGGTTTCGGAAGGTGTGCTGTCGGCGAATCACGCTGTGCTGTTGTTATGAAATCCTTGTAAATAGCTAATTAAATAATATAATTATATTTAAATGGAATGATCTCTTACACGCTTTCTTGGTGGTGTGTCTCAATCATCAACACACCATAGTGTCTTCAACATGGGTAAAGTAGTATTTTAAGTGATGGCAGTAAGTATTACAAGAGAATTTGGAAAAATGCTAGATACAGTTTTATATTAGGAATTTTTAATTAACAACAAATATCATTAGGATAAATGTATTACAATACACTCCAAATAATTCTTAATATATATTACAAATGATCACATCAATTATGCGTGTCCTATTTTTATTTAATTTCACGACAAAGCATAATGTCGGAAAATCACGTAGTATAAATACAGTTCCGTTACTAGTAAAATATCAATGATAGCCGAAATAAAAAAAATAAAAAAAGATAAAATTTCATCGTCTGGGCTGATATACAGGTTGATTACAAAATTTAGAATGTAATACAAGAACAAAACGCATAAGAGCAACTTTAAACAGGCAAAGAAAGAAAACATATCATTAAATCATATTGAGACAATAAATTAGGTTCATCACCTGAATAAAAAAACGAATTAAATTCAAAATAAAAAAACTATAAAATCCCAAACGATTTTATAAAAAAGCGCGGGAAAATAATTGAAAAAATGTAGAATTCCAAAAAAGCACCTGAAAGAAATTTAACAAAAAGCACATGAAAGAAATTTAGATATACCAATAAGAATACCTCGCGTTAGAAATTTAAAAAAATAAGCCAATAAAAAACGTTTAAACTACTCAAGGAAACGAAAACTGATCAAGGGCATGAAAAAAGTGACCAAGGAAATGAAAATCCTCTCTCCCCAAAGGATAATAGGTAATAAAATGAAAATTGAAATGAAAAATGAAAATTTTTCAAATGACTTCATATCATGAACACATGATTATGAAGTTTACTTTCAGGTGTCCAAACTAGCTTAAGATTTTTCCTTGGTATTTGATATTGATATACTGTCAGTCACTACAAATGGAAATATTTTATTTCAAATCTCAGATGATAATAATTTTCATATTAATAGGAAATTGTTATTTAACACATTATTTTAATCCAATTTTACAGCAAAATAGTGCGGATTTAATCGCCTACCTTATGCAGGACTAACACAAAAGATTATAAATGATTTAAAAAAGATTTTCGAGGGCAAATATTTGGGAAGAACTACTTATTTTTTAGAAGTAAAAAGCAGATATGTTCAGAATGATGTAAAACGATACATACATTTTACACGTTACATCTGCCTTGCTTTGTGTTGGCTTCAGTTGCAGTTCATTAATAATTCTTGAAATTATTATTGCCCAGCTCAATTCTTTATCATTTTAAAAATGGAATTCTTCCTAATAATTTGTAGCATGTGTTGGAATTGATGGAAAAATTTTCGTTTCTGTTCTATTTCACTAGCACACAAAAAAGATTAATTAATGTATAGAGACTCTTGAATAAGAAAAATTAATGTATAGAGATTCTTGAACACATATTTATAATGGAAACACATGGCCTGTTATCAAATATATTAAATATTTTCTGTATAACGCTTGAACATATATTTATAATGGAAATACATGACATATTATTAAATACATTAAATATTTACAGTATAACTCTTGAACACATATAATGGAAATACATGGTATATTATAAATTATATTAAATATTTCCAATATAACTCTTGAACACATATTTATAGTGGAAGTTCATGACATATTATCAAATATATTAAATATTTCCAGTATAACTCTTGAACACACATTTATAATGGAAATACATGACATATTATCAAACATATATTAAATTTTCTCGGTAATAAATTGATTTAATCGCTATAATAACTTTTAATTCAGTTTAAGGGCGACGCAATGGCTAGACGAAGAACTTCTGCTATAAATCATCTACTTTCGTGCCTTTATGACATTTGAAGATAAACTTGCAAACAATAAAAATGCTATAACGGAAATGCATGACATATTATCAAATATATTAAATATTTCCAGTATAACTCTTAAACACATATTTATACTGGAAATATGTGACACGTTATCAAATATATTAAATATTTCCAGTATAAGTCTTGAACACATATTTATAATGGAAATACATGACATATTTTCAAATATATTAAATATTTCCAGTATAACTCATTAACGCATATTTATAATGGAAGTACAGGACATATTATTGAATATATTAAATATTGCTGATAATAAATTGATTTAATCGCGATAATAACTTTTAATTCAGTTTAAGCGCGACGTAATGGCTAGACGAAGAACTTCTGCTATAAATCACCTACTTCCATGCCTTTATAACATTTGCAGGTAAACTTTCAGACAACAAAAATTTTATAGTTTACTTCAATACAAGTTGAATCTTTATTGTGCTACCATGAAGTAAAGCTAGAAAAAGGGTGCTTTTGAAGCCTTTGAACATTATGATGTTTGATGTTTCCAAATAAAATATTTATGAAGGCGTGCGCTGTGAAGTTATCAATCTGTCATAGGCCCCGGCATTTATTTATTGATGCACCGGCTGAGAAATGAAAAGCAAACAAGTTTTCGCTTCGAACTAGAATAATTGCTCGCATTTGTGAAGGAAGGAGTGATGAAAAACGTCACGATGAAAATGAAGTCGATGAATAATGATGAAAGAGAGTTAGTTGTTGGAAAAAGAAGAAATCGGTAAATAGTGAGAAAGTGTTGTATTCTGGCGAGTTAAAGTAGTCTGTTCGATTGAAATTGATGTGCGATATTAGTCAGGTTTGGTGGGTAATGTTTTACATCAATTAGAAAGGAACAACTTGCTCTGCGCGTGAATATAAAAGTATTGGATTTCGTTATTCGCTTCAAACATTAACTCAAGATGTGGGAATATTTTTATTTTTATTTTCTGTTATAAATTTTTAATGCGTAAAAAGGTTTTGTGGAGGTCTGATGGGCGAGTAACTATCGCTCTGCCCCTTAGCGCTACAGGTTTCGGATTCGCATCTCGGGGGTGAAATGGATGTTTATAGTGGTATGGGGTCCACTTTAAAACGTAGGTCCCGGTCTAATTTGACTATTGGGCGTCGGGCTTACGGCCCTATCCTGTAAAAAGATAGCATCTATTGTCTCGAAATCTACCAGTAGGCAGGCAATCTTGGCCCACCATGGGGCTTGTAACAGTCTTTTTTTCAGGAGAAGAGTTTTGGCATTTCACTCCCAGGACAGAAGAATGTATGTTATTTGAAAAATTAAAAAAAAAAAAAACCATCACTCTAATTTGTGGAAGACATTCTTTATTGTGGGTAATTATATTACATGCAATTAGTGTTTTGTACTAATGAAAACAACCTGCCACTCAAATTTGATAGCAAAGTGAAGATTGTGAAATGCTTATTATGATAGCTATCCATTTTGATAGTTCATAACCATTTTATTTTAAATAAAAATTTCTCTATCATCAATACCTCAGTTGCTTTTTTTTTCAAAAGATTATAATTTCATTCAATAAATTTAATTAAAATGAAATCAAATCAATAATTAATATACCTGAGTATAAATTTAACATTAATTATATATTTTAAGAAATAAAAAATATTTATATGATTAATCACATTGCATTATTTAACTATTGTAAAGTTATATTGAACAATTTCAATAAAATATATAAAAAGTGACTTTTATTTCCTTTGAGACGATGAAAAAAAAACCCAGTTTCAAAAGATAAAATATCAGAAGCCTTTAGTTAATGTTTCCGAAACTACAATCAATTAGAAAAGAAACTTTGTAAATAGGCATTTACACAATATAAATCCTCGCTTTCCCTAGCGGTCGGAGACCCAATTTAATATTCCCTTTCTCATTTTCTATTTTCCCCCCATTAAGAAAAAAAGCGATAAAGAAAGAAAGACAAAAAATGGGGAAATAAGATAAAGCAATCCGATAAATTCTAGTAAGATTCCCAACCAATTGTTTCTCTTGTAGGATCAGAAGCGTCGGCTGAATACTTTGCGAATTTCAGGCATAAAATAAAGGGAAAAAGGGAAAAAAAATAATATCGCGAATTCCCCAAAGATCGAAAAGTGAGTGGGTAGGAAATTAGCCATTGGTAGCGAAAATTGAAAACAAAACCAAAGTATAAAAATAAAAAAAAGAAAAGAAAAGAGAAAGCTTCTTCTTCTTTTAGAACTTTTTTTATATTTTTATTTTTTATCTTTTAAAGCGAGCTCATTTTTTGTCCCTTCTTTTTTTGAAGGCCGGCATTCGTCATTAAAGTAGACACTTTTGTTTTTCCCGTTTTCCTGAATCCTGATTTCGGGAGACGGGGAAAATTCACTGCGTAATTGAAAAGGAGTCGGTAAAATCTCGAAAATTCTCGTTTTAATGAGATTTTAAGTCGGATTTCCCGATTCGAATTTATTTCGTCGGATTCGTCTCATTATCCAAAGCAGACGACTCCAGAGAATTTCTCCTGCTCCTCCTCTCAACTCCACTTCAAATTTGTATGTTTCTTCAGGAAAACGCTAGCTTTGCGAAAAGGATATATTTCAGAGAAGCACTAAAAGCACTAAAAATCCCCCCGGCTATAGCATATGGGCAATATTTTTAATTTTTCATCCATCGTATTTTACTTTATTAAGTCATAAGAAAACTTAAATTTAATTAATGAATTTTATCGTTCATACTATTTGAACAAATGAGCGGAATCTTTAAACAGAAACGGAAAGTTCTCGAATTAGAATCGAGTTTTACTTTTTTCTTCGTTAGAGAATCTCTTCAGTCAGAAAATAGTTTTGCTTCGTTAAAAGACAACCAAGACAAAAACGGCCAAATATTTAAAAAAACAATTTAATTCTCATAGTAGTTGTTATAATCAAATATCTTGGATAATATTTTACAAAGGTATTCATATAAAATAGAAGCTTTAACTTTTAGTGAGTTTTCGAGTAAACTGACAAGTTTAATTTTTTCTACCATATGAAAAATTATATACATTCCTCCATTGCACATTTTATTTTGAATTGCAACCTATTTATTATGTATGATATATGTCAAATTTTTATTATAGTTATTATCAATAATTAATTGATCGACCAGTAGTTCAATAAGGATGTAATTGAAAACCATTAGATCTATAAGGATATAATTGAAAACCAGTTGATATATAAGGATATAATTGAAAACCCAGTAAATCTATAAGGATATAATTGAAAAACCAGTAGATCTATAAGGATATAATTGAAAAATCAGTAGATCTATAAGGATATAATTGAAAAACCAGTAGATCTATAAGGATATAATTGAAAACCCAGTCGATCTATAAGGATATAACTGAAAAACCAGTAGATCTATAGGGATATATTTGAAAAAAATAGTAAATCTATGATGTATTATGGTTATTACTATCCCCATCATAACTAATTCTCTTTGTCACCAAATAGTAGTATGCTACATTTTTACTTTGGATCACCAGTAATTTTATCTACAACACATATATTATAGCATCCTGCTTTTACTATACATTTATATTTTAATGCAGCTAGTTAACTTTGCAACTTTATTCTTTGCATTTAAAAACAGTCTGAAAATTTAGTTCCCGACTACTACTAGTAAAGGAATTCATGAAACAAAAAAGATTAAGAATTCTGTTTCAGAATGTAGTCTGGAAAAAGTAGAAGAAGGAGTAAAAGTGCAAAGTTCCTTTTTTTTTCGTTATATGGAATTAGTTATATGTTAGCATTTGCCAAACATTCACGTAGGTGCAAATGCTTGCAATTAAACGATAAAATATTTTTCAAGTTACTTAATACTGAAACTCTGGTCTTGTATTTTCCATTTACTTAAATGTGGAATGTAGTTGAGAGATAAAATCAAAAAAGCATTAAAATTGCTTTCTAATCTGATGATTCCATATATATCATCTACGAAAAACATCTTCTGAAAAAATATTAAAAGTATGTTGTTAACAATTTTCTTTAATACAATTTGTATTTTTGAAATAAACATTATATTATTATAAAATATATACATTATATATATATTATATGATCATTACATTATGTACACATTAAATATACATTATATTATTATTACATATATCATTAGGAAGATTTTGATTTTTTTTTTAACATCTGAATAATATCTAAATAACGCCCTAGGGAATACACGTTATAATGCCGAATCATATTTCGCCAGCTTGTAGTTTGGTATGAAAAGATCTGATCTAAATACGATAGATATTCATTTTACATCAGATTTTTTACAAATAAAAAATTTACAATAATAATAAAAAAATTTAAATTTCATCTTTATCTATATTTATTATTTGTTATTAAAATTTTAATTTTAATTACAAAATTTAGAGAATTTTACGAAAATATTTGTCAATGGCATACATAATTTTTTGTTCACTTATATTTTATTTTGAAAAATTTTTAATATTGAACTTTAAAACAATTAAATACAATAATTTAATTAATAATTTAATCATTAACAAATTATTAATTTAACAGTAATTTAATTATTAAATGATTAATTTAGGAATAATTTAATTAATAAATTAATAATTTAATTAAGTCACTTAAAATCTAAAGGGAATAAAGGAAAATTATTACACAGCCAGATATTTAGATACAATTAATTAGAACTGAGGTAATCCCATATAGTTTTTACGCATAAGCCATTGCAAAAGTATAATTATTATAAAATATTATAAAATATTACATAGTTTAACACACGGTAAAATCTATAAAAACAGTGTCTGCAGTACTCAAAATAGATAAGTTCACAGATAGCAGTAAATCATGAATAGGATAGTAAAATATTACATTCGCAGAAAATCCTAAAAAAATTTTATCTTCATAGTTGAAAAAATATTTATGAGTCTGTGTAATATCAAAACGATGTGCTTTTCAAAATAATACGATTTATGTACTATTGCTCTTTTACTTTAATAGAATGTAGAAAAAAATTAAAATGCACTATAAAAAACAAATTCAAAAAAATAAATAAAAAATATGAGAAAAAGAATTTGTTTAAAATCTGCTGATAAAATAGTCTTAGTAATATTTTATATGTGTTTAAAAATATGTCTTATATTTAAATATATTGTCCTACTTCTACCATTTAAATATTATGATTTTAGAGCTTTATTAAAGTAAATTAAATGAATAAACATTTATTAATATTAAACAAAGGCTTTAATATTGTATTTACATATATACAGCGTGATTATAATTAAAGTCCCACTTTCAAAATGCCGTATAAAAGAACCACTCGTCACAATAAATTCAAATTTGAAATGAAGATACTTGAAGAAGGGGGCAACGGTATGGCATCAAAAAAAAAAAGTTCCACCGATTTTTCCCATCCAATTTGGTATGACCTTGCCATGGTGAATGGACTTTCCACTAACAGTGCCACATCTGTTAAATGCCTTGGAAGTCATTTTTTCTGTTAAAAAACAGAAACAATCAAGCATATTGAGCACTACAGTTAGTTTAATGTGCAATTCATGCCAAATACGTTGTAATTTCGATTCAAAATATCACTGGTAACCAAATTTACTTCCTTAATTCTACTTACAGCACCAACTATTAATATACTTTGGAACTTTTTTTGATGGCGTACCATTTCCCCCTTCTTCAAGTATCTTCTGTTTAAATTGGAACTCATCGTGACGAGTGGTTCTTTTTTTAAAGCATTTTGAAAGTGAGACTTTAATTATAATCTCCCTGTATATATATAGAGAGAGATAATTCCTTTTCAATAAACATTTTGATTAGTTAGCTAATAGACTAAAATAAATAACTATCGAATGGTTTATGGTCAGAAAAATATGTAATAAAAAAGCTTTTATTTGAGATAAATTTCGAATTACTGTAAAAAAATTCCTTTTATATTCTAATGTGCTAATCTAATAAGTGAAAATTTTTTAATAGACTAAAGAATAAAATTAAATCTTTGAAATGGGAAATGTAAAAAAAAGTGTAAAAAATGCAATACAATACATAAATACTAGAAAAAAGAACCCTATTATTTCTTGTAGAATGTAAGACTCAATTATTGAAATATTTCATATAAAATACTAATTAAATTTTTTTTTAAATTGTCAACGTCAATGCAAAACTCTCTATTTGTTCAACAAGAAATACTAATTCAATAAAAGAAATAAATCATTATAACTTACTTTTTAAGAAGATGAAATCATTAATTTACTACGAAAAGAATTTTCTTCAATTTGATTTGATTTTTTAAGATGTTTATTTCAATTTAATTTATTTTTTTACAAGCAACAACAGCATACTTCAAATTAAATTAGGGGAAAGGATTTAAAGGAAATCGCGTTAAATATTATTTTATTTATTACTTTCTAAATTAAATATAATTTATCAACTATCTATAATTCATCCAATTTATCATTTCATCATTTTTTTTTTTTTTTAATTTTCAAATTTACGAATAAGTGATTTGTTCACAATTAAATTTTTTTAGAATGATATCAAAAATTGTATGCAGGGTGTGTGAAGAGTATATTTACGCTTTTAAAAGTTCACTTAAAAACTAAAAAAACTAAACACTTTCTTTTTATATTTTAAAACATAAAGGATTTTTTTTTTTTTTTTTTTTTGACAATGTTTACAAAATTTCAATGACTGAGACAATGAGAAAAAGATGGTTGATTTAATTTTCTGTATTTTAGAAAATTACAAAGTTGAATAACAAAAATCATTAGCAGAAAAATTTGAGGCTTCTACAATACATTTAGCGAAATTATAGTCATTTATATTCACATGCGTATCATTTCAAAACGGAATCATTTAAAAGTACCTTTTTTTTATTATTTCCTATGGCAGTTTATGAACAGTTACAGCAAAAAAAAAAGAATAACGAAAAAATAAAATAGAACAGAGAATACAACAAAACATGCTGAAACAGAGTTCATTAATCTAGCATAATGCCAGAAGTTGTAGATCTTTTAGCCACTGAAAAGTGTTACCAGGTGCACCACGGGGAGGTAGATCTACTGCGCACCTTTTAAAAGTACCTAAGCCATTCTTTAAAGGTGTAACTTTCAAACACCTTCTCATTTCAAAACGGAGTCATTTAAAAGTACATAGGCCGTCTTTTAAAGGCGTAACTTCGAAACACCTTAATCAATCTCAAAATTATCGAAATTTTAGTTTTAAAATGACCACAAAATGTTCTATAAGCATATAATGTTACATTTGTAAAATTCTGATCGATTTGGCGTGGAATAACCCAGTAGCAAAAAATCATAAATTAATAAATAATAGATTTGTTTACAATTTTTAAAATTTCCAGATTAGTGTAAATTTCTTCTAAAAACATTGTTACTGACACATTTTTCATTTATTTTAAATAAAATGCACTAATATGTTACATTCTGGAAATGATCTTTCTTTTTTATTCTTAATGTCATGTGATTAATTAATTTGATCTTATTTAGTCAAAGAGTAATAATAAAATAGAGCCCCCCCACACCTATTCTAAAAGCACAGAAAGTTGGAGCAAACATCTCGAGTCCTTTCCATTACTACAGATGGCGCTGCATCGCCGTTTGGCGGCTTTTTCCCTAGCACATCTGTTTATAAAACGTAAAGATGTTACAAAGCGATTCTAAAAATTCCGAGAAATCCTAACATTTATTAAGCTGTGAGCTTACTAAAGATAACTATACACAAGATGTACTTACTAAAAATAATTAGATGCAAGAAATGTTATTTTGTTTACAACTATTTTGTATGAAATACAGTAAAACATAACAAAAAGTTAATGAATATTTTATGTTTTTGAAATAAAATATTCATTAACTTTTTGTTTTGTTTTACCTTAGACTTTGTATTTTACGGTAGAATGTTTTACTGCTGAAATGAATATTGTATTTTTTTAATCATTTTTGAGAAAGAATTTTGCAGTAGAAAATTTTTTCTGATATTTTATTTATAGTTCTGATAACCTTATATGTAATACGAAAAAATTCATAAAAATAATTAATCCAATATTTTATACTTCAGCATGTTCTTCAAAAAAAATTTATACCAGATACATTTTTAAAATGTATCCCTCTTAAAAATGTATACCTTTTTTTTTTTAAATATTTTTTTACATCTAGTTAAAGTATCAATTATTTCATTCGAAATTATGATTTATAATGAACAATTATTATTATCAATTGTATTTCATCATCATAATTTGAATAACTATAATTTATTTTTATTTTTAACAAGATGGCAAAAATGAAAAAGTTAAATCAACTTTAAAAAAAAAGAAACAACAATTTTACACATATTCACATTAATGTAAGTAGGGATCGCAATATCGGACCAAAAGTTCAATACCGGTATTCGGTATTTTTTAGATCTTAATACCAGGACACCGGTTTTAATACCGTTAGTAGAAATGTCATTGTAGCTGTCATTTTATTTGCAATTTCATCCAAGTTATTTTTTTTTTTTCAAAATAATCTAAAATCCCTGATGGCTTGGGCTTAGAAGCTGTGCTTAAGTTTGTATCTTCATCACAATTGGATTCTTTCTTCCTTAACAAATTGGTATTATGTTTCATTTTTAAATGTGTATAGAGTCCGCTTGTACTTCCTGCATTCACTTTAATAACTCTTGGACATTTATTTACATTGTGCCACCATATTCTTTTCATCATATAAATAATGAAACCAAACCGAAGTATTATCAACTGATTTTTTATGTTCTTCAAAGTTATTCTTATTCATTATTATGGGCTATTATTTATGAGTATATATATATATATATATATATAATAAATCTGAAAAATATATTGAACTCTAAAGTATGATATGCAAATACAAGGCGAATAACAAAGTCACCAATTTAAAAAAATATCGAAATTTTACACACTTTCTTCACAACTACAACCTTGTTTTCACAGATAAGAATTACTAGTTTTCAGATAAGAATTCTGAATAAGAATTCACAGTGAAGAATAAGAAATTCACACATAAGAATTCTTTCACAGATAAAAATTCTAAATTTCTAGTAAATACCGAAAAACCGGTATTTAAACTTGTGAATACCGGTATTACAAAATTGAACAAATGGCTCAAAAAACCAGTATTCGGCATCCCGGTATACCGGTATTGCAATCCCTAAATGTAAGTGATGATAATGACAATCACAGTAAAAACTGGGCATTAAAAAAAATTAATCGTATTTAAATACGATTCACTTATTATTCAAACACCTTAATTGATTCATTATGATGTTAAGCCAAATGCCAAGGTCTAATTTTAGAATGTTCAAATAATATTGATTTTATTAGAAAAACTCTTTTCTATTGGATCATGGTTTATTATATAGTCATCAAATACATATAATATACAAAAGAAATGTGTTTGAAATAATCCGCTTCATACAAAAACAATAATGCATGATGTTGGTCTTCTTTATTTTTCCTTCAGCCTCAAGAATACGAAAAGTTTGTTCACTTTGCCTACATAGATTCACTGCATTCTTCCCAGATATAATTAAACCTCTCCTATTTTTCCTTTCGAATAAAACCATAGTGGAGTTGTCACAAAAGTAATGCAAGAGCACATTCGTTGTAAGACAATATTTTTTTTTGTTTTTTAAAATTTTTTAACAACCAATATAGCAATGTATGTCACAATATCTTCCACATATGTATTTAATTTTTGAAATGGCCTTTAATTTATTGTATTTTCTATATAATGAACGTTATTTATTCTGAAGAGAAAGTCTCTTTTAAAAGCATTTAAATACGAATTATTTGATAATAATACATTTAGTATACTTGTTTCATCCATGAGTAAAGAGTTTAAAGATGCTGTTATCTTTTTATACAACACAGTAATTGTATCTCAGCAGATCAGAATTGTTTAGATTATTGTTAAGCTCCCATTTACTCCAAATTATACTAAATTTTATCCCCAAATGATCCTGCGATAATTTAAATTATTTAAATTTATTATTAAAATAATTTTAATTAATTAACTAAGTTTAATTATTTAATTATTATTAAAATAATTTTAAATTATTTTTAATTAAATTAATTAATTATTTAATTCTGATTATTATTTAATTATTATTATTAAAATAATTTTTAATTTATTTTAATTTAATTAATTAAATTAATTTTTATTTTAATTTATATAATGTTAAATTATTGTTTAATTTTAAATTAATTTTTATTTTAATTTATATGTTAAATTATTATTTAATTTTAAATTAATTTTTATTTTAATTTTAATTTTAATTTTTATTTATTTTAATTTATATAATGTTATATATGTTTTATAAATTATTATTTAATTTTAAATAAATTTTAATTAATATAAAATAAATCAATTAATTAATTAATTAATTAAATTAAAATTAATAAATTATATTAATTATACTTTTAAAAAATTTCAAGTAAATATTTGGATAAACATTTAATGCCATTAATGAATGCCAAAAACCCAATGACCCTTTTAACAAGTGACAAACTATAATTTGACTCTTGACAGTGGATAATGACAGTTGTAAAAATCTCTCGTAGTGATTTTTATAATCTCATGATGATTATGTTGATCCCAAACTAACAATCTGATGCCCTTTCTATTTTTTTTAATATTCTATGGTGTTAAACTACAGTACTGAAAAAAAAAATTAATCAGAATCTCAACTTTAAAAACTGTTTAGAGTAAATCCAGTATCAATGTGTATAAAAGCTATTTGAATTATTATTTTATCAATAGCTTCGTTAGATTTAATTATATATTACTAATTGATCGAATTGAAAAGACAATATTGTTCTTCTTTATTTTACGTCTTATCTGATTCTAATACCTCTTAACTTCTTGATTTGTATTAAATTTTTATAATAACCAATAATATATTTCAAGTTCATCACATATCTCCTTTTTTCTTTTGACACAATTCTGCTTTCTGGAATAAAAAAAAGGATGAATCCTACTTTTCAGGAAAACTGACTTACTTTCTCCCAATTTTTAAATATCCATAGCACTGAAGTTCATAATAATCTCCATTAAAATGATATTTAATATTATTATTTGGGATTTTGACGTTTCTATTTTTATCCAAAATATTTTAAGCCGATTTATTAATAATCCTGCAAGCGTGACCTTTCCGTTGGTGATAGCATTTTTAATGATTTTTGTAGGAAAGTTTTTATAAGTCATTCAAGCAAAAATAATTTCTTCTTACAGGTTTATTATAAATTTATTTCGAAATTGTTTTAAGATGCATCGAGTAAATGACAACGGCTTTTGTAAACGTTTCATTAAAATTATCTATTTTAAACGACGGAATTCATGTAATTGGTTTTAAAAATATTATTTTTTATTACACGGTCTTATAATGCTTTGTGGTTTGTGATGATCATCCTAACTATTAATAAAATTAATTATAAACATGAAACGTTTCATAAAAAATTATCTATTTTAAACGATGGAATTCATGTAATTGGTTTTAAAAATATTATTTTTTATTACACGGTCCTATAATGTTTTGTGGTTTGTGATGATCATCCTAACTATTAATAAAATTAATTATAAACATGAAACGTTTCATAAAAAATTATCTATTTTAAACGATGGAATTCATGTAATTGGTTTTAAAAATATTATTTTTTATTACACGGTCCTATAATGTTTTGTGGTTTGTGATGATCATCCTAACTATTAATAAAATTAATTATAATCATGAAACACTGATCATTCATTAAGTACTTAATGCTAAACTGTAAAAAATTATATTTATAGAGTTATTTTTTTAGGCTTGTAAATGATTAGTTTCTGCATTAGAAAGGTAAAATAATATTCAAAAATTTAATTAAAATTCACTTAAATTAAATTCTTCCATCACTTTATACTTTTACTATACATGCGAATATTTATTTTGAAAGTCATGCTTTTTAAAGAAGCTGTCAAAGTCGATCATTTTCTTGCACAGTTCTTCCTCATCTATTCAAAAGTAACATGCTTCTGCGATGAATAGCTTAATGAAAAATGCCACATGGCCTATTTTCGTGTGACATAAAGTAAACGCCATCACAAACATTGCTAATATTGAGGATTTTTCTATCTTCTGCTTAATACAGTGCTATAATTCGTATAGTGAAATAGCACTGCATTAAGTAGAAGATAGAAAATATTAATATAATAATAATTTAGGCGTAAATCAATGTCTTCGCCCCATAAACTTAGATCAACAACCTTTTTTACAGGTTATACAGTTTTCACAAATAAAAGGACACAGCCTAAGACTAAAAATTTCAAATATTTTTCGTTTTATAACCCCTATTACATGTAAAAGGAGGGTCCAAGTACGGTACTTCTGAGTTTTCTCAAAATAATATTTCAAATGTTCACAATAAAGTCAATAAATGTATATAAAAATAATAAATAAAAATATATATTTTAGTAATAATGTGCTTTTTCTTAAGCGTATTAAATGATAATAAAGTACGTTATAAATCAGAGATACAATTAAAGCATTCGAATTCGTTATTCAATATTAAGCCTCCATTATCGATTATTAAGCATTCATTATTAAATCACAGCAAAATTCATTATCATAACCGATATCAATATGAAGATTGATATCGGTTATCTTGAATGAAATTGTTATTTGATAGAAACCGATATCCCATATTTCTGTTAGTAGTCACAAATATATTTGATACTATTGTCATATAATATACATTCGTATGAAGAATTCTAAATTTTGGATTCAGACAAAATATGTAAGATACTACACTCAAGAGCCAAAACATTATGACCACCTGTCAATAACGAGTTGGCCCACCTTTGGCGCGCAACACAGCTTCAACCCGCCTTGGCATGGATTAATACCACCACTTAATACCAGTTAAATGCCACTTCCACCTGATCACGTGCCTTCCCCGTCATCCAGGCGAGTTCATTGCAAAATGTAGGGGTGGTCATAATGTTTTGGCTCTTGAGTGTATGTTAGAATTATTATATAATATATACTACTTTAGAATATAATGTTGTGTTAGAATTCAGACAAAATAAAAGTAAGGATATTTTTAATATTCAATCTTTTGGTTTGCCAAATGATTAATAGACTCCTAGGGAAGACACCATTATTTAAGCCTTTGGTTTTCTGTGTGTTAAGATTTTATTAGAGCAGAGATACTAGTAAAGACAATACATAAATTGATTTGACATATATTTTTGATAGTTTCCATTTTATGTTTAGAGTCATATCTATCAGTTGGCATTTTTATATCCATCATTTTTTCCACAGGAGATAATTATATATCATCATTAAATAAGAGATTATAATATTATTATAAAACTAAAGCATTTCTCACAAAAAGTAAATCTAAATCAATTAATCAATGTTAATTGGAACTAATTATAAAAATTACTAATGAATTGAAATTAAAACATTTTATTTTTTAGAAAAAGGCCTTAGTCTTTAGCAATGTACCGTAGTCTGAGAATGACTGATCTGAACACTCGTATGATATTTAAATGCGATAGCAAGTTGCATAAAAATGTATTAAATAAAGTTAGAAATATTTTCTATATTATACACCTTTTGCGAATTCATTTAAATATGGCACTTCTGAGTTTTCCAGCGATGTAGAACTGACATTCCGATAAGGTTTAAAATTAATTTATTTTTTTGTAATGCTCTTTCATTTTTGAGGCTTTTTAATTTATTTATAATTTAAATACAAAAATTCTCTAATTGCTTATTTTATGCTTACGATATGCTTACTATACTTCGATAAAGGTTAAAATTATAAAGAATACCGAAATCAAGTTTAATTTCCATTTCATTCCTTATTAAAACTTCAATTACTGTAAACGCCACCATCTCTAACTCTAAATGCATTTACATTCCATGCCTATGAATCATAAATACACATAGAATGAAAAAATTTACAAAATAATGCTTTTTTCAATCATAGCTAAGTGTTATCTAATTATATTATAAAATCATATAAAAGTATAATAAACTACTATAATTCGATAAAGGTTAAAATTATAAAGAATACCGAAATCAAGTTTAATTTCCATTTCATTCCTTATTAAAACTTCAATTACTGTAAACGCCACCATCTCTAACTCTAAATGCATTTACATTCCATGCCTATGAATCATAAATACACATAGAATGAAAAAATTTACAAAATAATGCTTTTTCAATCATAGCTAAGTGTTATCTAATTATATTATAAAATCATATAAAAGTATAATAAACTACTATAATTCGATAAAGGTTAAAGTTATAAAGAATACCGAAATCAAGTTTAATTTCCATTTCATTCCTTATTAAAACTTCAATTACTGTAAACGCCACCATCTCTAACTCTAAATGCATTTACATTCCATGCCTATGAATCATAAATACACATAGAATGAAAAAATTTACAAAATAATGTTTTTTTCAATCATAGCTAAGTGTTATCTAATTATATTATAAAATCATATAAAAGTATAATAAACTACTATAATTCGATAAAGGTTAAAGTTATAAAGAATACCGAAATCAAGTTTAATTTCCATTTCATTCCTTATTAAAACTTCAATTACTGTAAACGCCACCATCTCTAACTCTAAATGCATTTACATTCCATGCCTATGAATCATAAACATAGAATGAAAAAATTTACAAAATAATGCTTTTTTCAATCATAGCTAAGTGTTATCTAATTATATTATAAAATCATATAAAAGTATAATAAACTACTATAATTCGATAAAGGTTAAAATTATAAAGAATACCGAAATCAAGTTTAATTTCCATTTCATTCCTTATTAAAACTTCAATTACTGTAAACGCCACCATCTCTAACTCTAAATGCATTTACATTCCATGCCTATGAATCATAAATACACATAGAATGAAAAAATTTACAAAATAATGTTTTTTTCAATCATAGCTAAGTGTTATCTAATTATATTATAAAATCATATAAAAGTATAATAAACTACTATAATTCGATAAAGGTTAAAATTATAAAGAATACCGAAATCAAGTTTAATTTCCATTTCATTCCTTATTAAAACTTCAATTACTGTAAACGCCACCATCTCTAACTCTAAATGCATTTACATTCCATGCCTATGAATCATAAATACACATAGAATGAAAAAATTTACAAAATAATGTTTTTTTCAATCATAGCTAAGTGTTATCTAATTATATTATAAAATCATATAAAAGTATAATAAACTACTATAATTCGATAAAGGTTAAAATTATAAAGAATACCGAAATCAAGTTTAATTTCCATTTCATTCCTTATTAAAACTTCAATTACTGTAAACGCCACCATCTCTAACTCTAAATGCATTTACATTCCATGCCTATGAATCATAAATACACATAGAATGAAAAAATTTACAAAATAATGTTTTTTCAATCATAGCTAAGTGTTATCTAATTATATTATAAAATCATATAAAAGTATAATAAACTACTATAATTCGATAAAGGTTAAAGTTATAAAGAATACCGAAATCAAGTTTAATTTCCATTTCATTCCTTATTAAAACTTCAATTACTGTAAACGCCACCATCTCTAACTCTAAATGCATTTACATTCCATGCCTATGAATCATAAATACACATAGAATGAAAAAATTTACAAAATAATGTTTTTTTCAATCATAGCTAAGTGTTATCTAATTATATTATAAAATCATATAAAAGTATAATAAACTACTATAATTCGATAAAGGTTAAAAGTTATAAAGAATACCGAAATCAAGTTTAATTTCCATTTCATTCCTTATTAAAACTTCAATTACTGTAAACGCCACCATCTCTAACTCTAAATGCATTTACATTCCATGCCTATGAATCATAAATACACATAGAATGAAAAAATTTACAAAATAATGTTTTTTTCAATCATAGCTAAGTGTTATCTAATTATATTATAAAATCATATAAAAGTATAATAAACTACTATAATTCGATAAAGGTTAAAGTTATAAAGAATACCGAAATCAAGTTTAATTTCCATTTCATTCCTTATTAAAACTTCAATTACTGTAAACGCCACCATCTCTAACTCTAAATGCATTTACATTCCATGCCTATGAATCATAAATACACATAGAATGAAAAAATTTACAAAATAATGCTTTTTCAATCATAGCTAAGTGTTATCTAATTATATTATAAAATCATATAAAAGTATAATAAACTACTATAATTCGATAAAGGTTAAAATTATAAAGAATACCGAAATCAAGTTTAATTTCCATTTCATTCCTTATTAAAACTTCAATTACTGTAAACGCCACCATCTCTAACTCTAAATGCATTTACATTCCATGCCTATGAATCATAAATACACATAGAATGAAAAAATTTACAAAATAATGTTTTTTTCAATCATAGCTAAGTGTTATCTAATTATATTATAAAATCATATAAAAGTATAATAAACTACTATAATTCGATAAAGGTTAAAGTTATAAAGAATACCGAAATCAAGTTTAATTTCCATTTCATTCCTTATTAAAACTTCAATTACTGTAAACGCCACCATCTCTAACTCTAAATGCATTTACATTCCATGCCTATGAATCATAAATACACATAGAATGAAAAAAATTTACAAAATAATGTTTTTTTTTCAATCATAGCTAAGTGTTATCTAATTATATTATAAAATCATATAAAAGTATAATAAACTACTATAATTCGATAAAGGTTAAAAGTTATAAAGAATACCGAAATCAAGTTTAATTTCCATTTCATTCCTTATTAAAACTTCAATTACTGTAAACGCCACCATCTCTAACTCTAAATGCATTTACATTCCATGCCTATGAATCATAAATACACATAGAATGAAAAAATTTACAAAATAATGCTTTTTTTCAATCATAGCTAAGTGTTATCTAATTATATTATAAAATCATATAAAAGTATAATAAACTACTATAATTCGATAAAGGTTAAAGTTATAAAGAATACCGAAATCAAGTTTAATTTCCATTTCATTCCTTATTAAAACTTCAATTACTGTAAACGCCACCATCTCTAACTCTAAATGCATTTACATTCCATGCCTATGAATCATAAATACACATAGAATGAAAAAATTTACAAAATAATGTTTTTTTCAATCATAGCTAAGTGTTATCTAATTATATTATAAAATCATATAAAAGTATAATAAACTACTATAATTCGATAAAGGTTAAAATTATAAAGAATACCGAAATCAAGTTTAATTTCCATTTCATTCCTTATTAAAACTTCAATTACTGTAAACGCCACCATCTCTAACTCTAAATGCATTTACATTCCATGCCTATGAATCATAAATACACATAGAATGAAAAAATTTACAAAATAATTTTTTTTTCAATCATAGCTAAGTGTTATCTAATTATATTATAAAATCATATAAAAGTATAATAAACTACTATAATTCGATAAAGGTTAAAGTTATAAAGAATACCGAAATCAAGTTTAATTTCCATTTCATTCCTTATTAAAACTTCAATTACTGTAAACGCCACCATCTCTAACTCTAAATGCATTTACATTCCATGCCTATGAATCATAAATACACATAGAATGAAAAAATTTACAAAATAATGCTTTTTTCAATCATAGCTAAGTGTTATCTAATTATATTATAAAATCATATAAAAGTATAATAAACTACTATAATTCGATAAAGGTTAAAGTTATAAAGAATACCGAAATCAAGTTTAATTTCCATTTCATTCCTTATTAAAACTTCAATTACTGTAAACGCCACCATCTCTAACTCTAAATGCATTTACATTCCATGCCTATGAATCATAAATACACATAGAATGAAAAAATTTACAAAATAATGTTTTTTTCAATCATAGCTAAGTGTTATCTAATTATATTATAAAATCATATAAAAGTATAATAAACTACTATAATTCGATAAAGGTTAAAGTTATAAAGAATACCGAAATCAAGTTTAATTTCCATTTCATTCCTTATTAAAACTTCAATTACTGTAAACGCCACCATCTCTAACTCTAAATGCATTTACATTCCATGCCTATGAATCATAAATACACATAGAATGAAAAAATTTACAAAATAATGCTTTTTTCAATCATAGCTAAGTGTTATCTAATTATATTATAAAATCATATAAAAGTATAATAAACTACTATAATTCGATAAAGGTTAAAGTTATAAAGAATACCGAAATCAAGTTTAATTTCCATTTCATTCCTTATTAAAACTTCAATTACTGTAAACGCCACCATCTCTAACTCTAAATGCATTTACATTCCATGCCTATGAATCATAAATACACATAGAATGAAAAAATTTACAAAATAATGTTTTTTTTCAATCATAGCTAAGTGTTATCTAATTATATTATAAAATCATATAAAAGTATAATAAACTACTATAATTCGATAAAGGTTAAAGTTATAAAGAATACCGAAATCAAGTTTAATTTCCATTTCATTCCTTATTAAAACTTCAATTACTGTAAACGCCACCATCTCTAACTCTAAATGCATTTACATTCCATGCCTATGAATCATAAATACACATAGAATGAAAAAATTTACAAAATAATGTTTTTTTCAATCATAGCTAAGTGTTATCTAATTATATTATAAAATCATATAAAAGTATAATAAACTACTATAATTCGATAAAGGTTAAAGTTATAAAGAATACCGAAATCAAGTTTAATTTCCATTTCATTCCTTATTAAAACTTCAATTACTGTAAACGCCACCATCTCTAACTCTAAATGCATTTACATTCCATGCCTATGAATCATAAATACACATAGAATGAAAAAATTTACAAAATAATGTTTTTTTCAATCATAGCTAAGTGTTATCTAATTATATTATAAAATCATATAAAAGTATAATAAACTACTATAATTCGATAAAGGTTAAAGTTATAAAAAGAAATCAAGTTTAATTTCCATTTCATTCCTTATTAAAACTTCAATTACTGTATTTCCATTATAAAGAATACCGAAATCAAGTTTAATTTCCATTTCATTCCTTATTAAAACTATAATTCAAGGTTACTGTAAACAAGTTTAATTTCCACCATCTCTAACTCTAAATGCCACCATTCTAACTCTAAATGCATTTATTCCATGCCTATGAATCATAAATACACATAGAATGAAAAAATTTACAAAATAATGTTTTTTTCAATCATAGCTAAGTGTTATCTAATTATATTATAAAATCATATAAAAGTATAATAAACTACTATAATTCGATAAAGGTTAAAGTTATAAAGAACACCGAAATTAAGTTCAATCTTCACTTCATTCCTTATTAAAACTTCAATTACTGTAAACGCCACCATCTCTGACTCTAAATGCATTTGTATTCCATGCCTATGAATCATAAATACACATAGAATGAAAAAATTTACAAAATAATGCTTTTTTCAATCATAGCTAAGTGTTATCTAATTATATTATAAAATCATATAAAAGTATAATAAACTACTATAATTCGATAAAGGTTAAAATTATAAAGAATACCGAAATATTATTTCATTCTTATTAAAATGCCTATGCATTTACATTCCATGCCTATGAATCCTTATTAAACTATCACAAATATAAAAATTTTCTTAAAGGTTAAAATTATAAAGAATACCGAAATCAATTAATTTCCATTTCATTCCTTATTAAATCCTCCCAAAAAATAATGCTTTTTTCAATCATAGCTAAGTGTTATCTAATTTTTTTATAGCTAAGTGTTATCTAATTATATTATAAAATCATATAAAAAGTATAATAAACTACTATAATTCGATAAAGGTTAAAGTTATAAAGAATACCGAAATCAAGTTTAATTTCCATTTCATTCCTTATTAAAACTTCAATTACTGTAAACGCCACCATCTCTAACTCTAAATGCATTTACGTTCCATGCCTATGAATCATAAAAACATAGAATGAAAAAAATTTACAAAATAATGTTTTTTTCAATCATAGCTAAGTGTTATCTAATTATATTATAAAATTCATATAGTTTTACTATAATTCGATAAAGGTTAAAGTTATAAAGAATACCGAAATAAGTTTAAATTTCATTCCTTATTAAAACTTCAATTACTGTAAACGCCACCATCTCTAACTCTAAATGCATTTACATTCCATGCCTATGAATCATAAATACAATAGAATGAAAAAATTTACAAAATAATGTTTTTCAATCATAGCTAAGTGTTATCTAATTATATTATAAAATCATATAAAAGTATAATAAACTACTATAATTCGATAAAGGTTAAAATTATAAAGAATACCGAAATCAAGTTTAATTTCCATTTCATTCCTTATTAAAACTTCAATTACTGTAAACGCCACCATCTCTAACTCTAAATGCATTTAATTCCATGCCTATGAACCTACTTGAAAAATTTACAAAATAATGCTTTTTTCAAATAGCTAACTGTTATCTAATTATATTATAAAATCATATAAAAGTATAATAAACTACTATAATTCGATAAACGTTCATGTTATAAAGAATACCGAAATCAAGTTTAATTTCCATTTCATTCCTTATTAAAACTTCAATTACTGTAAACGCCACCATCTCTAACTCTAAATGCATTTACATAGAATGAAAAAATTTACAAAATAATGTTTTTTTCAATCATGGCTAAGTTTATCTAATTATATTATAAAAGCTATAAAAGTATAATGGACTCTATAATTGAAGGTTCAAGCGCTGCACAGACGTTAATTTCACTTTACACATAAAATTTACATTCCATGCCTATGAATCATAAATACACATAGAATGAAAAAATTTACAAAATAATGTTTTTTTCAATCATAGCTAAGTGTTATCTAATTATATTATAAAATCATATAAAAGTATAATAAACTACTATAATTCGATAAAGGTTAAAGTTATAAAGAATACCGAAATCAAGTTTAATTTCCATTTCATTCCTTATTAAAACTTCAATTACTGTAAACGCCACCATCTCTAACTCTAAATGCATTTACATTCCATGCCTATGAATCATAAATACACCCTATAGTCTCATGTTGAGAAACTCATTTTGGAGTTAGTCGGTAAAGATTTTATGATGGTACGGTGGATTAGCTTTAAATCAGATTTTTTAATATCTTTCAAGCTCTTGTTTATAGATTAAAATTTTTTTAAACATGAAAAGTTACTTTAGATATAATGAGAAATGTATGCATAGACGGCAAAAAAAAAAAAAATGAGGCAATTCTAAATAACTTTTGTAATTTACCATTAGGTCTTCATATAAGTGGCATTGTTGGAAACGTTTCGAAGGGTCTAACTCACAGTGCAATGCAATTGATTAATAAAATTAATTAACACGGTTTGTTTACCTCTAACTCGAAATTTTTCCAATATAGAACTCATGAATTTTAGAACGGTCGATTCAAACTTGTGAAAAGTAGTATATCCACCATTTTTTGGCACAAAATTCCAAAAAATTTCAATATTACAGAAAAAAGTGGGTATTAAATATTACAATCGATTTATTCATTAATTAAATAATATCTTACAATCTTGTTATGATTAGTGAACAAAAAAATTACAGCAATAAAAACGTTTGCAACAATAAAAATAATTGTAACTGTTTATTTAAATAATAATAATTACAAATTTTTATTAACTTTACCATAATTATAACATTTAGAGTCAATAAAATCCTGTGTAATACTCTTCCACTAAGTAAGCGAGGAATAGTTAAAATGCTTTATAAGGCAGCCCAACAAAATTACTTTTTTTTCGTAAGCGTCTTACGTTTTCTAAGCCAATGGCATCAAATAGCTGAAAGTGAAGATTGATATTTGTTTTTTATGTACAAAGTAAATTAATTAATGAGATTTGATTATAGCCAGGTCTATTAATTATAGATTTTTTAAAATTTATCTGAGCTTGTGTTGGAGGCAAAAAAAAAAAAAAAAAAAAAAAAGTAGAAATCTTTTTTTGCACTGGCTCCTTTATTACTAATGAAAGTGAAATACTTTTTGCAAGATTGCTTTTTTATAAAAATCTATTTTTAAAATTTATAGTTATTATTTTTATTCTTTTAATAGGTCTATTTTTAATTTTTAAAAATCAATTTAAATACAAAAATTTTGATATGTAGATTTAGTAATTCATAATTAATTAAAAATTGAATTTTCTCATTACGAAATTATATTTCAAATTATAATATAATTATAAAATTGCTATTTTTTCCCAAATTAATGATTTGAGATTAATTCATCAGTAATTCGCCTTCTATTAACTCATTATTTTTATAACGAATCAATATTTTAGAAATTTTTTTTCATAACAAACCCTGCAAATATTATTTTAGAGTATTTTATAAACATATTTTTCTTTTTGCAGTAACAATGTAGTTTTTATTATTAATTTAAATTATTCTTACTAATGCTATAATTTGTTCTTATGGCATTCGTTTTTTATTTGATATATTAATATTTCACTTTTTATTTTATCATTATTATTATGATAAATATGTGCAAAGATTTTTGTTTCAATTTATGCACATATTTATTTGATATTTAATGAATATTCGCATTATATGGTTTTTGTATAATTTCTTATTTAATGATTTTACTTATTTTTGTACAATAGCATTTAAAATAAAAAATAAATGATCATTGTTTTTTTCAATTTTAGATTTCATGGCAGTAT
Source organism: Caerostris darwini (assembly GCA_021605075.1). Lineage (NCBI taxonomy): Eukaryota > Metazoa > Arthropoda > Arachnida > Araneae > Araneidae > Caerostris > Caerostris darwini. Next base: position 263,500 of record BPLQ01014641.1, read on the forward strand.
GACAGATAAATTCAGTTAAAATAGATATTTTAATAAGTTAAATGACTAAACACCATCTGTATATATATATATATACAGTATATATATAATTGAAATTCCACTTTCAAAATGCTGTAAAAATAGAATCACTCGTCACAATGAGTTCACATTTGAACTGAAGATTCTTGAAGAAGGGAAAAAACGGTACAGTATCAAAAAAAAGTTCCAAAGTAAATTAATCCAAATTTAAAAAAAAGTGGCATAAAAAAGTGAATTCGGCTGTCAGTGATATTCTGAATTGAAATTACAACTTATTTGGCATGAGTTGCACATTAAACCAACTGTAGTGTTCAATGTGCTTGATTGTTTCGGTTTTTTGACGGAAGAAATGACTTCGAAGTCATTCAATAGTTGTTATACTGTTAGTGGAAATCCCATGCACCATGACAAAGTCATACCAAATTGGATGGGAAAAATTGGTAGAACTTTTTTTGATGCCATACTATTTCCCCTTGCTTCAAGTATCTTCAGTTCAAATTTGAACTCATTATGACTAGTGGTTTTTTTACAACATTTTTAAAGTGGGATTTTAATTATAATCCCCCTGTATATATATGTGTATCTTGATATCATTGGACAACTCACTTTTAACAGTTTTTTAATGCAACATATCTTAATAGAATTAATCTTCGAAAACGATTACTTAATCGCATTTGTTTTTCTTGTGAATCAACTTTTCATGTCTGTGAAAAGGTATATTAACATAATACTCGTATCTGGGATTTAGAAAATCTGAATGTTTTTGCATAGGTAGTAAGAGACAGCCCTAAATTTATTGTTTAATACTGCCTCATGCATGAGAAAGTTATTGGGCCGTTTTTCCTTCATGAAAAAACACCACTGTTAATGCTTACTTACATTTATTGGGATTGTTTATGGCACCTCAGTGATAATAATTTAAAACAAGGTTTATTTATGAGCAAGATAGAGCATCTATGCTCTGGATTGTCTTAGTTTGTGAATTCCTAGAGGAGAAATTTCCTGGCCTGTGGATTGGAAAAGATGCACCAACACCATGACCTCCTGATATTACTCCTCTTAATTTTTTTTCTTTTAATACTATATCAACGACAGAGTATTTGCTTCACCAGTTGCTGATGTTGAAGAACTAGAATAAAGGATAAAAAGTAATAAGGCTAATGAAATCAAGGTGATAATAAGATAAAAAATCTAGGATAAAAAAAGCAGTGCGTACTATTACAGATGATTAGTTATAGAACACTTGGTGAGAACCGCTTAGACATTGTCCGATTGTTGTAATCTCCTGAAGCATATGGAACAAGAAGAACTTTATATAATAGTAATTACAAATCCATACGAACATAACATATTACAAAAAATTTAATAGTTTTCGTCCAATAAATATTTATAATCAGGGCAAGACTTTGTAACTCATCTTGTATGTTAAATGAACATTACTATTTTTTTAAATTGCTATGATCTTTCCGAATCACCACTTTTAGTAAATTAAATCATTTCTATAATTGTAGCTTTAAAAACATTTTATAAATAAAGTCAAAAAAATTCAAAACCTCATCATTCCACTTCAAAAGAACGCTTTTAAATTATTAAAGTATACCTAAACACCCAAATTAAATTTTTATTTCGCTTTATTCTTTATTAAACCGCTTTCCATTAAAGCTTTCTCCATAGGAAAACATTCATCATTCCATTTCCGTAAAGATTGTTCATCGTAAAAATTGCTGTTTTTTAATGCTTTTGGCTTGATGTCTTTTACCTAAATGTGTTATAGTTGCATCACGGCACACTCACTACATATTTTGCAATGACAAACAAATACTCTGAGGGATGGCTTCTGAAGAACTTTTGCACACCTTTTTTCCTCCTCAAGTACAATAAAAACTCTTTGGGCCTTTAAATGTGATGTACCTGCCATCAGTATACCCTACACATAAATTTTCGGTTCGTCTTTCGTATTGTAATATTTTTTCTCACGAGAAGATTTTGACATTTCATTCCCAGGAGAGAGGAATGTATGCTATTTTACAAATATATAATAAACCCATCACTCAAATTTGATAGCAGATGAGCTTTATTGTGGCAGTTTTGTACTAATCAGAACAACCATAATCTCATAGCAGATATTCGGTATCATGTATAATGAGGAACTTAGCGAATGCCTATGCGACCTTTACAAGTCGAAACAATTACAGACTGAATATGACATACCATGAGTTGTTCCATCGTGATTGGTGGTAGACCATGAGCTGAGACGTGTCTACTCTAATAAGAAGTGAGGGAAGCTGCCACCCCTTCTTGACGGATTGCCTTAAAAGCAGATTTTTGGGGAAGAAAGGAGAGAATTCTGTGACGAGTCGACCAGAACTTTCCACCTATTTACAAAGTGAGCCCCTTGTAGTTTCTTGAATCACGTCGTGTGATAGTTAAGGTCTGTCACAAACCAGTGCATTAGATTTGTCGTAGACTCGAGAACTCTGAAAATCTCCGACTTTGGAGGGAACTGCACTTGTGAATCAAATTATTTTTAATTTTAATTTTTTTGTAAATAGAGTTCTGTACATATGTTATGTATATAATTCTTGTAAATAAGATTAAAATGTTCCCATGTACATGAAAGTGGCCCTCTTCTTGAAGCTTTAATAAGTCTAGTATAGGACGAGACGTTACTGTATCAGGTTTCGACAAAGAATCCGAATACCTATCCGGCATATCCAGAAAAATACCAAAGAATTAAAAAAAATAAATTATTATTATTTTTTAAAATGTATATATATATATATATATATATATATACCTTGTTCCACTTTAACTGTTTAAAAAACTACTGTATTGAACCTTTTTTCGTATATGAATCCCAGCTTAGCGCCACTAATATGCTAAAATCTACTAAATTAAAGCACGCCCAAGTTAAATTCATCCATCGCTTTATTCTTTATTAAACCACTTTGCAATGAAGCGCCGCCATCTCTGATTCTGGGCACATTCGTCATTCCATGGTGCCAGTACATCTTAGAGGGCACGCCTAATAAAGGGAAATGTCAAATCTGTGTTGGAGCTGATACGGGTACCGAAACCCATAGAGTAAAAATTGAAGTAAATAGAATACCTGTGGGTGGAAAAAAAGTTTGAACAAATCCACTTTCATTAGTTCGAGTGGAAAGGGAGCCATCACTCAGGGTAGCTGGGTCGTTAGCATAATGCGGACCGACCTCCAGTAATTGGGACCTCCGAATGCACTCCACTGATTAAACGACATTAAACCAAAGACAGATCAATCTTGTTGGTCTTGCTTTTTCCACTTTGGATGTTAAGGGCGTAGGCGATTCTTTCAGTCCATTGTGTGTCTTGGTGCATACCCACCCCACCACACACACAACAAACCCCTTTTTTTTTCCTTCTTCTTCAAAAGAATTCTCACACTTTTCCATTAAAAAAATGTAAAGAATAAGATGTTATGCACCTTCATTTTGTAAAATTCCAAACTTCCATTAAGGTTGATTGTTGTTTTGTTCGAAAGAGCTGTTAGTGTGCCTTGCTGAATGGATGGTACATTTCAGTATGGATGTTCTTCTTCTTCTTTGTGTGTGAGTGTGTGTCGGTTTTTCCCTCATCCTCTGATATGTTTTGGAATAATAATGAAATGAAAATGTGTTTATCTTTTGTTAGGATATAGGAATCAGCTAAATGGATGGTAGTTTTGTATGTCTTCACTATCATTCATTTGCATTACACATTTATTTGATGCGCCATAAGACGCAGCGCGAAAGATTAAATAGGTCAGAACCATTACTTTGCGATTTGGATGATAAACGAAAACATGCATGAATCATCTAAATATTAAGTAGAAGATTCTCAACAATTTTTTAAATCACTAATTAGATTTGCATTTTTACAAGTGTGGTAACACAAAATTCGATATTAAAAAGTCGGTGCTCCCAAAGTCGATGTAATGTGGCATATCTACATGGTGAATTCTAGATAAGGATGAATCTGCGACATATCTGTTATTTCTACTGCGATGAATGTTTTCAGATCAAAGTTCCAAACAGTGAATTTGAAAACATCAGTAACCGCTTACACAACTCCTACAACAACCTAATCACCCTCACTGATTGATTTATAATGTAAATATTATGGGCAAACCTAATATTAAGTATAAGATACTCAACAATTTTTAAAATCACTAATTAAATTTGCATTTCTCCAAGTGTGGTAACACAAAGTTGATGTTAAAAAGTTGGTGGTCATGTAATGTGGCAGATCTACACGGTCAATTCTAGATAATGATGAATCTGCAATAGATCTGTTATTTCTACTGCGATGAATATCTTCAGATCACAGTTCCTGACAGTGAATTTGTGAACATCAATAACCGTCTACACAACTCCTATTGTATTCACCATTAGGGATTGATTTATAATGTAAATATTATGGTCGAACTTAATATTAAGTGGACGATTTTCAACAATTTTTAAAATCATTAATTAGATTTGCATTTTTCCAAGTGTGGTAACATAAAAGTCGATGTTAAAAAGTCTTTGGTCTCCAAGTCGATGTAATGCGGCAGATCTTCATGGTAAATTCTAGATAATGATGAGTCTGCAACATATCTGTTATTTCTGCTATGGTAAATGTCTTCATATCAAAGTCCCCGACAGTGAATTTGAAAATATTACATTAACACAACTTCATGGTTAGTAAACAACTTCATTGTTCTATTCAACCTCAGGGATTGATTTATAATGCGAATATTATTGGAGAACCTAGATCCATAATTCAGATAAAATTTAAACTTATAATTTTAAAAAAATGGCATAAAACCGACAGCAACAAAAAAGAATCTATTGGCCAATTTAAGTGCCAATAATTATATAAACATTTGAATAGGAGAAGAAATTCCCTGTAATCCAGGAAAATATATTTAACAGAACATACTTAAACAGTGAATTCCATTGATCCAGCAATCTCCATAGCTTTAAACTAATGTAAATCAAAGAGCCTTCTTTATAAATTATTCTCCTACAATTGTCATTCAAAATAAACTCTAAGGATTTCTGAACGAGTTTCAATGAGCAGCACGTTTGTCCATGTACATTATTCTATTATTATAATTAATTAAACTTAGACAGCTAAACTTAAGAGCAAGCTTTATGCCTATTTGGATACGCTTTTTAAAAGACAAGGGAAATTCCTTCCTTGGAAATGGAATAATTAATTTATATTATTAAATCAGTTAATTAAAGTATATTTGTTAACAAGCCTATTTTCTTTCAGTATATCAGATACATGTCACAATGATGATTAATTAATGGAGGACTACAGTCACTGATAATTTATTTCAAACATTTCAGTTTAAAACACATAATGCATCTAACAGATCATAAAAAATTATAAGAATATTTTTTTCTACAACATAAAACAATATTTTTCTACAACATAGTTCTTATTATGAGAAGATATTTTCTTAGATAACATTATGTGTTTAAAATGTAGGCTTAGGCTAGATTAGTATCATCAAACAAAAAATCTGACAATTTTTGTTATTATAAATTAACCTAAAAGATATTCTGTTGAAGTTAGCACAAAAGTTAAATATTATTCTTTTGAAGTTAGTAGGAAGGTTAATGATTATTCTTTTAAAGTTCCTACAAAATTTAATTATTATTCTTTTGAAGTTAATACAAAATTTAATTATTATTCTTTTGAAGTTAATACAAAAGTTAATTATTATTCTTTTGAAGTTAATACAAAAGTTAATTATTATTCTGTTGAAGTTAATGTAAAAGTTAATTATTATTTTTTAAAGTTAATACAAAAGTTAATTACTATTATTTTCATGTTAGTAAAAAAGTTAATTATTATTCTTTTGAAATTAGTACAAAAGTAAATTATTATTCTCTTGAATAATAATTATTATTCTTTTGAAGTTACTTACATTAAGTAATTTCCAAAGAATTTCTCTTTCAATTTTAAAAGTGTATAGCTGAAAATATTTAAATAATATCTTAAATTTCCTATAAAATAATGCAATTGAAATTATTTAAGTAAAACAAATGCAATTTTCCACATTTATAAATATCCAGATATGAAATTTTCATTTATAATGTTGAAAATCGCTTGTTAACGGTAGAAAATGAGATTTGGCTTATTTATAATAGGTGAAAAGAAATTGTCAAACTTTACTGCTTTGTACTAGTGAAGGTGATATCTGAACGAAGTCACTTAACTGTATCTGTAACCTAGGCATTTATTTGTCGCTTAGAAGAGGGGCCAAACATAATTCGTAGAAGCGAAAGGCACAAGCGTATCGCTAAATGTGATTTTAAATATTTTGAAATCGTTATTTGAAGACTGGAATTTCATACCAAAGAATAAGCCAAATGCGTAAAGGAACAACAATTCCAAATGTTAATAAATATTCAACAGGCAGGATAAACATAAACCAAAATATAAATGCCACTGTACCGCAATATCTTCGTTCAGCTACTGACAATAGAATTTTGACTCAAACTGTTTGAAACAAACTCCAAGTTGTAGGTATGCATGTTCATAGACTTATAGTATAACATGATCCGCGGTATGTTATTAAGATAAATAACCACGTTCAGAGCCAAAATTTTTAAATACTGTTTTGTGGTAAAGTTTTGTTGCTATAGCGAAATTAGGTTATAAAACAAACACGGGAATTAAATATATACATAAATATTTTTTTGAAAAAATTTGGCAAAAATTAACAAATATAATGCTTTTTTTGTTCTACTTTACGTAAACATTTTAAATAAAAAAAAATATGTAAAACATATCACATTTACTTCCAGAAATGTAGACATGTATCAATTATGTATGTATTGAAAGAAAATAACGAAAATATTCTAAAGTATAGCTGAGTTATAGCCCATCGAATCATTTAGAGCAAAAATTCAAGAAAAAAACTAATGTTTTAATTAAAAGATAACTTTTTGAGAGTGAGAGGTGAAGGTTAAAACATCGATGGATTAATTGAGGTGTAGCTCTATGAGATGGGAAAAAAGATCTCCACTAATACCAATGAGGGCCGAGAGACGTTCTCCAGATGAAAGTGCTGACCAATTATTGAGAATCGACAATAGTTTAATAAATTAATAGTTTAAAAAAACTAAAAAACACGCTTTTAGGGTTAATCAATCTAAAAAGTAAAAAATAATTGTTAACATAAGAATAAAATTACTGACGAGAAAATGAATGTCACTGTTCTAAAAGGGTGGGGGGCTCGATATCAATCGTTATAATTTTTCACTAGTTTCATTCTGAAATGCAGAGTTAATTTAAAAATGTCATACAAAGCACCCCACGCTTTTAGAACAGTGACATTCATTTTCTCGTCAGTCATTTTATTCTTATGTTAACAATTATTTTTTACTTTTTAGATTGATTCACTCTAAAGGCGTGTTTTTTAGGTTTTTTAAACTATTAATTTATTTTTTACTTTTTAGTTTGATTAACTCTAAAAGCGTGTTTTTTTTTAGTTTTTTTAAACTATTAATTTATTTTTTACTTTTTAGTTTGATTAACTCGAAAAGCGTGTTTTTTAGTGTTTTTAAACCATAATATTTAAATGAGGTCCCGGTACGGAGGATTGGTTCTTACAATAATTTAATTGTGAGTAAAACAAAGGCTAAATGCGAATATGTCGAACCAGCCAGGATTCGAACAGGGAATATCCTAATCAGGCGCGTTATCCGTTGTGCCGCTGTCCCAAGTAGATTTGAATATCTGAAAGATGTCTGTAAATGTTTCTTTGCAGCTTATATAGTGTATATGAGGAGAAGCAGATCTCCAGGGGAAAAATTAAGCTCTGATCAAGATGACTTTTCAAAGGCTGTGTGTTTTAATCACTAATCCTGGCGGCCCTAATCATGATGAGATAATAAACTTATCAAAATATTTTATTGTCGTCGGTCCTTGATAAGTCTACAACGTTTAAATTAAATCGGATCACTTAAAGTAGGGCAAAATCGAGCCCAAAGAGTCAGTTACAAACAAACATATAGGTGAAACTAATAAAAGCGTATTAAAAAGGGAAAAATAAAAGTCAAAATGATCATTGGAAAGCGAGAGAGAGGTGGGAGTGAAACGCCTAAAAAAAGATGCTGAAAAAAAATAAGAAACGCCCCATACTGAGAAGATGTGTTGACCAAAAGTGCAAGAAGCCCACTGAATTAACTCGTATGCCAAAGAACCAGTGAATCTGGGTTCCTAAATCCCAAAAATGAGAAAGAAACGAGAAAAAAAGAGGCAAAGGATGTAGGGCTACCAAAGAAGTCTCTCCCGAACTGAATTATTACTCCTATACCAACAAGAAGTTTCATAATGGTTCGCACTATTTATGCCCAGTTTTTGGTGATAGAAGACCCCTTGAGATCGACATAACTTATGGTGCTCATTCTAAAACTGCCCTATCCACCAAAGTTGATGCTTAATTTTGTGAGTAATTTCCATTATTTTATTTGGTGGATTATCAATGCTTAGCCTAGTATAGTTAGAAAATTAAATCTAAAACTTTAAGATTCCGTACAAAGAATTCGTTACGGTGGTAAAAGAGTTTCTTTGTTAATTGTTCCTGCTGTTTATAATAATTAAACTATTGAATGTAAAATGGCCATCTTCTGTTAAAAAACTTTTATTAGATGTTTGTTAATTGATCTGCCTTTTACTATTTTGAATGTCATAGGCTACTATATATATTATAGATATAATATGCTAATATTTATTTTGAGTTAACAGTGAATATAACATCTGTATGTATAACAATAGGTTAATTGTGTTGAATTAAAAAAAATGCTAAGTGCCTAAAATATAAATAAATCAACTCATTTTATCTTAAATAATTGTTTAGAATAATTTATTTCGTGAGTTTTTTTCTTCCTTCTCCATTTCATCAAGCTTGTAAGGTTTTTCGAACCTACTTTGGTATAGTTGTGGTGTTCACGTATATTTATTAAAGGGTTATTGTGAATCACAAAGTAGTAATGTTTAACCTAATAACCTCTAATAGTAATGTTTAACATAATAAAGTGGTAATGTTTAACCTAATAATACAACTTTTAGTAATGTTTTGATGCCGTGTTTAATGGGTTATTATTATTAATAGTCATTATGGATTTGCATGTAATTTAGAAGTTAGTGAAGGAATATCCATAAAATAATATAATATTTTATATAACTATTTTACTATTATATTAATATTATTATTTTACTATTATATAAATATTTACCAACACAACATTTATCTTTTTAAAAACTTTCAAGCGCGTAGTGAATGTAATTTCTAGCAAAACAATTATTAACTTACAATAAAAAGTGCATACCCTTAATAAATAACCTCAACCAAGTTACTTTATCTTGAGCACAATGGCCTGTCACATGAATGGTTTAATTAAAACAAAACGAACGGTCGTCTTTTAAAACAAAGCACATCAATCCCACAATTCACCGAAAATGGAACTGTTCTTTAGCAGAATTAAAACGACCTCTGCCATCTTTATTAAAACGCCACGCCGTCTACCGCCAATAAAAACCAGGGCAGATTTGTTATTCAAAAATACATTGAACTTTTTATGACGGCCATGGTATGTCTTGTAATAAAACACAGACACAACAAACGAGATTCTTTCAGAAGGGACTCTATGTAGGGAAAGTACCTAAAAGTGATTAAAAGAATCGTAAAAACTCGATTAGCATAAACAAATACGAATTCTTTCCATAATAGAAATTCCCTATCAAATAGCGTTTAAGAGGGACATAAATTTCCCTTCAAGGAAATAAAAATGTTTCTTCGATTGAGAAATCAATAGACTTTTCCCTCCTTTTGTTACAGATTACATATATATATTTCCCTTTTTTTTTTTTTTTATTCTAAAGTGAAAGGGTCAAGGTGTTTTTTATCGTTCCATTCGAATAATCTAGTTTCGCGGGAAATTGACGATTCATTTCTGCCCTACCATTTCCCCCCCCCCCTTTTTTTCCCCACCGAACTGTCGTTTTCTTCCTCGTCATTGGTTGTGACACGTAACGATAAAAACGAATTTGCAAAATAGTGGAGGAGGATTCGTGTTTTATGACGGTTTCCTGTCGGAATAAAATATGTCAGTTCTGTCTGTAGCGACTTAATGTGAGGTGTTTTGAGAAAGAATTTAATATTGAGTGGGAGGAAAAGAGATGATTTCCAAGACAACTTAGATCATCGCGTTGTAGCATTTGGTTTTATGTTTAAACCTGTTAGATTGTGATGGTTTTTTTTTTATTTCTGTTTCAAATAATATCTCTTACAGTGTGATTTTAAGCCTATAATTTTAAATATATAAAACAAATATGAATTGCTTTCTCATAATAGGCCCTCTTACTAGTATGATTGGTATGTTCCTCTAATTGATATGATTGGCTTCTTTTAATAGAACGTGATTTTTTTCACGTGATATAGTCTCTCCTTGTTTCAATTGTAAAGTTAAATGAGAACTGCATACGAATATAATATTGAATCATTAAAAGGAATAAAATATTATGTCAAAATTTGATACTAGGTCATTTATGAATAATTATTATGTATACAGTACAGTATTATGTCAAAAAATGGTAAATCGGTACCAGGTCAATGATGGATAAGAATAACGAACAGTTATCAGAAAATAAACTAAATATTGAATCTATAAAAGGAACACAGCATTATGTCGTAAATCGGTACCAAGTCAACGATGCTTAAGAATAAGAAACAGTTATCAGAAAATAAGAGAAGAAATATTTAAACAAATCCTTCTTTAATTGTGACAGGCGACAGTGAGTTGCGGTAAGTGGAACACATCTGAGAGGCCTACGAGCATATAGACCAATGTGCCCTAAGCATCTGTACACGGTCTGCCTTGAAACTGTCGTACCGGTAGCTGAAGAGAGCTGACGAGACAGGTCTGATGCTGTGCTCCGTCTGTTTCTTTTGGCAGTAACTTCTAAATACCGGTCCTCATTCGGCGCTGTAACTCGGGGGCGACCTGTGTTGTAACATCTACTCACATTACCATCATCTTGGAATCGTTGCCAAAGCCTGGAGATGACACTCTGGGCGATTCCAAGTTCCCCGGATACTTCCAGCTGGGTACGTCCACATTCCAGTCGTCCGATAATTCTACCACATAAAAAATCATCCAAATGCTTCTTTTGTGCCATAACTATGCGGTTATTGCACTGAAAGGCTTTTAACGCGCTTGTGAACAATTTTACTTCTTTGCCACCATTCCTTATATACCCCTCTCTTACACTCTCGTCATTGTGACGTACTATCCGCGCCATCTGGTGGTTTCCTGTAACTTGCATATTCTTCTTCAAGATGTGTGTGATAATACTACAGGTGAAATTTTTATTTTAGAGTTCAATTTCTGTGTGATTCTGAATTATCCTTAATTTATGGGCATGAGTGTAAGGACTACATTTTTTTCCGAAGGTCACAGTTATTTTTTATTTTAATTTTTAGTTAACAAAAGCATTACTACAACATATTCAAACTATACAATAACTTCTATTTGAAAAATAGGGGATGTGGACACCATGATTAGACAATTAGTTAATTTTTTGTAACTTATCAATATATTTTAAAAAAATATTTGCATTTTATGCTGCATCATAAATCACGATCAGTTGTAATACAGATCATGCTTCAGAAAAATAAATTGATGTGTAATTAATAATTTTATTTTTATTAGAGATTACTTATACGATAAAAGTAGTCAAACTAAATAAACTAATCAAAAGTTAAATATATATGGCTCTCCAGTAAGTCTTATTTTGTAACTTATTAAGAAATCAATCAGTTCTAACTGAATTGAAAGCAAAGAAAAAGATGTCTGATAATGTTTTTCGTTTTTCAAATTTCGGCATCATTTTTCTTTCAATATTATTAAAAAAATTTATTTAGTTATTACATTATATTCATAAATTAAAATAATCTTCATTAAATAAAAGTTCGAAATAATCTAGCCTTTTATTTTAAATTTCTTTATTATATTATACTGCGCGATTAAAAGAAATCTGCATTAAAACAATTTATTAGCAAACTAAATATTTTCAACTTCGTCAGTATTGATAAAATATAATATAATTACATAAATTCAACAAAGAAAAAAAATCTAAGCTGTCAGCTGTAGTACAGATTGTCCATCAGAAAAATGTCATCCAAAGTTAAAAATCATCGCCAAAACATTGCAAATTATTGACGCATTGCCAAAATACTTCAGAAATTATAAGATTAAGAAGTACTAAAGCACCTAGCCTAATAATTGCAAAATGAAGCATAATTAAATGTTTGGACCTAATATCCGTGTGGTCTTGTTTCAATACTGTTTATGGATACAAACTAAATTATTTCTCAAAATCAAAAAGGCGATGTTTATCTACCATATTTATTAAAAGACAAGCTGCCATATTTATGCAAAGATAGTACACACAACTGCAACACATATCACACGAAACACAATTATATAACAAATATTTTCAAAATCATCTTAAAAGCCTGTTCGTTTAAGGATCTTTATACCCTCCGTACTGTCTGGAACTATTCATTCGACTCCGTACACTCCCTTTTCTCTTTCTCCCTCTCAGTTCCAAAGTATAAGGGCGAAAAAAAACGTGCAAAGTGAAAATTCAATGTATAGGTCAACTCGTCTTTGAAAGGAGGATCTATCAACTTTGAGTTTAAGCTTATAGCTTTTTGTGGGAATGCATGGTGAATCCTTACTGCATAAATATAGAAAAATACCAGTGAAATAGCATTAACATTAAACTCGAGGGTATAAAAAAATTAGCTTTGGCATTTCTACCAACTGGACTACATGGTTTAAAAATTTCAAATTTTCTGACCCAGTGAAATGAACATCAAAGTTGGGTGCAAATATCCTACTGGGTTTGAAATAGCTTCAAAAGTGAGCAGAAATAGCGAAACATAATTATAATATATAAGGCGAACAACCGAACATTATTAACAAAAGACCAAAGGCTCCAAAAACATCACATGGATACTCTGGAACAAATGATACAATATCATCGATATGTCATAATTTATCGATTACAAATATCTTCGGAAGCAAATAATCTTTCTGAGTGGTTAGAACTTGCAAGATTATAATCAATCAATCGCTCAACTTATTGAAAATAGGAAGTAAATTATAGATATATTCTTCTATAAAAGTTTACCTAAAGTTATAGGTAAATTTTTCTTTTAAAGGATCCAACAGTCGTGATGGATCCCAAATCATACATTTCAGTAAGGAAGTAAACAAATCTGTTAAATCAGCATTGTTATCATTGTCCTCCTCTCTTTCCTATGAGACATTGTAAAAACAACATCAAAACAAATTGTTAAGAATCTCTTCAAGAAGTCAAGGTATTTCTCCATTTTTATTGGGAATTTTTATCTTTAATAGCATATTGAAGGAATACGTATTATGATTTTACTGCCTGTCCTTTTTGACTAAACACTCTTAGGTATACTAAGTGTTTATTTTTAAATCATATTGATACTAGAGGTAATTCTTCCAATGGCATTTCTAATTGTGTGAGATGTTTCCCGCAAGTACTAAAACAACATGTATCTCAAAAGCCAAGTCTGTACGTAAAATAATAAAGTTTTGAAAAACTTGTTTATTATATTTATCAATACAGCCTGTCCTTTTCCGCAAAACACTTTTTTAACATTTTATTAGGTGTTTAGTTTTAAATCATATTAATACTAGAGATAATTTTCTCAATGGCATTTCTAATTGTGCGGGATATTTCACTCAAGACAAAATACTAAAACGATGTGTACCTCAAAATCCCTGCCTATACGAAAAATAAGAAAACTTTGAAAAACTTGTTTCTTTATCACTTTCTTATATCATCGTTTAATTTCGGATTAACATAATGGATAACTTTTAAACATTTAGCTTTTACGTAAATGAACATTTTGAGCATTAATTATTTTTATTATTATAATAAAATTTTTAGTATTAATTATCTTTTATTTTAGTGTTAAAATTTAATTATTTAATTAATTAAAAGTACTGCCATTTAAAACTATACACAATTGAACATCACTTATTTAAAAAAAAACATTTTATGCATGTGGTGTATGCATTTTTTTCTGTCGTCATGTTTGAAAAAATAATTTATTTTTATAACAATCAACTATACATAAATTTGTATAAACACTGAACAACAAAAGATAACACTCACGAACACATCATAAAATTAGTCTTTATTCCAATATTTAAATGCCTAATTAAAATTCAGCCACGGCATGCAATTAAAAATTTAAGAACACCACAAACACATGTTCCATAAAATTATTACGAGAGTTTCGCCGTAATTAATGAATAATATTCAAACATTTCACTTTTTTTTCAGTTTTAAAAATGAATCATAATAACAACATTTTATTTTGTTTCATTTCACGAGTATGAATCTAATTTAAAACAGCTACAATAGTTGCTTTCAGCGTAATTTTCGTCGAAATACATTTTATTTTCTTCTCTCCGAATTAATTTAAAAGATTGGATACAGAAATGAATAAAAGAAAGAACACACTCTTTTTTTTTCCCCTACATTCTTATTAAATGAGCTCGCAATCCAAGATTCACTTTTCTTTAATTTTTCTAGTTTGTCTCAATGAAGTTATCAGTTCTTTGACATTATTAAAGGGACAGAGAATGAAGTAAGGGAAAAAAATAAAGTAGGCCCCTTCCTACTCTTCTCCTATTATGTTCCAAACTCAGCTTCCATGCCGAAATAATTAATTGCGAACGCTGCTGAAGATGCTGAATATACTCAAACATTCTTCCGACAATTTACCTAAAGGTTTCGTTTTGGAAAAACTTGTTCTTTCAAGCCTTTCCATTTAAAATAGTAGCGCAAGTTGGCGAAGCATAAAGAATATCACGGATCATAGTTTCCTAAATAAGCAGTTTGTTGTTCAAAGGCAGTTGCAGTTAAAAAGAAAAATTTGCAGAAAGAAAAAAAAACGAGATATGTCTCTTTCTGTTTCTGTTAAAAGAGCCGAATCTCTCGCACAATTAAGAAGACGAAGAAGAAGAGGAAGAGGAATATAGCAGAAAAAGCGCCATCTTTTGAGCAAGAATCCTTTAGATCACTTTGATGTGTCTTCATTCAGAAATATCTATCCTTTGCATTTTAATCAAAGCTTTAAATTGCTTGGAATGTTTTTAACCGTCGTGTTCGCTTTTGTCAAACATGGTGGGTTGGTTTTTTTTTTTATCTTTAATTTCTTTTTTTTATGTCTTCAGATTTAATGACTTTCATTTAGAAGGAGATTATTAAAGAAGACAGGGTCCAAACAATTCAGTAAATGCTTTGGGCGCTTTATTCGTTTAGCAAATTTAAAACCGCGCGCTTCTAGACTTGTAAAAGCTATGGGAAGGGAAAAAATAAGGTTACCTAGTTCTATGGTTGAAAGGACAACCTTGTGTGTGTGTGTATTTTCTTGTTTTTTTCCTTATTTTTTTTTTTTTAAACAAAACTTCCACAAAGAAGAAAAATTTTGCTGGGAAATTAAAGTCCCAGCCTCGTGAAAGGTTTTGGAGAAAGTCAACAGTAATTTATTTTCAAATTAGTGGAAAAACAAACCGCTCTTCGAGGTTTTCCTCGTACGGAATAAAAAACAGCTCCTTTGGAAATTTTTTTTTTTTTTTTTTTAAATTCTTTTGTAGAATTTTTCTTTTTTTACTTGTTCCTTTTGTTTACTTATCCCAATGTCGGATTAATTTTTTTTTTTTTTTGTAAAAACATTCCTAAGGTAAACTCGAGACCTTATTCTGTAATGAAGTAATCGTACCAATCTTTTTTGTTTTCTAAATTTTTCATAAAGAAAAAGCATTTTTTTTTTCATATTAGCATATAATGGAAAATAAACAAGCAAAAAAAGTTTCAAATTACACGTTACATTCATTTCATTTATATTTATGAAAAAAGGGGATATGAAACATGTTTTATGAAAGAGATCGCATTCAATACCTTTTAAGTTGCAATTTAAAGAGATCTCATTTAAAAGCATTTTGAAATTGACATTTAAGAGGCCTTTTTTTAAGAAAGCATTTCATTTATTCGACAGCTTTTCTTGCGCTTTTTTTTTCAGTATAAAAGATTCTTTATGAGTTACATAGTATTTCTAAATAAGCTTAATAAATTTTAAAAAAAACATAAACTGAAATTAAAATAAACTGTATGTAAATATATATTACATAAACTATATATTAAATTTAAAAACACTCATTATTTTTCACTTTCTGTTTCATCAACATTTTATAGGTGCTGCTATTCATAATTTCACGAGGTTTTCGATATTAACAACATTCTCCGGACTTGACAAATTTTATTTTAATTTCAAGTAATCAAATTTTAATTTAAACTAATATTAAATACAGGTTTGGAGTAATACTATTAACTCTCTAGTAATACTTTATTTTCCTGATTGGGGTTGGTCAGTTCAAAACCGATCAAAAAAATGGAATGGAAAGTTTCTGCATATACGTCTGGGGACAGATACGATAAATCTGTAAACTTTTATTGTTTCATATGTCATTTTGGGGGGAAAAAATTTAAAATTGTCGCTACACATTGTGCATTATCGACGTTTTAATGTTCTTTAGATAAAATTTTGGGAGAATAAATGTTTGTTAGAAACCGTGGTGACACAATGGAATCTAGTGCACACACAAAATAACATTAATATATATAGGCTGAGCACAAAGTTTTTCCCTTATTATAAAAATTTATTGTACAAAACTATTATAATTAAATATATTTTTGCTTCGATACTATTCTAAAGTATTAGTAGTAGTAGTTACTATTGTATGTTTCGATACTGGTATAAAGTACTAGTAATACTAGTTATTGTTATATATATTTCGATACTATTATAAAGTAATACCAGTACTAGTTTTTGTTGTATGTTTCGAAATTGATTAAATATTGTTATAAAATTGTCGATAAAACCACACACTAGTAGTTTTCTACTAGTGTCCGCCTTAGTAGCTCGGAAAGCCTCAAAGCAGTTCTCGTTAAGTACTCTTTAACATGTCATCTGTAATAGCACTCACGAAGATACAGCATCTTTTATCCTAGCCTTCTGTTCTACAACGTCCGAAACTGATGAGTTAAAGACTCTGTCCTTGATATAGCTCCAAAAGAAAAATTACGAGTCGTAATATCATGAGGCCATAGTGTTGGTCCCTTCTTCTAATCCACTAAGCCGGAAATCTCTCATTTAGGAACTCATGACCTACGAAACTCCAGTGAGGAAGTACTCCGTCTTGCTGTTATTTCTTTTTTATCAAAGTAATATGCCCTCTCCTTCCAACTACAACATGTTGTAATAATTGTCCATCAAATTTGTCAAATCACCAAAAATTATTTTCAATATTATTTCCTGGGCAATTTTTTTAGATAGCTTGAAAGTAATCTTCATTTGTTTTGATATACTAAAAATCAAATAGATTTATCAACTATTAGATAAAAACATGTTTTAGTAACTGAATTTGATATACTCTCAAAAGCATTTTAATGTTTTTGCTTTCAAAAAATGAAATTCAATACATTCTACAATCACCATATTCACAAAACTTCAGTTCAGCAAATTTTTCAACATAACCACTTTGAAAACATAATGCGCTGCAAATCCTTTTCACACTTCAGTTTAAGGGAGTAAACATAGCAAAAAATATTCTGAGTCATTTTCTTTGATAGCATGCTGCCACTAACTGTCTTACTTCACTCATCGAACACTTCAAAAGTCTTTGACAATGTTCCGCTAAGCACACACTGCCTCAGCACTTCTGAGCAGACCCCGCACCAACGACAATCCAGCAGGCTGCAGCAAAGTTTGCTTAAGCAGAGAATCATTAAAGTTGAGCGAGATGGCGCTGAGGCAGACTCACAAACCAATCGAAAATCCATTAGAGCTTGTATTACGCAGAGTCCGTTCTGGGTGTTTATGTCTTCCTCTATGGCTTATCAGCCATTGGCTTTGATTAAGAGAATATTGTGATTTATTCCAATGCGGGACACTTCGTAATTATGCGACAAGTGTGGCTACATTCACTGTATACAAACTATTATATGCAGACCTGTATGTTATAGTTTGCCATAATAATTTTCGGTTAGCATCGCTACCATATGGATTTAGATATACTTTTTTGAAGTAGACATTAAAATAATGTATATCAATGGTAATGATAAAAATGTAGAGATTTATTCTAATATAGACTTTGTAATTATGCTAGAAATGTGAATATATTGACTGTAAACAAACTATTATATGCAGAATTGCATGTTATAGTTCGCCATAATAATTTTCAGTTAGGATCGCTACCATATGGATTTTTATATACCTTTTTGAAGCAGATATTAATATGGGATCTTAAATGCAAATCAATGGCAGTGATTAAAAGAATATTGCTGTTTATTCTAATAAAAACTATTAGAAATTAATAAAGGTACTGTGTATACATTGACTATATACAGAAAAGTACCAAAACGTACACAGTAAATATTAATACAATACCGTAAATAATGACCATAACAGGAATGTTTTTTCATTGCGGCTTTTATAAGAGCTTTGAAATTTGGTAAATGTTTTGAAGAAAAATTCACTCTCGGCTTATACGCTGATCGGATTAAATTAGGAAATACACGGTATTTTATGACATTCAGTTTATTGGTTTCTAAATAGTTTTATTTTATCAATCAGATTTTCGTTTCTTATTTACTATTGTGAAGTACCTTATGTTTCTATATATAAGCCGAGAATCTTTAGAAGTTCTTTAAAAGTAAAGTACGGGGATTGACTTATATATACGTCATATATAGTCGACTTATATATTTATACCTCTCCTTCTAACTACATCGTGTTGTAATAACTGTCCATCAAATTTGTCAAATCACCAAAAAATATTTTCACTAATATTTCCTGGCCAATTTTTTTAGATGACTTGAAAATAATCTCCATTTGTTTTGATATACTAAAAATCAAATAGATTTATCAACTATTAGATAAAAACATGTTTTAGTAACTGAATTTGATATACTCTCAAAAGCATTTTAATGTTTTTGCTTTCAAAAAATGAAATTCAATACATTCTACAGTCACCATATTCACAAAACTTCAGTTCAACAAATTTTTCAACATAACCACTTTGAAAACATAATGCGCTGCAAAAGAAAATATTCTGAGATATTTTCTAGCTCAGAACATAGAAAAAAATATTCTGAGTCATTTTCTTTGATAGCATGCTGCCACTAACTGTCTTACTTCACTCATCGAACACTTCAAAAGTCTTTGACAATGTCCCGCTAAGCACACATTGCCTCAGCACTTCTGAGCAGACCCCGCACCAACGACAATCCAGCAGGCTGCAGCAAAGTTTGCTTAAGCAGAGAGTCATTAAAGTTGAGCGAGATGGCGCGGAGGTAGACTCACAAACCAATCGAAAATCCATTAGACCTTGTATTACGCAGGGTTCGTTCTGGGTGCTTATGTCTTCCTCTATGGCTTATCAGCCATTGGCTTTGATTAAGAGAATATTGTGATTTATTCCAATGCGGACACTTCGTAATTATGCGACAAGTGTGGACACATTGACTGTATGCAAACTATTATATGCACAACTGTATGTTATAGTTTGCCATAATAATTTTCGGTTAAGATCGCTACCATATGGATTTATATATGTCTTTTTGAAGCAGATATTAAAATGCGATCTTGAATGCAAGTCAATGGCAGTGATTAAAAAATTATTGCAAATTATTCTAATAAAGACTTTTTGTAATTACGCAAGAAATATGGTTATATTGACTATAAATCCTAAATAGGCCTATATGACTTAATTCGCAGATTAAATACATGAACAGGGAGATTTTGATCGATCATTTCCTTTGCAAAACAATGGCAGTAAATTAAAAGAATATTGCGATTTATTCTAATAATTACTTTTTGTAATTATGCCAGAAATGTGGATACATTGACTAAATACAGTTTAAATGCATGTACAAGTAGATTTTGATAATTTCGTTTTTCATTGATATACTCTGTGGTATAGGTACACAAAATCCTTGATAAATAAAGCAAAAACTTAAAAGTATGATAAAAATAAGTAAAGTATATAACTTAAAAATAAGTAACGTATGTAACTTAAAAATAACTAAAGAAGTGGTGGCGTCTTCCTTCTTTACTTACCTGCATTTTTCTTATATATATTTTTAAAATATGAAAAGTCACTTTATTGTTTTTGGTCTTAGTTAGTTATCAAGATTGTTCTAACTTTTATTTACAGGATTATGCTCTCAAAAACACATTACATGTTTAAAGTTTGTGAATTAAAATTATTTTCACTAATATTCCTGGTCAATTGTTTTTTTAAATCACTTGAAAATAATCTCTATTAGTTTTGATATAGTGAAAATCAAATACTTTTCTCAACTATTAGATTAAAAATATGTTTTAAGTACTGAAATGTGATATACTCTCAAAAGTATTTTAAAATAATGAATGTTTTGCTTTCAAAAAATGAAATTCGATGCTTTCTTAACAATCACTATATTCACAAAACTCTAGTTCAGCAAATTTTTCGACATAACCACTTTGGAAACATAACGCGCTGCAAATCCTTTTCTCACTTCAGTTTAAGGAAGTAAACATTGAAAAAATAAAAAGTATTCTGAGTCATTTTCTTTGATAACATGCTGCCACTAACTGTCTTACTTCACTCATCGAACACTTCAAAAGTCTTTGACAATGTTCCGCTAAGCACACATTGCCTCAGCACTTCTGAGCAGACCCCGCACCAACGACAATCCAGCAGGCTGCAGCAAAGTTTGCTTAAGCAGAGAATCATTAAAGTTGAGCGAGATGGCGCGGGAGGCAGAGTCACAAACCAATCGAAAATCCATTAGAGCTTGTATTACGCAGGGTCCATTCTGGGTGCTTATGTCTTCCGCTATGGCATATCAGCCATTGGCTTTGATGAAGAGAATATTGTGATTTATTCCAATGCGGGACACTTCGTAATTATGCGACAAATGTGGCTACATTCACTGTATACAAACTATTATATGCCGACCTGTATGTTATAGTTTGCCTTAATAATTTTCGGTTAGGATCACTATCATATGAACTTGGATATGTCTTTTTGAAGCAGATATTAAAATGGGATTTTAAATGTATATTAAATTAATTAAGGGCAAGGATTAAAAAAATATTGCTATTAATTCTAATAAAGATTTTTTGTAATTATGCCAGAAATGGGGATGCATTGACTATATATAATTTAAATACATGAACAGGGAGATTTTGGTCATTTTCTTTCCCACGGATATACTCTGTGGTATACTTAGTTGAGCACTAAATCCTTGATAAATAAAATAAGAACTTAAAAATATGTTAAATGTAAGTACTAGACCTTACTGTGTCCAAAAAGTAAGTTACGTCAAAATATTCATTAGTGTTTCAGTTATGCTTGGTGTTGTCTGACGCTAAAATTGAAAATCGCCAATTTTTGAAACGTCTGAATTAATTGAGCAAGAACTTTGTTTTTTGTTTAACAAAAACAAAAATTTTGTTTTCAGAAACGTATAGAATGTTGCAGCAAGCATTCGGTGAGCATTCCTATATCGGATAGAAACGTTTAGAAGTGGTAAAAACTGTTCAAAGAAGGCAGAGAACGCGTTGAAGACGAAGAGCCCTCTGTTCGAACGAGAACCTCAACCAACGAAGGTCACGTCCAAAAATTTAAAGATTTAGTGCTTGAAAAACGCCGATTTGCAATTAGAGACCTTGCTGATGATGTTGAAATTTGAAAATTTCATTTTAAAAAATTTTTTGGGCCTCAAACGCGTCAAATCTTGATTGGTACCGAAAACACTGAATGTGCCAGCTCACACTGTACTGATTCTTCGTGACTTTTTCTCCAAAAAGGAAACCCATATCGTTCCACAACCACCGTATTCACCTAATTTACCATCGTGCTACTTCTGGCTATTCCCTCTGCTCAAAAGACCACCCGTGAACACCATTTTGAGTCGATTGAAGAGACATTTCAAAAATCACCGGAATCAGTTTTAGTATCTCACAAATCCAAGTGTAACTCAAGCTCTAATGAATATTTTGACGTAAAATTTCACACAGATGTCAAGGACAGTACCAACAAACTAAGCAAGAAAAGAAATTGAAATACCATACGTCCGGGAAATTTAAATTGAGAACTGGTCTTGCTTTTTGGACACAGTAGTATAGTACATAAGTTAAAAGAATGTAATTTAAAAGTAAGTAGTGATGCCGTTTTTCTTATTTAATTACCTATATTTTTTTTATATTTTTAAAATATGAAAAGTAACTTTATTGTGTTTGGGCTTAGTTTGTTATTAAGGTTGTCCTTACTTTATTTTACAGGATTATGCTCTCAAAAACACATTCCATGTTTAAAGTTTGTGAAGCTTTACAAACAAAATTTTCCATCACAACTAAACAAGATATTTTCCAGTTATTACCATTTTTTTTTTCAGTTTAAAATGAACATTTAGACCCAACATTCTTCTGAGGTGGGAAATTCTTAAAAGCTAAGCATGAAACTTTCTTTAATTTTCTTGGCGATCGAAAATAATTGGAGCAAGTAATAACAGAATTGGAAAAATTAGATGTTTCTTTTCATTTTACAACATTGAGGGTCAGAATACTCTTTCATGAGCACTTACTTATATTTTAGATCAATAAACATTTTGAATCTACGGAACACGAATATATACAGAAAAAGGCAAAATTGTATTAACCTGGATAATTAAAATAAACTATTATTATTTCGTAAGGAATGAGAAACAAATACAGATTTTATGTTAGATTATTCATTTCAATTGAATATTTAATTTTTTTCTGAAAGCATATAGCTCAAAGGGCCTGATGGCAGCCTGACTGGTGCATTGTGCCACAGACTTCGCTGTCGAGTTCCAACGGGACCAAATATGTTTAGATATTTTCGTAATCTACTTTAAACTATAGCTCCTGGTCTGATATGACTGTAAAACGTTGTTCGTAGGGCTGACCTTACCCCGTAAAATGAAAGCATCCCTGCCTTGAATTCTGCCAATATGCAGACGACCTCGGCCCATCATGGAGTCGTCGCGCCAAAAGAAAAAGAAGTATATAGTCCAAAAGCGGAGTTGAATAATCTTCACAAATCCAAAAGCAAATTTTTAAGGATTGGATAAGATTAGACTGGCATTTAATCATAACAAATTTAGTATTTTCATTTCTGAAAATGATTTATTGAAAATAAACCATTGAAGGGAGCGGGGGAGTTCGGAAAATTCCATGAGCAATGTTATCTGTCTGGTCGCAGTTAATATAAGTTGGATTGTCAATCAATATAACAGTAGGACATTCCTTAAAAATGTGAAGCCCATCGCACTTGAAATATTTTTTGCTAGATTCGAAATTGGTACTTCCATGATGGAAGTACTTGCATGTAAAACACTAGGTTGCTCCAAGTCTCCGATTACATTTCTTGACTTTTACCGAAAGATTGAGCAGCCTCTTGATTTCGAAAATTTTCTTGTTGAGTTCGCTTCTGGATGGAGTTTTCCTACTTTATGGTCTAGTATAACGTATGAACATATGTAAGAGGTTTGTGACATCTACAAAAAATCCGTGGGGAGAAAATAAATAAGATCATGAACCAAATTTTCAAACAAATTAGGCCACTGACCCACCACGATAAACTTTTATATTATAAATTTTCATTTAAAATAAACACTCATTTGGCCGTATTTTTAATTTTATATGTTTTAAAATTTACATGAAACAAATGTTGCTAAGATTATCGATTTGTACATATGTCCTGCATTTAATTTTGAACTGTATACAAATTTTTATTTCGATTTTCAATTTATTTAAAGATACGCTTTTCTTATGAAATTTAATTTAATTATTATTTAACATTATATATTCATGTTCCGTTGAAGAAATAATAATAAAAATAAATTATAATAATTTATAAAATATGTTTCTCCTTCTTCATCATTGGAGCAACAACCCCATGGTGGGCCGATGGTTGGTTGAATTTGTCGTTCTATACTATTTTTGCACACTATAGCTAATTAGACCGGGACCTACAGTTTAACGTAGATTTTGAACCACTAATAAACATACATGTCCCCGACAGGATTTGAACCTGATGCCTGTGGTACCAAAGGCCAGAGTGGTACCAATTGGCCAACAGGCCGCATGGTGAGCAGAGGCCGTCTGCAGTAGGCAGATTTTGAGACATATGTTTTCTTTTTACGGAGTGGTGTTGTCAGCGCTACGCCCACCTCTCTACAATCATATTAGAAAGGGACCTACTTGAAAGGTGGACTCCGATTACTAACATCCATAACACTGCTAGGACTCAAACCGAAACCTGTAATCGAGGCCTAATGGCCGAGTGACCTAGCGCCAGAGAGCTAGTCCCTCGTAATAAATAAATAAATTTTAATATATTTTTGCATTTTTTTATAAATATATTATTTATTAAAAAATTTTTATAAATAAATAAATTGTTTGTTTATTCTCTTACTTAGACTCCCTAAAACATGTTTACACATGATAAATTAAAATTTATAAATGATTTTTTTAATTCAAGCAGCATTTCAATAATTTACCTTTAATAATGAGAATCTTGATGCAAGATTTATATGTAGAATATAATTTTTTTTACAATTAAACGACTATAGAAACATTTAATTAAAAATTTATATAAATTTTCATGCTACAATTATATCAACGAACCAATCCATCATTTATAATAACAAAAAATTATAATTAAATTTATAATTTATTTCATTTCATAAATTCATATTGCTTATAATATACCATTCAAATGTCTGAATATTTCATACGAGGTGAAATATTTTTCCAATTAATCATTTATAATAACAAAAAAATTTATAATTAAAATTATAATTTATTGTTTTATTATATATTATTTTATATTTTATTTTTTAATTCATAGTACTTATTACATATCATTCAAATGTCTGAATATCTTATTTGAGGTGAAATATTTTCCTAATCAATCATTTATAATAACAAAAAATTTGTAATTAATATTATAATTTATTGCTTTTTATAAATTCATACTACTTATAATATACCACTCAAACTTCTGAATATTTCATATTAAGTGGAATATTTTTCCATCAAACAAAACAAACCGACTTAACTTAAATGAAAAATAATCCATTTTTAAAAAGGCGAAAGAGTTTTCTCATCTTACATGGCCTTACATAATAAATAAATGCTCCTGCTATGCAATATACCGTGATCCAAGCGCAGATATGGATATGGTACATATTGCCTGCATTCTGAATTTGTCAGAGGCATATAGGTACTCTATAACATAATTAACTAGCTTCGGACGAGCCATTGCCTGCAGCATAGCAACCAGATCATAGCGAATAATTGATTTGACTTATAGCTCTTAACCGAAGGGAATTATAAGCATCTGATATGCTGAAATGCGAAATTGAATTTAAATTTTGCAACTGCAGACAATGCACCTCGTTTTAATTCGTGCCAACAAATAAGACTGCTTTATTATTTAAGTCAAATTAGATTGTTTTAATTTGCATAAAGGAACCGTTTTTCAACTGTAAAAAAAGGTAATTTTAGTTTTAAATTTATCATTCATCCTTTTGTTAAGTGAAATAATAAATTTAAATATAGTAATCGCATCATTTGGAAAAATTTAATTAAATTTTACTAATCGTTATATATGAATGTATATCTACTTGCATATGCACGAAATAATTGTTTACGTAATATTACATAATTTCAAACCAATTTCATCCCAGATACAAGTTATAGTAACCAAGTATATTCAAATAATTATAGATAAAGGCCAAATCATGCCCAATACATAGTTTCATCGATTGTGCTACTGACTTTAACTATGCTTAACTAATAATTTAAATTGTACTGGGTAAAATCATAGTAATTTTTTATATTTTAGGGTACCACGTTACGCTTATGGAGCGGGACTGCTAAATATTTGTTTGTTTTCCTGTCGTATAAAGCGAATGTAGGTCAATTGCTCTAAAAAAAAAATTTCCTTATCCTCTTGTTAATACACAATAACGTTCCCCTCTTACACTTTCGTAGCATTACACTCTGATTAATGTTTAATCTGTTGAGTTTATGGGGAGTGAAAATCAAGTGCCTTTTATTAGAAAGACGCCAATTTTTTTAATTTTCATAACAATAGAAATTAAGTATTTCCACAAGGTTTTTTTAATTTTTAAATTCAATGGGAGTAGAGGAATAATTTATAATTTTATCATGTATAAAAAAATGGCCCAGGATTTCATGATTTATATGAATCTGGAAAAAAAAAACTTCTGCAGTTGCATATCTATAATCTGCAGCAGCGAAGTTTTCCTCGTTTTTTGCATAATCTATTCTGAGGAGGATTTACACGATGAGCTGTAAATAAATGTATTTTTACTAAAAATATTAAAATGAAGATTAAAATGCAGATTCATTTGTTGTCCTTTAGTTGTAAGTGACGTAAAATTAAGATTTTCTTTTTAAAATATGATGTTTAAAAGTAATGGCAACTAAGCTAAAATGACGACTTTTCATTTGTATGTTTTGGCATATGTTTGACCTACTATTCTTCTGTCTTCTTCTGGCCTACTATTCTTCTATTACCTTCTGATTTATGCCCATGACAAAAAAAACACTGTTTGACCTTTTGGAATTTAAAAAAATTATCATATTGAAAAATCTGTGTTATTGGTACCAAAATATATTCCCTATCACGAGAACTATACAAAAAATGAGGAAATATTTAATACATCTTATGCAACAAACTGAACACTAATATTATTTAAATTAGATTATACTAGTAAAATGAACATAAATATATAATATATATATATATATATATATATATATATATATATATATATATATATATATATATATATATATATAACGGAGATCAAAAGTCGATATATTCATGTATTCATACATAACTTTATAGTAAATTACACTGAAGTGACAAAAGTCATGGGATAGCAATATGCAAATTTTCAGATGGCAGTAGCATCGCGTAGAACAGGTATAAATGCGCAGTGCTTTCGCAGAGCTTTCATTTCTGTTCAAGTTATTCATGTGACGACGTTTTGACGTGATGATGACCGCACGACGGGAATTAACAGACTTTGAACGCGGAATGTTAGTTGGAGCTAGACGCATGGGTCATGCCATTTCAGAAATCGTTAGGGAATTCAACATTCCCAAATCCACTGTGTCAAGAGTGTGCCGAGAGTATGAAATTTCAGGCATAACATCCCACCATGGACAGCGCAGTGGTCGACCGCCTGCACTTAACGACCGAGACCGGCGACGTCTACAAAGAGTCGTAAATTCTAACAGACAAGCAACACTGCGTCAAATAACCGCAGAAATCAATGTGGGACGTACAAGGGACTTGTCTGTTAGAATTGTGCGGAGAAATTTGGCTTTCTTGGGCTATTCCAGCAGAAGACCGACTCGAGTGCCTTTACTGACAGAACGACATCGCTTGCAGCGACTCTCGTGGGCACGTGAGCATATCGGTTGGTCCCTAGATGAATGTAAAACCATGGCCTGGTCCGATAAGTCACGATTTCAATTGGTAAGAGCTGATGGTAGGGTTCGAGAGTGGCGCAGACCCCACGAAGCCATTGACCCAAACTGTCAGCAAGGCACTGTTCAAGCTGGTGGTGGCTCCGTAATGGTGTGGGCTGTTTTTTCATGGCATGGATTTGGTCCTCTGGTGCGACTGGACCGAACATTGACTGGAAATGCTTATGTTCAGCTACTTGGAGATCACTTGCAGCCATTCATGGACTTCATGTACCCAAACAACGATGGGATTTTTATGGATGACAATGCGCCATGTCACCGGGCCACAACTGTTCGCGATTGGTTTGAAGAACATTCTGGACAACTCCAACGAATGATCTGGCCACCTAGATCGCCCGACATGAATCCCATCGAGCATTTATGGGACATCATCGAGAGGTCTGTTCGTGCCCAAAATCCTGCACCATCAACGCTTTCACAATTATGGACGTCTATCGAGACAGCATGGCACAATATTCCTGCAGAAGACTTCCAACGACTTGTTGAGTCCATACCACGTCGAGTTGCTGCACTTCGCCGGGCGAAAGGAGGGCCGACACGATATTAAAAGGTATCCCATGACTTTTGTCACTTCACTGTAAAGTAAACATTTGCACATTTGTAACTACGAATAATACCTCAACCAATGTTCTACAGATAGCGCAACGTATCTTGCCCGCAACCTTTATTTCAATTGTACTAGCATGCACATAAAATGGACTACATTTTTACTATAACGTCACTGTATCGTTAAAAGAAAGTTATTAGATTATTGGGAAATTAAACTGTAGTATGTTGAATGCTTAAAACAACAATTTCGAATTTCAATAATTGTGAATTTTCGATCAATACAAATGAATATTCACATGATTAAATGCCCACTCGTACAGGAAAATATACTGTGTTTCAAATCAACAAAAAACAGAAGAGAAAATATTATTAACGTGTAAGACTTTCTTAAGCACGTATCCAAGCTTGCATACGTCGTGGAAGACTGTGATAAAAATGATAATTCATGTTCATTCTTGACATATTTCGCCATGTTTCAGTTAGATAATATTCCAAAGCTGTTGAATTTTCCGGTGATAAAACTCTCGTCTCGTCATAGCCTAGACATTTACAATTGGTAAAAGATCTAAAGAACGGACCAACAACTGTAATATATCTACATAAAGAACTTGCATACACTTTATAGACACTTAAAAACTATGTGTATCTGTGTTATCCTGTTTCTGATAATGTGTCGTGATGTTGGGCGAATAGCAAACAGCCCAGCAATATGTTAGTAACATATCGCTGGGTTGCCATATTTTCTCTGGCGATAACCAGTTCTGATATGGATGTAAAGATTATGGCACCCCATCCATCATTCCAGGTGTTGGGCTCATGCACCAATAGAGCATACATTGTGGTCTTTTATTTCTATATGAAGGTGACCTTCCCGCTGCCTACCCTCATTCTGAT
Source organism: Caerostris darwini (assembly GCA_021605075.1). NCBI lineage: Eukaryota > Metazoa > Arthropoda > Arachnida > Araneae > Araneidae > Caerostris > Caerostris darwini. The sequence continues at coordinate 292,694 of BPLQ01014641.1, forward strand.
CTAGGCAAAAACAAGATTTGTCAGCATCCCAACATCCCATTTGTCAACATTTGGAAATGCTTCGTGATTTTTACTTCGAAATATGGGATTCTGCGACAATTTTAACGAATGATATTGCTTTAAAATGTATTGTTTAATTTTTAAATGTGTTTCCATTTACTTAGGAACTGTTGCTGAAAGGCATTACTTTTCAAAGAAATAAAATAACCAATATAGTAACCCTTTTATATAATAATATAATAACCTATATAATAGCCATTATAATAATATAATAACCAATGTAATAATCCATATGAATGTTGTTCGTTTTGTAAAGATATTAGCAGATTAGACAATTTCAAGGGCCAGTTATTAAGAGCAGCATTAGAAAACAAGTAGGGTTTAATCAACTATGCTTAAAATTTATTTCGCCCTTGCTATTGGTAATGTTTGATGACTAGATTCCATGAAAACATGGATTCGATTTTGCTAACAAGTGTTTATATCTCCTTTTTCTTCATTGGCGCAGCAACCTCATAGTGGGCCAAGACCGTCTGTTTACTGGTAGATTTCGAGACAGACGCTTTCTCTTTACGGGGTAGGGTCATACGCCTTACAGTCACATTAGACCAAGACCTAAGATTTAAGGGATTTTGGATTAAGAATCACTGTAAACATCCATGACATACAAACATCCATGGCACTCGAACCCAAAGCCTGTGGAGCCGAGCACCAGACACTCGCCCATCAGGCCTCTCTAATATCTCCACTAAAATACCTCCTCTAATATCTCCATTCTCTTCTAAAAGGGATTACGTAAAAATGCTGCTCATCAAACTGGTTGGAGTTTTCCGAGTTTTCTCTAATACGACACTTAAATGCAGGGTAATTGTTGTTGAAATTCTCTTTATACCATTCTAGGGATAACATTGACCCGCCTAAGAGATATTGCCCATTTTTAAATGGTAATTAATTCCTTTAATTAATTGAATTACCTCCTTTCCGCCTTTTTCAAACACCTGATACTACAACAAAAAATTTCAATACAAACTTTTCCGCATCAAATTAGCAAAAGCAGAACATTCTCAACATTCTCGGTGTGCTTTGTTAGCAAAATTCTTCTCCCGTCGCAATGCCTCGGCCGATGAAAAGCGAAGTCGGTGGGCAAATAAAGTTTCCGTCCGTCGCAATTGTGCGAGAGGTGCTGACGGGATCACGCACAAAGAACAGCCGACCCTTTTATCTAATGTCTCCGGCGATCGATCCGATGATGACGGCAAAACACTCCCTCTAATGAAGTCTCTTTTCGCGACCCCCGGCACCTCGACTTCACACCATCGATCTGGACCTCTTCACAGATCGGTCCATCGGCTCCATTTCTTGGACACCATTCATCTTTTTTCCTTTTTATTTTTTTCCCCTGCTACGTAAGTTACTAAGATCTGCCGATGTTAAGAATTTCAGATCTTTTATTTTATTTCTGGTGTTACCATAAACTTTCTTATTATTTAATTCAATAGCCCCATTCTATGGCCAATATTCAATTCAATGTGTAGCACGATTAATGTTTTTTCATATTCTAGTTACATACATTTGGACAAATTTTATTGTCTTCTGTGGTATAGTAATAACATGAAAATTTATACATTGGTCACCTATGCGGTGGTAAATCTATCTTGACTTATTCATAGATCAGTCCCTCAGCTTGATTTCTTGGACACCATTCATATTTTTTTAGTAGGATTTGACGATGTAAGAATTCCAGATCTTTTATTTTATTACTGATGTTACCATAAACTTTTTTATTATTTAATTTAATTCCCCAATGTAGCACGATTATTGTTTCTTTATATTCTAGTTATACACATTTTATTGTCTTCTATGAATACTAAGAACTTGAAACTTTATACATTTTTTACATATCCGGTGGTAAATCTATCTTGACTTATTCATAGATGAATCCATCAGCTTGATTTCTTGAACACCATTCATATTTTTTAGCTACATATGTTACTAAGATCTGTCGATGTAAGAATTTCTGATTTTTTATTTGAATACTGGTGTTACCATAAACTTTCTTATTATTTAATTAAATTCCCCTATGTAGTACGATTATTGCTTCTTCATACTCTCGTTATAGATTATTGTTTCTTCATATTGTCTTCTATGAATAGTACTACCATGAAGAGTTATACATTGGTTACATATCCGATGGTAAATTTATCATGACCTCTTCATAGATCAGTCCATCACCTCCATTCCTTGGACACCATTCATCTTTTTTTTCCCTATCTTTTTTTTTCGCTACATATGTTAGTAGGATATGATGGTGGAAGAATTTCAGATCTTTTATTTTATTACTGGTGTTACCATAAACTTTATTATTATTTGATGCATTGCCCCTATGTTGGACGATTATTGTTTTTTCATATTCCCGTTATATACATTTGGATACATTTTATTGTCTTCTATGGACTAGTAATAACATTAAATTTTATACACATGTTACATATTCCGCGGTAAAACTATCATGATAATAACCTTTTCATAATATAGCGATGAATTTTTTATGTACTTAAATTATTTCTACTCATTTTTATGAATTTTATTTGATCGGTCATTAGAGTGGAGAGTTTTGTATAGTTGTATATACATATATATATATATATGTGTGTGTGTGTGTGTGTGTGTGTGTGTGAATTTGCTTGCACACAGCAAAAATCACAGCTTTATTTTTTTAACTTCCTCAAAATTCTCAACTCATTCAAAACACTCATTCACAACATTTTTTATTTATTTCACAGCGTTTGTGAGTCAAAGGAATTATTGTTCAATGTAGTTCAATATATGTCCTATGTGAAAAAAATATAAATCAACATAAAAAAAAATAATTCATGTACTGATGAAGGCATATAAGAAAATTATGTGAATATGCTTGTGTGTAATAAAAAATAATTAATAAAAACATTTTGTGCATAGTTATAAAATTCATGTAAAAATTCATCTGGTTATTAATTTTCTGAATTCAAAGACCCAAATTCAATGCTTACAGTATCGACGAGTCTAAAATGCGATTGTGGCAATGTGCATGAACGTCTTGTGCCAACAGTAAAAATGTCTAGACTCACATTTGAATCCCCTTTTTCCAGAAATGAGTAGACTTGATAGCAAAGACAGTTGATATAAGCTTCTCACATTGGCAATCAAGCTGCCTGTTCGGGGTTTTCCTGATTTTCTCACATAAGACAAGCTAATGTTCGGCAGTTATATTTAAAAGTCTTCCAAAAAAGAAATGTTCCTCCTTCATTATCCATTCGCGGGCTTTTTATAACATACAGTACCGTGAAAATTAAATGGGACAAGCTAAAACTAATGGGACTAAAACTTTTTTTAAACTACATTCTGCCTGGTAATTCTTAAGATGTTAACTCCATCGAAAATTTGAGGAGCATTGTGAAGAGACGTGTTAGTAAGATGGACAACTCGACCAAGAGAAAAATTATTGAGCATGTCGTAAAAGTTTGGTTTCGTGATGACGACATCAAAAATGCATGTACTAAATTAGTAGAATCCACGCCGAAACGTGTACAAGATATCATTAAAACTGGTGAAGGATATGCGTATTTGCTACTAGAATGCTATGAAATGTATGTTAAATGAAATTATGTTAACTAAATCTCATATGTGAAAAGTTTTGTATTTGTCCCAATTAATTTCCACTGTACTGTATTTAGGTTGAACATGAGGCCTCCTGCCATACAACAAAAAAACTATGGTTTTTTTAGAGGGGCACTAACTTTCTCTCAAAGATACATTTATGATTCAACTATTAAAATTCCGGAAAATTCCATTTATTCCTCAATAACTTAAATTTTTGCCTCATCCAGTTAAATTCCAGACACGATCCACCAGACATGAAGCGTTCGTGCCGGAATGCCTTCAATGAATGACGAAACGATCTGCCAGAGAGCTCCTTACCAGATCCGTACATCATGCAAATCGTGTTATCTCTTCACTTTCAAGAGCCACGGGGGATCGAGAAGTCGAATTTCCTTTCAGTCCATTCGAATGGAGAATCGCCCGGTGTGAATGCGAATCCTTTGGACAGAAGATACCCGTTTGCCACGCTCTGCGAGAATTGCCGCAGCCGCTCATTGTTTGAATGAGATTCTTCCGTGAAAATATCTTGAAAAGTGTAAGGTATCTTTCAAATGTGTGGTTGGGTGGAAAACTCACAATTGGTGAGTGTTTCACTGGGTACATGTACTTTATATGCAATAAGATGATATATTTAATTGATTAAGATTTTTAGCATGTCAATAGATATTGATTGATGGAAAACTTGTTCAGAGGAATAACATAATGGATCGATGGTTTGGTTTAATTTAAAATAATTTAGTCAATAGTTAAAAATTTCAGGCACCATTTTTTAATTTTTTTTATTTAATGAAGAAAATGTAATAAGTAGATTTAATCATCTTTTCTATTTCCTTTTTTTAAATAAACAATCGACCAATCGACAAATAGGCTCACATTAGAATCCACTTTTTCCAGAAATCAGTAGACTCAATGATGATAACAGCTGATATAAGTATCTCGCATTGATCTGCTGGCAGTTTTCCTGATTTTCCCGGTCCTCTTTATACCATTCTAGGAATAATATTGGTTTTCTTTTTACCATTCTAGGGTTTTGTTTATACCATTCTAGGGGGTTTTTATATTATTCTAGGGGCTCTCTTTTTACCATTCTAGGATTCTCTTTATACCATTCTAGGGTTCTGTTTATACCGTTCTAGGGGTTCTGTTTATACCATTCTAGGGGTTCTGTTTATACCATTCTAGGGATTCTCTTTATGCCATTCTAGATTCCAGGGATTCTGCCCACCTAAGAGATTTTGTCCATTTTTAAAGGATCTGCAAATTTGGAAAATGAATAAATGTTATTACCTCCCTACCCCCTCTTCAAACACGTGACATAACAACAAAAAATTTGAATACAAACTTTTCCTCGTCAAATTAAAAGCAAAAGCAGAACATTCTCAACATTATCCGTGTGCTTTGTTAGCGAAATTCTTCTCCCGTCGCAATGCCTCGGCCAATGAAAAGCGAAGTCGGTGGACAAATAAAGTTTCCGTCCGTCGCAATTGTGCGAGAGGTGCTGACGGGATCACGCACAAAGAACAGCCGACCCTTTTGTCTAATGTCTCCGGCGATCGATCCGATGATGAGGGCAAAACACTCCCTCTAATGAAGTCTCTTTTCTCGACCCCCGGCACCTCGACTTCACTCCATCGATCTGGACCTCTTCACAGATCAGCTCCATTTCTTGGACACCATTCATCTTTTTTCCTTTTTCTTTCTTCCTCCTGCAGCATAGGTTAGTAGGATCTGCCGATGTTAAGAATTTGAGATCTTTTATTTTATTTCTGCTGTTACCATAAACTTTATTATTACTTAATGCAATGCCCCTATATTGCACGATTCATATTCTTGTTATACACATTTGAACACATTTTATTGCCTTCTATAGACTATTAATAACAAATTTAATAAAATACTCGGCTCTAAAACTATCACGATAATAATCTTTACGGTGTTTTTTTTTACGTACTTAAATTATTTCTACTCATTTTTGATGCATAATTTTATTCGGTCGGCTATTTTAGTGGAGAGCTTTGTGAAGCTGTGTATATATATGTGTGTGTGTGTGTGTGTGTGTGTGTGCCTAAAAGTAAGAACCAAAGTCTTATTCTTTTTAGCTTTCACAAAACACTTAACTTAAAATACACATTTATTTTTTTTTTTTATTTATTTCAAACTATTTTGTAATACAAATAAATTATTGTCCAATGTCGTTCAATATATTATATGTCCCATGTTTAAAAAACATAATTAGCATAAAAAAAATATTCATGTACTGATGAGGGCTTATAAGAAAATTATGTGAATTTACTTGTGTATAATAAATAGTACGTAATAAAAATTCTTTATACATAGATATAAAATTCATCTGACAGATCATTCAATCATTTTCCCAATTCATACATACGCATACAGAATCCTCTCGTTCACCGGACATAAATTCCTGTAATTTATGGTTGCGGAGAATCCTAAAATATCGTGTTTATGGGGGGGAGAATTAGGACTTCACCTGAGTTGAAATCCAACGTTACACGCCATGTTGCTGAAATTCTTCAAGAGTTTCTTTGCTCTACAGTCGAACACACTATAATGCGCTTTCAACATGTAATTGGTCAATGGAGCACACGTTGAGCATATTCTGGAATAAGTTTTAATGGTTTTGACAAATGTTTTGTCCTTCTTTAGGCCCCACAATTCCCCCTGGTGGTCAAATTTGATTTATTTTTAATTGCAGAAATATTTTCCCCGTGGTCCATATACCGTATATACCAAGTTTTATTAAATTTCGGTGGGTAGAACGGGTTCTAGAGGGGTCTGAATAGTGTCACATTAATTATAACCAAACTGTATACGGTTAACGTGAGGCCCACCGACGTACAGTAAAAAAAAAATTGGTATGGCACATTGGTATGACGTTCTCTCAGAAATACATTTATGCTACAATCCCGGAAATTCCCATTTACTACTTAATAAATTAAATTTTTGCCTGATCCAGTTAAATTTGTAATCGAATATTCATTCCTCGATACAAATTTCTGAACAGTCAAAGATGCGTTCCACCAGACATGAAGCGTTCGTGCCGGAACGCCTTCAATAAATGGGCGAAACGATCTCCCAGAGAGCTCCTTACCAGATCCGCACATCATGCAAATCGTGTTATCTCTTCACTTTCAAGAGCCACGGGGGATCGAGAAGTCGAATTTCCTTTCAGTCCATTCGAATGGAGAATCGCCCGGTGTGAATGCGAATCCTTTGGACAGAAGATACCCACTTGCCACGCTCTGCGATAACTTGTAAATGCCGCAGCCGCTCATTGTTTGAATGAGATTCTTCCGTGAAAATATCCTTGAAAAGTGTGAGGTATCTTTCGATTGTGTGCTTGGGCGGAAAACTCACAATTGGTGATTATTCGTACCCGTTTTGATATTTTTGTGCGTTCATATTTGTGCAAATACTTTACTTTATAATTCGTGCACGTACTTATACGCAATAAGATGATATAATTAATTCGCTAAGATTTTTAGTAAGTCAATTGACATTGATTGATGGAAAATTTGTTCAAAGGAACAACATAATTGATCGATGGTTTGGTTAAATGTAAGAATATTTCAGACAAAAAAATTTTTTCATTTGTTTTTCGTTTAATGAAGAAGACGTAATAAGTAGATTTAATCATCGTTTCGATTTATTTTTTTTTTAAACAAACAATCGACAAGAAGGTTTGAAAGCAAATTTTAAGAAATATGTAATTTGCAAAGATTGTAAGACGGGTAAGATTGTAAGAGTGTAACTGGATAATTTTCCACCACTTATTTTATCAAGTAGTGAATAATGTAATAATCATAATAAATACAATGTCCTAATAATATGTCAATGTAAGAGTCATTATAAATGTAATGTAATAGTAATGGTTAATGTAATAATCATTATCTCAATAAAATCATCCGATGAAAGTATTTTCTTATAGAAATCTAGAAATTATTGACCAATATGTAATAAAAATATTCAAAATATTGTTAATGACAGTTAACTATATTATTTACTAATAAATCTTTGAAATAACTAGATACAATAATAATTGTATTTTTTATTATGAATATAACAGTGATTTATGCTACATGCCTGAGATTCATAGCGATAATAAAAATACCAGAAAAGAAAATATTTTTCGGTAGGTTGCCCCAATTTGGCAGCATTAAAAGCTAGAATACTATTTTAATGCTGTAGATTAGAACTTAGTTATTGAAAAACTGGAACTGCATTGCTATTTTTATAGACAATTCTAATACTGCTACGAATATTGGCTGATATTTTTAGAATATAGTAACTAACTTCTGTTTCATAAATTGGCTGTAACTATTAAATATTAACATTATGTGTAGTTATTAAAGCCAAATGATGTTTTTTTATCTAGCGACTAATATTTACTTCTTGACTTAAGAAACAATGTGGACCATTATTTAATCATTGTTGCCTTTTCAGTTTCATTGTTTAAGGATTTACTGTTTTGTAAAATTACGCATAACAATGTTCTTACACAATAGTGTAAGAACTTCAATGTAACATATTTTTCCATATATAAGGGAAAAGAAATACACTGAAGTGACAAAAGTCATGGGATAGCAATATGCAAATTTTCAGATGGCAGTAGCATCGCGTAGAACAGGTATAAATGCGCAGTGCTTTCGCAGAGCTTTCATTTCTGTTCAAGTTATTCATGTGAAGAGGTTTTGACGTGATGATGACCGCACGACGGGAATTAACAGACTTTGAACGCGGAATGTTAGTTGGAGCTAGACGCATGGGTCATGCCATTTCGGAAATCGTTAGGGAATTCAACATTCCCAGATCCACTGTGTCAAGAGTGTGCCGAGAGTATGAAATTTCAGGCATAATATCCCACCATGGACAGCGCAGTGGTCGACCGCCTGCACTTAACGACCGAGACCGGCGACGTCTGCAAAGAGTCGTAAATTCTAACAGACAAGCAACACTGCGTCAAATAACCGCAGAAATCAATGTGGGACGTACAAGGGACTTGTCTGTTAGAACTGTGCGGAGAAATTTGGCTTTCTTGGGCTATTCCAGCAGAAGACCGACTCGAGTGCCTTTACTGACTGAACGACATGGCTTGCAGCGACTCTCGTGGGCACGTGAGCATATCGGTTGGTCCCTAGATGAATGGAAAACCGTGGCCTGTTCCGATGAGTCATGATTTCAGTTGGTAAGAGCTGATGGTAGGGTTCGAGTGTGGCGCAGACCCCACGCAGCCATGGCACTGTTCAAGCTGGTGGTGGCTCCGTAATGGTGTGGGCTGTTTTTTCATGGCATGGACTTGGTCCTCTGGTGCGACTGGACCGAATATTGACTGGAAATGCTTATGTTCAGCTACTTGGAGATCACTTGCAGCCATTCATGGACTTCATGTACCCAAACAACGATGGGATTTTTATGGATGACAATGCGCCATGTCACCGGGCCACAACTGTTCGCGATTGGTTTGAAGAACATTCTGGACAACTCCAACGAATGATCTGACCACCTAGATCGCCCGACATGAATCCCATCGAGCATTTATGGGACATCATCGAGAGGTCTGTTCGTGCCCAAAATCCTGCACCATCAACGCTTTCACAATTATGGACGTCTATCGAGACAGCATGGCTCAATATTCCTGCAGAAGACTTCCAACGACTTGTTGAGTCCATGCCACGCCGAGTTGCTGCACTTCGCCGGGCGAAAGGAGGGCCGACACGATATTAAGAGGTATCCCATGACTTTTGTCACTTCAGTGTATATACGATATAGAAATATATAAGAAATATATTTATAGAAAAATCTATATTTTAATGCCTCTTGTTCAAGTTCTAGTTATGATATTATTTAAGTTTCTATTATAAGTAAGTAAGTTATTATTTCTGTACAACTTTTTTCATTGATTAATTATGCATATTCTTACCATCAAACTCACGAAATCCATAAAATGAATATGAATCTGTTTGATGATTTCTTTTTGTTAAAAGACAAGAAGTGTTTCATGTCCATCTCAAATTGTTTGGCAAATCTTAGTGGAAAAAGTATGACGACAGAATACAAAGCCCTCATACTATAAGAATGTAAATTGCATCAATAAATCAATTCAAGTAGCAAGTCAGTTCTCATCTGTCTTTGCGTTGGATTTTTAATATTTTCTATTATATATCTCTTCAAAATTTTTTTATTCTTTTAATTTTCTGATGGTGACTAAACAATCTGAGGACACCCTTTTGAAAAATTCCTTCTTTCGAAACTTCAGAAATTGTTTTAAACAGGCCATTAAAAATGTTTTAAGTTCGTTAAGGTTCGGACGAAAAATAGATAGAAAAGGAGTTCAGATTTTTCCTTTGTTTGGTTTCACTCCTCACAATCCTAAAGATTTATGAGTGAGTGTAGTAGATTTTTGAAAATTTAGTTACTCGAAATTTATTGATAAATGCAGACAATGTTAACGCAAGTTTATAAAAATTCTGTCAAAAAAGCTATAAATATACTTTTCCAAAAATAAAGTCAACAAAAGTTAGTTTTAATAATTTAAACTTTAAACGATAGTTAAAAACTGTGAACACTTAACTCATAAAAAAGTTAATCATAAGACTCATAAAAAAATTACATTGTTGGAAAAACATTATAATAATTCCAGTAAGATACATTTCATTTTTTATTATTGTTTACATTACATTTTATTTTTATTTATCCAACTTTATCGTTTCTTTTAAATGTGTTTCTATAAAATGATTTTTATAGTTTATTGAAATTAATTTTTAATAATTTTGTTATAAATTAGAAAGTATTTGCTAATATTTCCTTGTATTTCTTCTCTAACTGAAATTGTGTAAGACTATAATCAGTGATATCTATTTTTTTTTTTTTCCCCATTTCATTTTAATTTTTATTTATCTTACTTTAACTCTGCTTTTAAATTTGTTTCTATAAAATGAATCTTGTAGTTTATTGAAATTATTTTTTAATAATTTTGTTATAAATTTGAAAGCATTTACTAATGTCTCCTTATATTTCTTTTTTTAAGAATGTGTTTGATATCTCAAAACATTTTTTTTTTCTTTTAATCTGTGCTGTTCATTCCATACAGAAAATATTAACAAAAGATATTTTAATTTAAATTGTCTGTCATTCAAAACTAATAATTTCATTTAAAAAATTTTTCTCAAACCATTATTAAGTCATGCTTAACAATATTTATATATTAGCGTTTTTTACATTTATGTGTTTTCAAGGTCGATTTTATGAGAATTTCTCCTTTTTTGTCTTATAAAAGGTTACATTGAATAATATAGTAGCACATTAAAAATATATTTAATAAATTAAACATAAATCTGCTTCAATTATGTTTCACAGAGAAAAATCCCCCATAGTGCTTTCTAATTAAAAACAAACACAGAACTTTTACCTCCCTTTTTTAAGAACAATGTTTGTATTCATTAAAAATCACACTGTTACAAAACACATCGTTTTTCTAAAGCATCAGCAATTTTCTAACCTCTTTTATTCTTCTCTTTTCCTGAATGATTAAAAGATTTCTTTTGAGGGAAGAAAAAGGATTTACAAAAAGGTATTTAAAAGGATTCATTCCCTAATTGATTCTGATATTTTTTTTTTCTTTTTACAAGCTTAAAAAATCTTTCGCCATTTAAATCTCGGAAACGTTTCTAGAAAGATTTGCGCTTATGAAGTAAGGAAAGATCACGCCTGAAGAATTTCACTTAAATTCAGTACCCTGTGCACAAAAAAGTACTGTGAAGACATTTTCAGTACAGTAAGTTAAACAAAGTTCGATTCTTAACTTCGAAACTTTAAAAGAAATTCTCAGGTATTACTACTGTGCCCAAAAAGTAAGACCAATTTTTTTTTTTTTTTTTCAAAATCTCTTTATTTATTCTCCCAAATTTATTTCGTCGCCTTCAAATAATCCCCTCCGGTCACAAAGCACTTCTGCCGACTTCTTTTCCAATCCTCAATGCATGCTTAAAAGTCATCGGCAAGCATGGCCTTCAAAGCGCGCGGCTATTCACGTTGAATCTCTTCAGTTGACTCAAAACGGTGCCCCCGGAGTGGTCTTTTGAGTTTAGGGAATAGTCAGAAGTCGCACGGGGAGAATATGGTGGTTGTGGAACCATGTAGGTTTCATTATTGGCGAAAATTTTGTGGAAACGAAGTCACGAAAAATCAATGGAGTGTGAGCTGGTGCATTCAATGTTTTCGGTATCAATCGAGATTTGACGCGTTTGAGGGTCAAAACGAAATTGACCGATCCTTTTGGAATTCTAACTTCATTAGCAAGGTCTCTAATTGTAAATCGACGATTTGCAAGCACCAAATCTTTAATTTTTTGGACGTGAGCTTCGTCGGTTGAGGTTGATGGTCGAACAGAGGACTCTTCGTCTTCAACGCGGTCTCTGCCTTCTTTGAACTGTTTATACCACTTCTAAACATTTCTTTCCGTTATAGGAATGCTCACCAAATGCCTTTTTTGCAACATTCTATACGTTTCTGCAAATAAAATTTAATGCAAGTTCTTTGCTCACTTAATTCAGACATTTCAAAATTCGCCGGAATCAGTTTTAACGTCTCACAAACCCAAGCGTAACTCAAACACTAATGAATATTTCACACAGATGTCAAGGACACTGCCAGCAACCTAAAAAAGAAAAAATTTGAAATTCAATAAGCCCCGGGAGTTTTAAATTGAAAATTGGTCTTACTTTTTGAACACAGTAGTAAACTTGATAAGAATGAGAAGTATATTAACCCCTTAAATGAAACAAAAATAATAAATTTTTTGTTTATTCCATATCCACAGTAATTCTCTATGAGGAAGAAAAAAATTAAAAACAAATGTCTATATTATTAAGATATCATCAATAAGAAGATAAGGAAGAGCTGCAAAGCTGTAGCAGATTTAGTGTTAACCGGGTAGCACCTCAAGGAGGGCTGCTACGTTACAATTTTTAACTCCTTCCCCTTGTTCAATGGACTTTTTGAAAGTATTTATTAATGTCTCCTTGTATTTCTTCTCTAACTAAAAACATGTAAGATTACATTCACTGATATTTATTTTTTATTATTGTTTACATTTCATTTTTTTTTTTTTTTTTTAATTTCATTTTATTTTTTATTTACACAACTTTCTTCCTTCTTTTAAATTTCTTTCTATAAAATGAATCTTATAGTTTACTGAAATTAATTTTTAATAATTTTGATATAAATTAGAAGATATTGACTAATTGTTCTTTGTATTTCTTCTTTAAGGGCTGGAGGGTGTTTGAATTATAAAAGTATATATATATTTTTTTTAATTTGTTCTGCCATTTCATACAGAAAATTCTATTAACGAAATATATTTTGATTTAGTCTGAAATTTATCCAAAATTAATAATTTTAATTTAAAAATTCCTCTCAAATCAATATTAAGCCATATTTAACAATATACAACAATGTTTTTTTACAGGTATGTCTTTTCAAGGTCGATTTTATGAGAAATTCTTCTTTTTGTCTTATGAAGGGTCACATTGAATAAGATATTAGCACATTAAAAATATATTTAATAAATTAAGCATAAATCTGCTTCAATTATTTTTCACAGAGAAAAATCCCCCATAGTGCTTTCTAATTAAAAACAAACACAGAACTTTTACCTCCCTTTTTTAAGAACAATGTTTGTATTCATTAAAAATCACACTGTTACAAAACACATCGTTTTTCTAAAGCATCAGCAATTTTCTAACCTCTTTTATTCTTCTCTTTTCCTGAATGATTAAAAGATTTCTTTTGAGGGAAGAAAAAGGATTTACCAGAAGGTATTTAAAAGGATTCATTTCCTAATTGATTCTGATATTTTTTTTTTCTTTTTACAAACTTAAAAAATCCTTCGCCATCTTGGAAACGTTTCTAGAAAGATTTGCTTTCATGAAGTAAGGAAAGATCACGCCTGAAGAATTTCACTTAAATTTAGTACCCTGTGCACAGAAAAGTACTGTGCAGATATTTTCAGTACAGTAACTTATAGAAAGTTCAATTCTTAACTTCGAAATTTTAAAGAAATTCTTGTGTATTAAACTTGATCAGAATGAAAAGTATATTAACCGCTTAAATGAAACAAAAATAATAATTTTTTTATTTTTACCATATTCATAGTAATTCTACGAGGCAAAAAGGATTAAAAGACGCATGTCTATAATTTCTGACATCATCAAAAAAAAAAAGATAAGGAAAAGTTGCAAAGCTGTAGGAGATTTATTGTTAAGCAAGTATAAATAATTTCTGACAAAAGAAAACTAATATTTAAAATTTTATTTTCAAAGTTACGAAAAAAATAGAAACTGACTATATTTTCTCGTATTTGTTTTTAAACTGTTTGTGATATCTTTTAAACAATCAAAAATTTAAATCATCACGATAACACTACAATATTTGTAAAATAACATTAAATATTATAAAATGTCATCTTCGCTGGAATACAATGATTTCAATGTTGCTATTTTAGTGGATAGTTCTCATATTTATTTTAATTTTCTTTTCAATTTAAAAATTAAATTTTGGCAATGCAGACCATTACCTCCTGACCATTACCTTAGTAACTGCCTTATGTTTGTGGGTTGTATAAAAGAAAATTGGGATAATTCTTATTGGGTACCTTATTGGTTGTATATCATGAGCTTGTTCTCATTTTCTGAAAGCAATTACTGCATTAGTGAATTTTAGAATTCTCCTCCTTCCATTTGTTACTGGTTCATGCAGGGCAAAATACACATTAAAGTAATTTTTTAAATACATATCGTATTATGTGATTATGTAATATAATTTTTATTCAGTTCAATAGTATTTTAGTTCTGGTGGTGACATGGATGTTTGTAGTGGTTGAGAATCCACTTTAAACCTTAGATCCCGCTTTAATAGGGCTGTAGAACTTTGGGCGTCAGCTGATAACCGTACTCCGTAAAAAGAAAACATCTTCTGTCATCTTCATCATTGGCCCACTATGGGACTGTTGTGCCAATGATGATGATGATGATGGCAATATTATTTTAATCAAAGCCATTTATCTTTTATTAGAAATAAATTATCATGATTAAAAAATTTAGAAATTTATGTTTTGCGATTAAAAGAGTTTAATAGTTTGTAAAATTTCATAACTAAATGTAAAAATATTTACTTATCTGAATGGATTCAATAATTTACTTTATTACTATATTATAAAGATAAGTTATGTTTGAGGATAAAACGAAAGCCCATTGGAGCTTTTAATGGTTAGTATAATCCTTCCCTGCAATAAAAAGGATTCACGATTAATCCGTAGCAATCCGTTAATCCACTGGTATACATAATCTAATGTAAAGAGAACATCAATTTTATTTGTTTCTATCATATAAACTATTACATTGATTAATTAATGTATCTCATTTAAAGGAAAAATCCTTATGTCCTAAATTAAGTTATAAAAAATGATTAACTCACGATAGTAAATCCAGTAAAATTAGACAAATTAAAAAAGAAATAACTTACTTGTTTTTATATTACAATCTGATTTGAATAAAAAATTAAACTCATAATTCGATTCAAGTGGATAATTTATTTAATTACGGATTAATATGGTAATGAATTTTAAATACATTTTATTGTGTTTTTTCTCTCTTTCTATAGATATGTTGTAAAAAAAGACAGATGATTTCCTGAATCGAAAATGAAAAAGGTAGAAAAAAAAGTAACTATGCCAATCAATAAATCTCAGTTTCCTTAAATTCAAACTTCTAATCAAATATCAGACTTAAAGTTACAAAAAACTTATCACTACTTAAATATTCCGAAAATAATAAGTAAAACATATTGTTTTAAATACAGAAAATGTTAAAATTAATGTTTTAATTTTAATTATGGATTTAAATGAATGTCTTAATAAATTTAAATAAAATATATAAGTTCATTAGTCGAATAAAGTAATTTTAGAAGCTTAAACTTGGAAAAAAATTTTAAGAACTTACTTTTAAAATTGGAAAAATATACACACATACATAAATATAAACATTCATTTATATAAATTAAACAGAAAGAGAGAGAAAACGCTTCTAATCATGTAAAAACACGTAAATGCTCACTATGCTAAGATGAAAATAAATATTTCAAAATCGCCAACGTTAAATTTGGTAACCTACGAGTAAATGACAGATTTGGCGATGCTGGCTGGTTTTTTTTTTTTTCGAAGAGTATAAAACAACTACTGAATAATTATTAGCTTTTAAAGCTCATAGAGAAATAATTTATCAGAAACCTTATATAATGGTTGTAATCCATATTGGTAAAATCACAGAACAGGGGCCATTGTGATTTGGAGTCAAAAATTCTTTTTGCCAAACTCAGCCAAGTAATGGTTGCAAATGTAAATGAATTGCAAACAATATATGAAACCCGGGTTACCCCATTTGGTGATTTATCACTCGGCGCCACAAAAAAGTCACCAAATCCGAAAGGTCCCTTATTTTGGGATTTGGCCATTCAGTCAATCCTACAAGGATTATAAAAAGCTCCATGTTGATAATTAGTCAGTTGAGCGTTTTTCTCGTATACTAAATTGTTAGAATTTTAACAAAATATTGCTTTTGAAAGTAAACTGTTCTTTAAAAGTTTTATTGTTGTTTCTTATCCCACTTGGTAGACATCTAGACCAACTCCATAAACCCGTATGGACTCATGGTTGAAGGGAAAGGGAACAGCTTCTATTGTGGTGAAGCACATGTAGGTAGAAGTCCGATTTGATTCCGCGACACTCTACAGTCATATGGATCGGGACCAGGAACTGCCCCTTAAAGTGGATTTCGAACCACTACAAACATCCATGGCACCGCCGGGACTCGAACTCAAACCTGTGGCACTGAGCGTCAGAACGCTAGATACTCGGCTATTCAGGCCTTGTTTAAAAGTAAATACACAAAATAAGTCAAATAAGTCTTCATTACAAGTAATTAATTTTTTATTAATACAAACGGAATTATTAAAATTTGTTATAATAGTAATTTTAATTTATGAATCCTTCTCATGTTTTCTCGATATAATTTTAAATTAGAATTAAAAGTAATTTTATGTAATATTTTTTTTCTGTTTTGTTTCCCAGTCTTTTAATATATATTCATATTAGCACTAATGTACTTAAAATTTCTTCTTTACAATTGTGTTGATGCCATTGTTTCTTCAATGCACTTGCAATTTATTGCTTTCGTGAAAAGCATCACGTTTCACTTTTCTTCACAGTATTGTTTCACAGACTTTTGTTTCTAATTTTACTTTTTTTTTTCATTTTATTTCTTGGCTTAATACATTTTTGTTCCTTTTCTTTTTTACTTCGACACTAGCATTTTCTCAATACACATAATAGAGTAAGAAAAAAAATGTGCCCTTTCTAAGTACCGTTCCGTGACTTTGGGCAGTTTCTGTCACCGTAATATAATAAAATTGTTTTCTGGAGCATGTCAACGACACATAATCATTCATTTCCTTTCTGCCATTTAATGTGCGTCCTGCGAAGGTTTTGCAGGTACAGATACTAACTTTCTACAGAGTTATAACTTTCTATCAATAAAAGAGTGAGCAGACAATTTGAGCACACAAAAATAAAGCAGATCTGAACACAATATGCTTTTTATTTCTAGTATTTTCTTTAGGAAATATAGCTAAATCAATTAATGGAATGGAATACGTCTTTATAAAAAGGGTGAATTAGAGCTTTGGAACATTATTTGAAATTTTTGTCGCGATCAATATAATATAAATTTAGATACACGGGGCTTATCTAGAGTAATAATTAGTAAAAATTTCTAAAATCTATTGGGAATTATTTTGCCATTTCAAATATGTATAAGGAAAGAGAAATAATTTATGATTAGATTTCTTTTTCAATTGCATAAATGCCCCGTGGTGGGCCAAGGCCGTCTGACGGCCAAGATTCCAAACCAGGGGATGTTTTCTTTTTACGGGGGAAGAGTTGTCAACCTTACGCCAAACGCTCTAAAGTCGTATTAGACCGGCATATACGGTTTAAAGTGGATTCCGAACCACTACAAACATCCATGACACAGCCGAGCCCCCAGCCCGAAGCTTGTGACACCGAGTACCAGAGCCTTCATTCTCCATGATTAGATTTGATTACCGTAAATCATGATTTTATTAATTACACAAAAATGATAATGGACTTTTATATGACCTTTATTCAAAGCCTTACGAGAACGGATTTTAATTTGAAAATAAAAAAATTATGATGGCACAAATATTATTTTTTAGAATGTGATTTTTTTTATGTTATTATAGAGTATCTTCCAAATGTATTTAATAATTCATATTAATTAAGATATGTTTTCCTGCACAACATATTTATTTACAGTGGTTAAAAAATAAACTGTGAAGTAATTTTTGATAGATATTGCAATTGCTACTTCTTATGGAAGAAGAAATATTTAAAATTTCACCGATAAAGTATGGTCCCTTACTAATTTACATTTAATTTCTTGAAGGACAATGAAATTTTTATCCTGACTTATGTACCAGTAACTAATATTCAGGAATACTGATGTCCGAATCCGCTATCTTCGTTGTAGTCAGTACTTTAGAATACGAGGATATTCGATTATGTTTGCAACAATGCGTGAAAAAACACATCGACAATCAAATAGCCTGGTAGGAATATTCTGGGTTTTCTGCCATACGATGAGCAAATACGGGATAATTCTAAAAGTTGAAGGCAATATCCTTCCTTCGGTGGGCTGTTTGGGACATTCATAATAAAAACATATGATACCCCAACGTTCAACAAAACAAATAAATAAATGAAGATTTTACGAAAGATCTATAGATTACTTTATCGGCACAAATACTCCAATATGAGTTTTCCAATACTCCATATTTTACATATAATGTAACGATACAAACTTCTCATTGGTAAATATTTTACTTAAATATTCCGTATATTAAATAAAGTTTTCATTGTTGAAAGCCCTTTGTCATATACCACTGATATATAATTAATATGGGCCCATCATTGTAACCAGTGTGGTATTCTCAAAACATAGCAAATCTGATAGACGCACCACCACTGCTATTTCATGCCTAAAGTCAGTCTCAATGAAAGGCAATCCCTCTATACACGGCATTGTCTTCTTCCAAAAACAGGGGCGGAAGAAACCCGATCCCGTCCCATTAGCTAAGCAACCGTCCCTCTCAGAGGAGTGTTGGAAATCCGCTGACCCACGTAACCATAGGAGTAATCAAGCCCGTCCGCGGCACCGGAGGAGGGGGCGGCGGAGATGGCATCCCCCCGCGGCCGTGATTGGGAATCGGTCCGTGGGTCACGTCTCATTCCCCTTTTATAGATTTGCATTCGCCTCGTCATTAAAGCCTCGGCCACTTTAATGAATGCCCTGTGCCACCCAGCAGAGAGAGGGGGCGTCTGCCCATTGCTGTCCACCACTCGCACAGTTTTGAATTCCTCCTGAAACCATCCGTTCACTTAGAATCGAATGGAATTAAAATGTTCCTGTTTAGAGGAATTTCAATTTTTTTATAAGCATTTGCAAAAGTTAGATGCCTTAAGTCGTTTTCTGCGTGTAACGTATTGTTGGAATAAGAAAATAAAAGGAATTTGTAATTTAATTTTTCTATAAGTTTCAATTCTGGCCCTCGGTGATACAGACTACGTTTCGGGTTCGAGTCCCGGTGGTGACATGGACGGTTTTAGTGGGTCGGATTCCACTTTAAACCGTAGTTCCCGATCTAATATGACTGCAGGGCGTTGAGCGCAAGGCTGACAACCCTACCCCGTAAAAAGAAAGCATCTCCTGTTTCGAAGCGGCCTCATGGCCAATTGGCTAGCTCTATGGCCATTTGTACTACAGGCTTTAGGTTCGAATCCTGGCGGTGGTATGGATGTTTATAAGTGGTTCGGAATCCACTTTAATCTAGCCTAAAGTGTGTACAAAATGACCGTAGAGCGACAAACCAAACCAAACCTATTTCAAAACCTGCCTGTAAGCAGACGGCCTTGACTCATCATGGGATTGTTACGCCAATGATGAAGAAGATTTTGTTTGATTATCGCTCTACTGCCATTTTGTGTACACTTTGGGATAATTATACTGGGACCTACAGTTTAACAGGGATTCCGAACCACTAACAAACATCCATGTCACCTCCAGCATTCAAATCTGAAGCCTTTGGTACCAAAGGCCAGAGCGCTAGCCAATTGGCCCTCAGGTCGCCGATGAAGAAAAAGAAAATAAGTGTCAATGAGATCATATTAATGAAGGTGGAGTTTTTAACTATTGCCATGATTAATTAACTTTTTATTTGAAATATATTGTTTCAAGACAATATTTTTCTTTTATATAGCTACTAGTACAATCCATTGGAGATGATTTGAAGATATTTTGAAATGTTATTTCAGATCTGTTTTCAGATCTCAGTTATTGGCCTTTTACTACTTGTTTTCTAAGCGTGTGTTTTTGCTATATTGCACCCACAGTGTACCCCTAATTTTGATCGAGTACCATTAGGAATAGCATCTAGTTATTCAACCTTCTTTTTCAGGCTCAATGGAAGAGTTTTCTAACCTAAAAATTATCGCATTTATACTAGAATTTTCTGGCGGATTTCAAAAAGAGTGTAAAAACCCAAATTTGTGTTCATCAGGCTATTCCGGCGATATTTGCTACCGCTTATTATTTTACCGTCCTTCGATAGAGCCACCAGTATTGTGTACAATCAATGGCCGGTAATATGGGGTTGTAGATTATCAATATCATAGCCTGTTATGTTGATATTTCGAATAAAACGGTCGATAGGTTATTTGGCGAATCCTTACAACTTATGAATCTAAAAATATAAATATCTTAGTAAAGATCCACCTTGCATTCCCACAAAAAGCTCTAACATTGAACTCAAAGTTGATAGATCCTCCTTTCAAGGACGGGTTGACCCTTACGTTAGACAGAAATCTTTGCACATTTTTTTCCGCCGTTAGACTTAGGAACTGATAATGGGAGAGGGAGAAAGAGAAAAGGGAGTATGCAGAGTCGAGTGAAGAGTTCCAGGCAGTCCTGCCCACATATCCAGCCCTAACGTTTACTATCTTTCAAAACTATAGAAGGTTCTCATGAGATTGGAGAGTTTTTACATAATTGTTGCAATGACGGTGACTCATGAAATTAATTAAGATTTGAAATTCAATTTCAGTGACACTGTCTATCACTTTGAGGCCTGAATGGCTGCCAATATGAATTCTATTTCTAGACTTTTTTTAGGAAATATGGCTAAATTATTTAATGGAATGGAATAAATCTTTATAAAAAGGGTGAGTTAGAATATCGGAACAGTATTTGAAATCAAGGAGCCTGATGGCTGAAAGGTTAGCGCTCTGGCGCTCGGTACGACAGGTTTCGGGTTCGAGTCCCGGTGGTGCCATGGATGTTTGTAGTGGTTCGAAATCCACTTTAAGCCGTAGGTCCCACTCATATGATTGTTGAGCGTTGGGCGTAGAGCTGAAAACCCTACCCCGTAAAAAGAAAAAAACGTCTCGAAATCTACCAGTAGGTAGACGACCTTGACCCACAACGGGCTGTTGCGCCAATAATGATGATGTCTATCACTTTTAGTGTCACTGAATTTTAATTTTATTGTCACATAAATTGTTCATCCTCATGCATCTGACATTATATTGCTAACCACAATCATTATTTATCCAACATTTCTTGCCAGTGATGTGCTAACTAAATTTAACCTTACATTTATTATTTAAATTATATTCATATACTTAGGTTAAACTCTTTGATTTCATTTATTTGCTCATTAGAATAAAGGTATGGGCGACAATATTGGAATTGACAAATACATTAATCAAATAGATCTTCATTACAATTTAGATCTCAAATAAATGCTATAGAACCATTCATTTGTAATGCTAAATTAACTCGCCATTTTCGTTTATCTCTAATTAAAATACAGTCTCAAGTATGAAAATCAATTGATAAATATGTCCCTTACTTCCTTCTTTGCAAATTAGAATGAGACGGCAGTTTAAAAGCACTGAAAGTAATATTTAATTTATTTACCACCACAAATTGAAATGCAGAACATATTTTAAAAAATTCTTAATCATTGCAGAGTGATTAGCAATTATAATTTGACATTTAATACAAAATATAAATAAATTACTTAATAATTTTAAAAATTAAAACCTGGAATAGTTTGGTTTATAAAGTTTTTGACGTCAGAACGAAGGGTGCGTGATTCAAAACCTGCCAAATTGAAAATATCTGTATCTGCATTGGGGATGAGAAAAATAAATCTGCAGGCCATTAAGTCCTGTTGAGTTTGAGGTGCAGAAAGGATAGTGAATACTCTATTCTTAAAGGAATTAGTTACGCTATACACAAGTTTTCCACCCACATTCTTAATTGGGGTGTCATAATTTATGTACATATTATTATTAATACATTAATAATAATATTATGCCTTTTTGGTGCATTCTAAGAAATGTTGAATCTGCTACATTGTGGTAGGCACAAGGCGACTACGAGGTGACTTGGATACTTTCGATATGAGGAATCTGACCCAAATGCTCACAAAAAAACTACCAGAAATGTATATATCAAAATTAACATATACATTTAACCATATATATTATACCCTGGCGCTATACTCTATGTTGAACCAAGGTCATCTGTCTACTGGCAGATTCCGAGACAGGAGATGATTTCTTTTTAAGGAGTAGGGTTGTCAGCACTACGCCCAACAGTCATATTAGACCTGAACCTACTACTTGTGCCCTGAATGGGCGAGTATCTAGCTATCTGGTGCTCAGTGCCACAGGTTTCAGGTTCGAGTCTCAATGAGGCCATGGATGTTTGTAGTAGTTAGGAATCCACTTTAAGCCGTAAGTCCCGGTCTCATATAACTGCAGAGCGTCAGGAGCCCAGTCAGACTTCTCCCCCACATCATTCTCAAACTGTATAAGAGCAACTCAGCTCTACACTGATGTGGTGGGGTTTGGTAGTAATAGTAAACCGACACTACGGTTTAAAGTGGTTTCCAAACCACTACAAACTTCCATGGCACCACCGAGACTCGAACTCAAAACTTGTGGCAACAAGCGGCAGAGCACCAGTCACTCAGCCACCACGCCCCTTATATGTCCACAAATCGATTAAAAGAAATCAATCAATTTATTTTAAAGCTATGCAGTGAATGCCTAAATGATTACAAATTTAGCTAATGCATTGTTTTAATTTTTTCCCCTTTCTTTCAAAAAAATTGTAACATATAAGGCTTAAAACAACTTTCAGGAATTCTACACTAAAAATAATTCAGTTTTGTCAAACAAATCCTAGATTTTTGAATTCCTTGTCGTCATTATTATAAATCTCCTGTATTTTCTAACAAAACTGAATCAATTTCAGAGTTATCTGCCTTAACATGCGTTGGAAATTTCCATAGAAATGATAAATTTTAAAAGCATCAATATTACACACTATAATAACAGTTACTGATATTCCGTTTCATTCATTTTTCATATTTCTCCATACTGCACAAAAAATTTCGGTTTTATTATGCACAAAAATAGCATTGTTCTTTTGTGTATGCTCACTTATATTTTTAAATAATGCATAGGAAAATATGCATTTCTGTGAATTGTTGCGATACCAAAGAAGAAAACGGTGTCAGAAAGTAGTCTGCATGCTTGTGATATATTACTCCCACAGACGTATTTTTTTTCTTTTGCTTAAAATATTAATATCAAATGGTAGCAACAATATTTTAAGCATTCCCTAAGGATATATAGTTGTAGTTCCTGGACAATTTTTTTGTGTGTGTGACGTTAAAAAATAATGGCTTTTCTTTAATTGAGCATTTTTTACATAAAGGAATAAATACTACAGAAATGTAAAGAAAAGTAGAATTCAAAGTACTGCAAGAGAGTATAAAAACTATTCACGGTACTTTGTGCCCAATAAGAAAATATTTTTCAAAAAAGCTTATAACTAATGGTTAATTGCTATAATTGGTAAATTTAACATATGTTTTCAATTATAAAAATAATTTAGAGTACATTCACATCCTATTGGTAATGCACACGTGTTGTCGTAAAAGAGGGGAAAGGTTCATGATTTCGTCGCGAACTTACATACAATCACCCACATATTACCATCTACATATAATTTATGACACAATATCTTTGCTAAATACAGCATTGAAGTCATTGTTTCAGTAAATTGTTCAGTCAGTTCATTGTTCAGAGATGAGTAGGGTAGTTCCCCCTAAACGTCCTCCCGGGAGGCACTGCAGTCCTTCTTCAGCGTCACACTTCTACCTATGTGTGCTCCATTAAAGCAGAAGTTGATCAACTTTCCCTCCTTCCATGAGATCACAGGGTTCTTGCACTTAGTCTAGATGTTGCTCTCTACCAAGTGAAATAAGAAACAACGTGACAATAATAGTAATAATAATAATAATAATCCCGTGGTGCATTCTGAGGAATGTTGAATCTGCTACATTGTGGTAGGCGTAAGGCGACTTTGAGGCAAATTGAACGCTTTCTTTATGATGAATCTTACCCAAACTACAAACTGTATATGTACTAAATATGTATATGTGTATAATATATGTACAATGTATATGCATATATACCAAAAATGTATATGTCAAAACTAACTAGCTAACTCCCTGGCACTACAGTCCATGTTCGACCATGGCTGTCTGCCTACTGGCAGATTCCGAAGCAGGAGATGTTTTCTTTTTACGTGGGAGACTTGTCAACCCTAGACATATTAGAGAAAGACCTATGGTTAAAGTGGATTCCGAACCGATACAAACTTCCAGGCTACAGCCGAGACTTGAACCCGAAACCTGTGACACAGAGCTGCAGATAAGCAGTCACTTGGCCATCAGGCCCCTTGTATGTCCATAAATCGATTAAAAGAAATCAATCAATTTATTTTAATGCTATGCAGTGAATGTCCAAATGGTCAAAAATTTAGTTAATTAGTTTTTCAATTTTTTTCCCCCTTTTCGTTCAGAAAATGTGTAGCAATATGCAAAAGACAACTACTTTTAGCAAATCTGAACTAAAATAATTCAGCTTTGACAAACAAATTCTAGATTTTCGGATTCATTGTCGTCGGTATTATAAATCTCCTGTATTTTCCAACAAAACTGAATCCATTTCAGAGTTATCTACGTTAACATGTGTTGAAAATTTCCATAGAAATGATAAATTTTAAAAGCATCAATATTACACACTAACAGTTACTGATATTCCGTTTCATTCATTTTTCATACTTCTCCGTACTGCACAAAAATTTCGGTTTTATTATGCACAAAAATAGCATTGTTCTTTTGTGTATGCTCACTTATATTTTTAAATAATGCATAGAAAAATATGCATTTCTGTGAATTGTTGCGATATCAAAGAAGAAAACGGTGTCAGAAAATAGTCTGCATGCTTGTGATATATTACTCCCACAGACGTATTTTTTTTCTTTTGCTTAAAATATTAATATCAAATGGTAGCAACAATATTTTAAGCATTCCCTAAGGATATATAGTTGTAGTTCCTGAACAATTTTTTTGTGTGTGTGACGTTCAAAAATAATGGCTTTTCTTTAAATGAGCATATTTTACGTAAAGGAATAAATACTACAGAAATGTAAAGAAAAGTAGAATTCAAAGTACTGCAAGAGAGTATAAAAATTATTCTCGGTATTTTGTCCCAATAAATAAATATTTTGCAAAAAAAATTTTTAACTCCAATTATGGTATTGATTTAATATATATTTTCAATTGTAAAAATAATTTAGAGTGAAAAATAATTAGAGCCTTCACAGTTTACTGGTAGTGCACACATGCTGACGTGTAATAGGTCGAAATTTTTTTTCCTAATGCAGCTGAAAAATCCTTAGATAGTTGTCTTTTATGCCATAAGCAAGGGCTGCACCGACATTACTCACATAGCACTACCCAGGGTATGCGTGTAGCTTGAAGGTAGGCTACGGACGCGGAGTAGCAATACCTTGGCAACGCTCTATGATCATCTTAGACCGGGACCTACCGTTTAAAGTGGATTTCGAACCACTACAAACATCCATGGCACCTCCGGAACTCGAACCCTGTAGTACCGACCACCAGAATGCTAGCCACTCGACCATCAGGGCCCCCTGGGTTAAGACAAATTCGAAGGTTAAAAATATGATTTCTTTGGAGTTTGAGTTATTGTACAACATGTTAATTATTGTGAACATGAACATGTTAACTATTGTGAACATGAGTTATTGTACAACATGTTAATTATTGTGAACATGAGTTATTGTACAACATGTAAAAATGTCTTTCATCTACAATTGAGCAGCCTGGTGTGAGCTTTGCGTTTTCTTCTATATGTTATACCAAGCATGTCTCTGCGAAAATTCTTCAGAGAGACAAAAACAATTCCTCTATCCAATGAATAATTTGTGAAATGCAAGTCTTTGATGCAAAAATAAAACATATTGAAATAAATAAACAATAGTAAATAATCAAAAAAATTAATTTCAATTTTAATTTTGATTTATTGTAAAGTTAATGCTAATAAGAAATAAGGGTATTACTCTTAGTTCAGTTGACCCAGTGATAATGAATTCTAGATAGCCAGGTGCAACGTCTCTGCCTACACTAGACCTATAAAGGCTTCAAGCCGAGGGCAAATTCAAGTTTTTGGGAATATTTTAATTTTTATTTATTTACAAACAGTAAATGTACATACAGAACTTTATTTAAGCAAAAAAATGAAAATTAAAAATAATTTAATTCACAAGTGCAGTTCACTCTATGGTCGGTGATTTTCAGAGTTCTCGTAATAATCAGAGATTTTTACGTAGAATCTATTTCACCTGGTCTGCGGCAGACCTTAATTATCGCAAGACGTGATACACGAAACCACAAGGGGCTCACTTTGGAAACAAGCGGAAACCCCAGCTTGTTCTCTCACTTCAGAGAAAAAGAGAAAAACCACTCTTTGTCGACTCGTCGCAGAATTCTCTATTTTCTTCTCCAAAAACACCTCTTTAAGAAAATCCGTCAAGAGGTGGGAGAATCAGCTTTCCTCATTTCTCATTGAAGCAGACATTTTCTCAGCCCATAATCTGTCACCAATCACGATAGAACAACTCCTGGTGCAATCTGTATTTCATCTGTAATTGTTTAAACCTGTGAAGGTCTCACAGACAATAGCTAATTTCATGAGGTCTTATTATCCATAACACAGAATATCTGCTATCAGATTTGACTGAGAGGTTGTTCTCATTAGTACGAAACACTAATTGGATGTACTATAACTGCCCACAACACTGCTTGTCTGCTCTAGAAGTTCAGTGACTGGTTTTTATTATATGCTTGTCAAATAACATATATTTCTCTCTTCTGGGAAAGAAATGCCAAAACTCTTCATGTGAGAAAAAAAATGCTGCAATTGTATCTATAGTTACAGCAAGTACTAACTTATTTCTATAATAAGTGCTATATTTATCTATTACAATAATAGGTGCTAATCAGCGTGCAGAAATTCACCGGTTCGATTCCATCAAGGCATGCACAGTAGTCAGTACTTTTAAAAACAAGTAGATTCGATAGAAATTGCGTCAGAAAATCTCGTATAAAAAGTAAAACTGCCTATATAGAAATGACCGGAATTGTTTATTTCACATTATAGTACTCATGTGTGGGATAAGAATCCTTAAAAAGCTTCTTATAAAGACTACTTATCCTCTTACCACTTATTTACTTTCTGCCTTGTTAACTTCTACAATAGCATTAAATTAATTTCTTAATTCCATAATTAAACTTACTTAAAATATATAAATAGATCATATATAGCTACTAACAGTAAAAACGGAATTATTAGGATATGAAATGTATTTTTAGTAATAAAGTTTAACGAATTTAATTAATGAAACCCTTGAAATATAATACACAGAATAAAATTAAAATCTAAGTATTCGGAAACAAACGACCATTAAAGTACTTTATCCTCTTATTAAACTAATTACTTAACTAAATTTAAACATTAATTAAACAACTAAAAAAACTATGATTATAAATGAATTTTTCCAACAGCATATAAAAAATAAAATTTTAATCAATTTACTATCTTAAAACATGATTTATTAATTAAAATGTCTTCTTTTAATTCATATAATGTTAATAATGCTATATAAAATTTAGTTTTGCATAAAATTATGATAAAAATATTTGCTAGCAGCTGTTAATTAATCACCTTTTAGAAGATTTTTGTTCTTTAACAAAAAGCGATTGAGCTATAAATGCATTACTCGTATAAATTGCTTTTTCATAGCTATCATGTTTTATGATGTAATATTAATTTTACGTCATTAAACTTTCAAAATCGATAAAAAGCCTAATCCTTTTAAAAGCATCGACAACTATTAGCGATAGTAGTAAACATTTGTAATTATTAAACATTTATAAATGTTTTTTGATGACGTTTAACTAATGTTTGTGTCGTAATATATGCCCTGTTTTATTTTTATTCAGAAAATATTACTAATGGTATTGACATCATTTTGTAACAAATTTTGTTTTTCATTAGTTTAAAACAGACTGTTGAGTTTTTGTCTAAAAGAGCATTAATGTATTTTTTCAACTTTATTGTAATAGTTAATAAATGAGGATTTTAAATATAAACGCCATATTTTTTATTTATTTGCTTGCATATGTGATAAATGTTATTAACATTAAATATTTATATTATTAGCATATAGGCTCAATTAATTAAATTTGGGAAACTCGATTTGATAAAGTTATTTAATGCTTTAAATAGTATATATACTTTTGCAAAAATAGATTTAAAATCACTAATTCTTCTATCTCAGAAGATAAAAGGAAATTAATTATATTAATTTAACATTTATTTAAATTAATATAATTAAGTAAATAATAATAAGTAATTAGTAATAGTAAGTTCTATATTTATTTATTACAATAGTAAGTGCTATATTCATTAATTACAATTGTAAATTCTTTATTTTTCTATTATAATATAAAAGTGCTACATTTATCTGTTACAACAGTAAATGCTATATTTATATAATAGAACAGTAAGTGCTATATTTATCTATTACAATAGTAAGAGCTATATTTATCTATTACAATAGTAAGGGGCTATATTTATAATACAATAGTAAGTGCTATATTTATCTATTACAATAGAAAGTTCTATACATAAATTACAATAGTAAGTGCTATATTTATATTACAATAGTAAGTTCTATATTTATCAATTACAATAATAAGAGCTATATTTATCTATTATACATATTACTATTGTAATAGATAAGTAAATGTAGTAGTAATTATTTATTTATCTGTATTTTATCTGTATCTTGTAGTATTTATTTATCTGTTACAATAGTAAATGCTATATTTATCTATTACAATAGTAGTTGTTAATCAGCGTGCAGAATTTCATTTTTATTTGATTCCATTAAAGATTTGCACAATAGTCAATGCTTTTAAAAGCAAATAGATTCGATAGAATTTGTGTCAGAAAATTTCGTATAAAAAGTAAAACTGCCTATTTTGAAAACCTTACCGAATATTTTTTTATTTATATGACCGACTCGTTATTATACTCATATGTAAGACAACAACCCTTAAAAACTTTCCTATAAAGATTACCTAATCAACTTTCTACCACCATATTTACTTTCTGTTAACTTCTACAATAGCATTACAGCATTTTTTTAATTTCATAATTAAACTTACTTAAAATTTATAAACAGATTATATTAGCTACTAACTGTAAAAACGGAACTATTAGATAATGTAAAATGTATTTTTAGTAATACATTTATTACTACATTAACATTATTATATTCATTAACATTTATAATTAATGAAACTCTTTAAATATAATACACAGAATAAAATTAAAATCTAAGTATTAGGAAAACAAACGACCATTAAAGAACTTTATCCTCTTATTAAACTAATTACGTAACTAAATTTAAACATTAATTAAAGAACAAAAAATTACGATTATAAATGAATTTTTCAAACCACGATAAAAATACCTCGCGAAAAATAAAATTTTCCCCAAATTTGCTATTTTAAAACATGATTTATTAATTAAAATGTCTTTTTTTTATTCACATTATGTTAATAATGCTATATAAAATTTAGTTTTGCATAAAATTATGATAAAAATATTTACTAGCAGCTGTTAATTAATCACCTTTTAGAAGATTTTTGTTCTTTAACAAAAAGCGATTGAGCTCTAAATGCATTACTCGTATAAATTGCTTTTTCATAACTATCATGTTTTATGATGTACTATTAACTTTATGTAATTAAACTTTTAAAATCGTTAAAAACATAATCTGTTTAAAAGTCCCGGAAACTATTAGCGATAGTAGTAAACAATTGTAATTATTAGACATTTATAAATGTTTTTTTAATGACGTTTAACTAATGTTTGTGTCGTAATATATGCCTTGTTTTATTTTTAGTCAGAAAATATTACTAATGGTATTGACATCATTCTGTAACAAATCTTATTTTTCATTAGTTTAAAACAGACTGTTGAGTTTTCATCTAAAAGTGCATTAATGTATTTTTTCAGCGCTGTTGTAATATGTTAATAAATGAAGACCATGAATATAAACGACATAATTCTTATTTATTTGCTGGCATATGTAATAAGCATTATTAGCATTAAATATTTATATTATTATCATATAGGCTCGATTCCTTAAATATGTGAAACTCGATTTGATTAAGTTATTATTTTTAATTTAATGCTTTATATAGTCTATATACCTTTTCAAAAATAAATTCAAAGTAACTAATTTTATATTAGAAGAAAGAATGAAATAAACAAATTTTAAATTATTATAATTAAGTAAATAATAGTAAGTGCTATATTTGTGTATTACAATAATAAGTGTTATATTTATCTATTAAAATAGCAGGTCCTATAAATATCTGTCACAAAGTAAGGTGCTATATTTATCTAATACAATAGTAGTTGCTATTAGCTTGTAGAATTTTACGGGTTCGATTCCATTAAATTCATACACTGTAATCAATAATTTTAAAAACAAGTATATTCGATAGAAAGGGTTTGAATGGCCGAGTGGCTAGCGCTCTGGCGCTCGGTAACACAGGTTTCGGGTCCGAATCCCGGCGGTACCATGGATGTTTGTAGTGGTGCGGAATCCACTTTAAGCCGTAGGTCCCGGTCTAACAGAATCGTAGAGCGTTGCGGGGCGTAATGTTGCTCCGCGTCCGTGGCTTATCTTCAAGCTACACGCACCTCCTGGGTAGTGTTAAGTGAGTAACGTCTGTACAGCGCTTGCCTTAATTCAGCAAAGGCAAGTGTCTAAGTGTTTGCCAGCTGCATTGGAACAAAAAAATATATATATTCGATAGAAATTGTGTCAAAAAGTCTAGTATGAAAAGTAAAACTGCCTATTTGGAAATGACCGGATATTTTTCCCATTATATTACTCATATGTATGACAATAACCATTAAAAACCTTCCTATAAACACTACCTAATCCACTTACCTCCTTATTTACTTTCTATTAGCTTCTACAATAACACTACATCCTTTTTTAAATATTCATAATTAAACTTACTTAAAATTTATAAATAGGTTATATATAACTACTAACTGTTAAAACGGAACTATTAGATAATATAAAATGTATTTTTAGTAATAAATGTTAATGAATATATTTAATAAAACTCTTTAAGTATAATACACAGAATAAAATTAAAAATCTAAGTATTATTAAAACAAACGACCATTAAAGTACTTTATCCTCTTATTAAACTAATTACGTAACTAAATTTAAACATTAATTAAACAACACAAAAACATTAAGATTATAAATGAATTTTTCCAGCCGCAATAAAAAAATTAAATTTCCCTCAATGTGCTATTTTAAAACATGATTTATTAATTAAAATGTCTTCTTTTAATTCACGTGATGTTAATAATCCTGCATAAAATTTAGTTTAGTTTTGCATAAAATTATGATAAAAACATTTGCTAGCAGCTGTTAATTAATCACCTTTTAGAAGATTTTTGTTCTTTAACAAAAAGTAATTGAGCTCTAAATGCATTACTCGTATAAATTGCTTTTTCATAACTATCATGTTTTATGATGTACTATTAACTTTACATAATTAAACTTTTAAAATCGTTAAAAACCTAATCTGTTTAAAAGCTTCGGGAACTATTAGCGATAGTAGTAAACAATTGCAATTATTAGACATTTATAAATGTTTTTTAATGACGTTTAACTAATGTATGTGTCGTAATATATGCCTTGTTTTATTTTTAGTCAGAAAATATTACTAATGGTATTGACATCATTTTGTAACAAATTTTATTTTTCATTAGTTTAAAACAGACTGTTGAGTTTTTATCTAAAAGTGCATTAATGTATTTTTTCAGCTTTATTGTAATATGTTAATAAATGAGGATTTTGAATATAAACGACATTTATTTATTTGCTTGTATATATGACAAGCATTATTGGCATTAAATATTTTTATTATTAACGTATGGGATCGATTAATTAAATATGTGAAACTCGATTTGATTAAGTTATTTTTAATGTGATACTTAAAATAGTATGCATATTTTTTCAAAAGTAAATTTGAATATCAGAAATATAAATAAAAAAATAAATAAATGATAAATTAATATAATTTTTTTTTCTTTCAAGCAGCAAGCCGTAGCCATTTTTCCATATGATAAAATGTACAATATTTATTATATGGAAAAAGTAATATAAAATATGTATGATTAAAATGAATTTTAATTAAAAATAAAAGATTCTTTTATTCATAAATTTTTATAAATTCTTGTCAAAACTAAATAATAAGAATAATTTAATTAGACTACAAATATTGTTTGCTATAAATCTGGTATCGAATAAATTTTTTAATTCAATAAATGAAAAAAAAATAATAATTAAATTAATTAATTAAATAAATTTTTAATTAATTAAATTTTTTAATTATGTAAAATATGTTGTTTCTTATCTCACTTGGTCTACAGGAACATCTAGATTATGAACCCGTGTGTTCTCATGGAAAGAGGGAAGGGTGGGCAACTTCTGTTGTGATGGAGGCCTGATGGCCGAATGGCTAGCGCTCTGGCTTTCGGTAGCACAGGTTTTGGGTTCGAGTCCCGGCGTGCCATGAATATTTAAAGTGGTTCGCAATCCACTTTAAATTGTAAATCCCGGTCTGTTTAGCCCTCGTGTCCAAAAGATGACCGTAGAGCGACAAACCAAATAAACCAATCTGTTGTGATGGAACACCTGTAGGTAGAAGTCTGGCTTGATTCCGTGTCCCTGAAAAAGGAGGGAAGTGCCTTCCGGAAGGACTTTTAGGGGTAATTGCTCAGCATTTGTGTATCGCATGGCGGAAATGCTGGACATCAACAACGTCCCCGAGTCTCGGTTCTTGCCACAGTGTCTACAATAATGCCGCCAGCGGATTGGACTCCGCCCTAATACTATACTCACAGAGGCGCACGTAGCCACTGATCTAGAGTTGGGCATTAAAAAATATGGCCAGTGTGGGCAACAACTGGATGGAAAGTAATTTTTGATATTTTAAGGATGCTAATTTTTATAAAACCGCTGGTAGTGTAAGTTGCTCGTATGCAGGTGTGACTTACATCATAAACACTGTTTTCAAAAGCCGAAATTCGATAGTTATTGGGACAAACTCTATAGGTTTCTCAATCAAGCTCTTTGGTGGAAATATTGCATTTTTTCTCCCATAGGACGTGCAAATGGGGGAAAATTATCACAGAAAATCCTTCCCGAAGACAGACAATCTTTTCGCTCCTTTGGCAGACTGCTCATGTTTAAATAACATTTTGAAAATTAGTTTCACAGACAGAGTGAAAAAAAATTCCGACTAACATTTCAGTTTCAGTACCAATTTCGGAAAGTTTCCTCTATTATTCTAACGAAGAAATTTACTCTAATTTATTTAATAGCCATTCCGTTGCAAATCTTCCACAGATAATTAAAAGAAATGAATTTGTCAATCAAAAAGAATGTGTATTTAAATAACATGGAAAAAAGGATCAAGTCCGAATGATTTGTTGGAAAATATGATCAAGTCTGAATGACTTGCTGGAAAAAAGTCTTTTGAATCAGCCATAGTGTTTAATGTATCAACAAGAAAGGAAATGAAGTGCTTCCAGCATGTTGAATAAAATTCATATTCAATCAGCCTTGATGAAGAGAACATTTATCAGATTCATTGCCGATTTAAAGTGCATGAGCGTAATTATATCCACAATAAAAAATATTAATAAACTTTGTTTATTGAAGTTGGAAAACATCGAGTTATAGGAATCAGACTGCAGTTAATTAGAATATATTTATTAAATATTTTCTTGTGTGTTTAGTTTCTTATTGGACAAGAACAATGACATGGCTGACT
>BPLQ01014642.1:0-60710 GCA_021605075.1 Caerostris darwini
TTCGAACTTTTCACAAAGACAGCCGAGGAAGATAAAAAACGAGAAAGTTGAGAACTACATTTTAATTTGTGTCCTTAATTAACTCCAATGAAAGCGGTCTTATAAATTCATTAACTCAGAATGTTAATTGATAGGTTCATTTGCGAAATAATACAGACAAGATAATATCTTTTATTTTTTTGTTAATGTACAAAATTTTTATCACCGAACTCCTGGGACGTTTTAAATCGTGTTTATTCATTAAATTAAAGGTGCTGTTCTCTTTAAGTTCGTCCCTTTATGACTCGAGAAAGAGTGATTAAGATTGGAAGGGACATTCTCATTACGGATGACATTTAAACAGTCTTTAAGAAGGCATTACGGAGACCGTTTCAGTTCGAGTGTTTGAGTTCGTAGTTAAAAATGTATTATTATTATGATTGGAATGAGTAAAGAAGCTTAAAGTGTTTTCGTGATGTAATTAATTCTCGTTGAGCACGTGAATTCATTAACTAAATAGGCAGAGAATGACTATGTATAATATTTTATCAATTATTGTATCATTTTTTAATTTGGAGGTTTATTAATCATTGGTTAATATCAACTTGAAGTATAGTAATCTTAAGAAAGTATATTTCCTTTCGAAGAATTTATTTTAAAAATTCAACTATAAAATTAATTAAAAGGGTAGATAAATTTGTAGCTTGTTAATTACAAGTCTGTGTTCTTCCAATGGTTGCACAATACATATAGTATTTATTAACTTAATAATATATTTGTGTCTTCTTAATAAAAGGTTTATTAACCAATTATTAGTGATTAACAGGACATATATTAATAAAAGAAATACTTATTTAACTTTAAAAAATTTATTTAAAAAAATTAATTAAAAGCGTTCATACATTTATATCACAAGTACGTAATTGCATTCAATGTTATACAAAGACAGTCTAGAAAGATAAAAGAAAAAAGAGAAAGTCGAGAACTACATTTTAATTTGTCTCCTTAATTAACTCCAATGAAAGCTGTCTCATGAATTCATTAACTCAGAATGTTAATGGATAGGTTCATTTGCGAAATAATACAGACAAGATAATATTTTATTTTTTTTTGTTAATGCAAAAATTTTTATCGCCGAATTCTTTGGACGTTTTAAATCGTGTTTATTCAATAAAGGGACCGTTTCAGTAGGAGTGTTTGAGTTCATAATTAAAAATGTATCAATATGATTGGAATGAGAAAAGAAGCTTAAAGTATTTTCATGATGTAATTAATTCTTGCTGAGTACCTGAATTCATTAACTAATTAGGCAGAGAATGACTATGTACAATATTTTATCAGTTATTAATCATGACATTGGTTTATTAATCATTTATTAATATTTACTTGAAGTATAGTAATCATGAAAAACCCTTATTTATATTTAAACATTTTATTTTAAAAATTTAATTATAAAACTAATAAAAAGAGTAGACTTTACATTTTGTTAATTACATGAAATACGTACAATATTCGTTAAGTTAAAAATACATTTGTGTCATTTTTAATTGGAGGTTTATTAATCAATTAATAATGTTTAACAGGCTATATAGTAATCATAAAAAATTCCTATTTAACTTTACAAAATTTATTTAAAAAAATCATTTAATAATTAATTAAAGATTTCATAAATTTTTGTTTTACTAATTACAAGTCATAGAATAGTGTACTAAATAAAATTAAAGTTATACTAAATCAATCACTGTCATGATATTAGTTTCACAATATATGCGGAATGAATACACAATGAATTTAAAGTAATTTTTTTAAAAACAGCAAAATAAATTAATGTAAATGGATCCTACTAAACTTATAATAAAATAAACAGTTTAGAACAAAAATTAATGGAAAATTGAATAAAATATTTTATGCATGAATAAATTAGTGCATTTCTGTAAAACATTTAATGAAAAATTTCTAAAAAAGAAGCACTACCAGAGGAAACCCTCCAATAACCATTTTATTAACTTTCCACTCAAATAGAGTTTAATTGAGTTGATCTTTCACCAAAATACACGTAACTCGATATTTAAAACTTCTTATTATTTTTTTGTTTTATATAAAGGAAGAAAAATGAACTAAAAGAATGAGAAAATGCATGCCCATCGATTGTGTTGTCATCACAACTTGCGGTCTGAGGGCACTGATCAACTGGAAACTTAAGAAAATGAATATTGCCATTTCAGAATAGCAAGACAGTGCGTTTAAATGACATGTCACAAACATTCCTACCCATTCTTGACGTATGGGGCCGGAGATCCATTGTCCCTTTTGTTAAGCAAGAGTGTTGCATTGATGGCGAAGGAAGCAAAAACATATTACAAGTACGTAAATGCCTTCAACATTATACAAAGACAGTCGAAGAAGATATAAAAAAACGAGAGGAGGTTGAGAACTACATTTTAATTTCTCTCCTCAATTAACTCCAATGAAAGCGGTCTTATAAATTCATTAACTCAGAATGTTAATTGATAGGTTCATTTGCGAAATAATACAGACAAGATAATATCTTTTTTTTTTTTTTTTTTTTTTTGGTAATGCAAAAATTTTTATCCCCGCACTCCTGGGACGTTTTAAATCGTGTTTATTCATTAAATTAAATGTGCTGTCCTCTTTAAATCTGCCCCTTTATTACTGGGGAAAGAGTGATTAAGATTGGAACGGACATTCTCATTACGGATGACATTTAAACAGTCTTTAAGAAGGCATTACAGAGACCGTTTCAGTTCGAGTGTTTGAGTTCACAGTTAAAAATGTATTATTAAGATTGGGATGAGTAAAGCAGCTTACAGTGTTTTCGTGATGTAATTAATTATCGTTGGGCGCGTGAATCCATTAACTAAATAGGCAGAGAATGACTATGTGTAATATTTTATCAATTTTAAAATCATTTCTATCGTTTTTTAATAGGAAGTTTATTAATCAT
This sequence comes from Caerostris darwini, assembly GCA_021605075.1. NCBI lineage: Eukaryota > Metazoa > Arthropoda > Arachnida > Araneae > Araneidae > Caerostris > Caerostris darwini. The sequence goes on from BPLQ01014642.1 coordinate 2,945, forward strand.
TTGTTAATATTTATCACAAGTATAGTAATCATAAAAAAGTATGTTTTCTTTTAAACAATCTATTTTAAAAATTCAATTATAGAATTAATTAAAAGGGTAGACTTTATAGCTTGCTAATTATATGAATATTCTGTTTCAATTGATAAAAAAGACGTATAATATAATTTAAAATACATTTGTTTCATTTTTAATGGAGGTTAATTAATCATTCATTAACATTTAACAAAACATATAGTAATCATAAAAAAGCACTTGTTTAACTTTAAAAAGATTATTTTAAATATTATTTTAATAAAAATTAATTAAAAGAGTTGATACATTTATGTTTAGTAATTACAAGTCATGTAATTGTATACTAAATTAATTTAAAATTACACTAAATAAATCTTTAGTCATGATATTACTTTCACAATATATGCTGAATGAATACACATTGAATTTAAATGATTTTTTTATAAAAAAAATCAAAATAAATTAATGCAAATGGCTAGCTTTTTTGTAAACTTAAAATAAAATCAACAATTTAAAACAAAAATTTTTACAAAATTAAATTCTACTAAATTAACACAGTAATTAATTACAATCTACTAAATTAAATGAAATTCATGCTACATCAATTAAAGTTATGACGTTAGTTTCTCAATATATGCTGTTTATTGGAAAAAACAACAACATTATACAAAGACAGTCGACGAACATAAAAAAAAAGAAATTGAGAAATAGATTTTAATTTGTCTCCTTAATTAATTCCAATGAAAGCTGTCCTATAAATTCATTAACCCAGCATGTCTATTGATAAGTTCATTTAAGAAATATTACAGACAAGATAATATCTATTTTTTTTTTGTTAATAAACAAATTTTTATCGCCGAACTCCTGGGACGTTTTAAATCGTGTTTATTCATTAAATTAAATGTTCTGTTCTCTTTAAGTTCGTCCCTTTATGACTCGAGAAAGAGTGATTAAGATTGGAAGGGACATTCTCATTACGGATGACATTCAAACAGTCTTTAAGAAGGCATTACGGAAACCGTTTCAGTTCGGGTGTTTGAGTTCGTAATTAAAAATGTATTATTATTATGATTGGAATGAGTAAAGAAGCTTAAAGTGTTTCGTGATGTAATTAATTCTCGTTAGCACGTGAACTCATTAACTAAATAGGCAGAGAATGACTATGTATAATATTTTATCAATTATTAAATTATTTGTATCATTTTTAATTTGGAGGTTTATTAATCATTTGTTAACAGAAGTATAGTAATCGTAAGAAAATATATTTCCTTTGAAACAATTTATTTAAAAAATTCAATTATAAAATTAATTAAAAGTGCAGATAAATTTGTGTCTTATTAATTGCGTGACTGTGTTCCTGCAATAGATAGGAAATACATATAATATTTGTTAAGTTAAAAATACAATTGTGACCTTTTTAATAGAAACTTAACTTTATTAATCATATATTAATTTTTACAGAAAGTAATTATAAAAAATAACTAATTTCTTTTAAAAAATTTATTTATAAAAATTATTAAAATAGTAGATAAATTTGTATTTTGTTAATTACATGTACCGGAAATATATAGAAAATATGAAAATATTTCATAAATTAAAAATGTATTTGTTTCATTTTTGTTAGGAAATTTATTAATCATTTATTAATATTTAATAGAATATGATAAAAAGCAAATTTCTTTTTAAACGGCTCATTTAAGAAATTAATTTAATAAAAAATTATTTGAAACAGTTTTCATTAATTTGTGTTGATTAATAGAAAAATTTGATAAATTCGATAAATTTGATAAATGTTGATAAATTCTTCTGAATAACATGAATTTGGTCATTCAGTAAATAGAAAATATATATAATATTTGATAATTCAAAATACATTTGTGTCATATTTATTTTGAAGTTTATTAATTATTTATTAATATTCAACAGAACATATAGGAACATTTAAAAGCACTTATTTCCTTTTAAACAAATTATTTATAATTATTTTATTAAAATGAATTAAAAGCGTTAAAAGTTAAGTAGATTTTTTTTAATAATAATGAACCTATCGAAATTATTTAAATAAATAGAAAACATGCATAATATTTGATAAATCATTAATATATTTGTGTCATTTTAATTTGAAAGTTTAATATGCATGCTTTAATTTTTAAAAGAACATATAGAATCACTTATTTAATTTGCATAAATGAGATATAAAACATATATATAATTTTCAAAAATTTAGCAAATAAATTCTTTTAACAAAAATTAACTAAAAGGTCATAAGAAATTTAAGTTAATATATATTGCAAAGTATATTAAATAAATTGAATCAACAAAATCAATTAGTAGAGTTGTTAATAAAAGTATAATTGACATACTAAGTAAAGTTATGTCAAAGTTTGAATTTATTTTTTAATAATTTAATGTAATATATCCCTATAATAATATCAAAATTTTAAAAAAATATCAGAAAATGTAGTATTTGTTTATGAAGAGAAAAAAATTTTTTGAAAGAAAATAATATATATATGAAATTAGATCATATAAAAAATGTGTTTTCTTATAATTTGCAACGTGTTTTAGTATCTTAATTCAATATCATTTTAACGATGTGCTATTTTTTGTTTAATCGTCGAAGTTTAATCGTAAAATTAAATTTAGTGTTCAGAAGTTACAAAGGGATCAGGGGTATTGGTTAATTAATTTTTAAACATTAAGCTAAAGAAATGAAACAAAAAATACTTCATACTTCTTAAAATATATTCGATTTAAAAAAAATGATTGAAATACCACATGTATCTTTTAAAATTAGATAAAATTAAAGAAATTTCCTGTTTATATATATTGAAAGTAGATATAAATAAGATGTGCTTCTTTAAAAAATGCTTAAGCCGAAATAATCGATAAGCTCTTTTAGCTGACAAAAAACATTCAATTGTGAAGATTTATGTAATTCAATCCAGAAGATAATTTATATAATTATTTGTAACGTCAAATATTTTGGATTATTGGCTTAAAAAATTAATCAAATTAAGTATAAACATTCTTAAATTAGGTGGCATCAACTTTAATTGGTATTTGAAATTACAGTGAGGTTTCATTTTGCTTAAAACTTTTTATTATTTTTTTAAAGAGATTTACGAGGTTATATTTCAGTAGTTTTTATACTGTTTAAAGCTACATAAAGTGGAAAGATGTTAAACACAGTTTTTAAGACAGATTTTAAGTGGTAAAAAATTTAATAAAATAATTAAAGTTTAATTTTTCCATATTTTGTCAAGCATAATTTTTCATTAAGTTAATTACCTGATCTAATTTAAAAGTAATTATCTTTTCCCATTTTTTGAAGGGCGGATTTTTTAAAAATAACTCAGATTTTGATTAAAAATAAACAGTTTTTTTGATAAAAAAATTTTAGGTAATTTACAAATGCACTTTCTTTTTATTCATCAAAAAAATGTAATGTTGTTTATTTTATTTATTTTTTTTTTTGACGTATCTCTGTGTAAGAATGATATACTTTTTGAAGAATTTTAAATTAAGTTTCTCATTTGTTTCAAAATAAATAAATGTCACAAAAAGGCTATTTTTATAATTGATTAATTAGCGAATTGCAAATATAAGTGTTAATTATAAAATGGAACGTAATATTTTTATTGAAATGAAATGAAATTAGTATTGAGTCTTAAAAAAACAGTACAAAAATTTAACAGTAATATTCTTTTAATACTTAAACATCATAAAAACTATTGAAATATAACCTCATAAATCAAATAAAAATAGCAAAGGGTTTTAATCAAAATGAAATCGCACAGTAATTTCAAACACCAATTAAAGTTGACGCCACCTAATTTCAGAATGTTGATATTTAATTTGATTAATTTTTTACGGTAATTATCATTATTTTCGGAACTACTTTTTACCAGAATTCCACCACCTGAAGAAATAAATAAAAATATTAATTAAGTGCGTGTAATTATCTGTAAAATGGCACTTTAAAATGCGAATTCTTTCTTAGAAAATAAATATATTTTTTGGTACATAGTAATACACATTCAATTGGCAGAAATTAGAAAAATATTTAATTTGTTTCTTCAGATAATTTATTGAGTGGATACTGATATATATGAGCCATGTAAGTTTATGAATGAACATAAGTTTTTGAATGAAAAGTTTATAAATGACATAAGTTTATGAATGAATTAATATTACTGTTGTGTCTAATCCTCAGTGTCCTACAGTCACATGAATAATCTAGTCATGGAAGGAGGGAAAGCAGTTTTTATTGTGATATATTACACATAGGTAGAAGTATGACTTGGTTCCATCACACTTAAGAAGGAGAACAATGCCATCCGGAATTACTTTTAAGGGGAACTACCCCGCATTTGCTTATAGTATAGGATAAAAACCGGAAAACTCCCACCAGAAAGTCCTGACGAAGCAATTTTCTGAACATCCCAAACGCCATCGAATCTCATCGTTTTTTGAAGCAGTGTCTATAACAAAGCCGCCGGTGAATTGAACCTCAGCCTTATTGTTCACCAGTGACGTACGTTGCCATTGAGCCATGAGTCAGACATAAATTCATATAATACACCGGCAATGAATTCATATTACATGCACTACAAAGTTAAAGTACATGATGTTTGTAATTGTAAGTAGAATAAAAACGAACATAATATATTTAAGAACTGTACATTAAACAGATTTAGATTATAATATATTTTTTTTATTCTCACCATTTTAACTGGCTACATACATAGCCTTTAGCGTGAGGGGGTGAAGTGAGGAAGATAGTAAAATAAAGTAGTAAAAATTGTATTAGTAAGTAAGTTAATTAAATAACAAGTAATATAAAAACTTTTTAAAGTCAATTCCTACTTTTTTTTCACTCTATTGCAGAAAGTCCTTTATAAATCATTTTCATTCATTTTTTTTAAGTTTATCTGGCGCCATCTATTGGTAGATACATGCAACTTAAATCTAAAAAAAAATAAAATTAATGAATTAAATTTAATGAATGAATTAATATTTGAAAAAACTGTATTCACATCCAGTGTCATCCACTACAAGTTCAAAAAAAAAAATGTGAACTCGAGTAGATGCATAAAAAGTATTTAATTAACGAGTCAAAATTTGAACAAGATATATATATATATATAATATATATAGGGAGAGTGTGAACTAATAGAAGGAATTGAAAAATTAGTTGGCTAAGTGGAATTTACTTTAAACACGTAGGTTCCTGTATAAAACGGCTGTTGGACGTAGGGCTGGCAATCCTATCCCTTAAAAATGAAAACAACTCTCGTCTCGAAATTTGTCAATGGGCAGACGGCCTTGGCCCACCATGGAGGTGTTGCGCTAATAATGATGATGGTTAAGTAAAATCGCATTAAATTGTAACATATGGAATGCCTGGAAGACTGAACATTTTCACATTGATATTCATCCCATAAACTTTGGGCTACATTGTGAGACATGTTAGGACGCTTAGCAGCATCAGCTTGTCATCCATCTGATGATCTGCCATCTTAATAGATGGGTGAAAGAGACAAGGAATTCTCACAAACATTGCCAATAACATCATCATCATCGGCGCAACAGCCGCATGGTGGGCCAAGGCCTGTTCACTGGCAAATTTCGAGACGAGAGATGTTTTCATTTTTACGGGATAGGATTGCCAGCCCTACGTCCCACAGCCATTTTAGACCGAGACCTACGGTTTAAAGGGGATTACGACTCACTACAAACATCAATAGCACCACAGGGACTCGAACCCGAATCCTGTGGCACCAAGTGCCAGACGTCTAGTCACACAGCCGTCAGGCCCCATTGCCAATAACATCTTAATACAAAAACACAGAAATTAAAAATGTAAAATATTCATAGTTTCTTTCAACTTCATTATAAATTATCAATATATTTAAAAAATTGTGGTAAATATATTTTTTTCCCAAGATTTTATTAAAATATTAGTTATCATTTATATAAATCATATTTTTAACCTTTATTTTGATTCTTTTAATAATAAGTGTCAAAAATCAGGATGTACTTTAATTTAGGATACCAACGCCATTTATTAAAATTCAATGATTCTGTTTATAAATATTTGCGAAATTGTTCAAATGTTTCTGATTAAATATTCATTAATAAACATTTAAAGAGACTTTAATGCATATTGTTTAAGTTATTTTTTCAGTTCCCTTAGAAATAAAGATTAAGTGTAAATATTTATTTTTCAGTAAAGCATTTTTTTAAAATTTATTTAACTGTCACTGTACAAGTATTATTAAATGTTATTTCATGAAAACATGTCATCATCAGATTTAATTTCAATTTCACGTGATATAAATCATATTTATTTAGTTAAGCTAATAAAATTTGTATTAACATGTTTTTCCATGCTTGTCTTTCATCAAAAAGGCAAATATGTTTTTAAAAAATAAATGCAACGCATATTTATTAAAATATTTGAACATTTAGTTTATTTAATTTACTTGAAAATATGTATAATATATGACAATATTTATAGATATTTTCAAATTAAACTTTATGCACCAACAAAAAAAAAATGCACACAACTAGTGATAGTTATAAAAATAAAGTTAGGTTTTTCTAATCATCCTTTTTTTTCAGTTTTACAACATAAAATTATTATAACACATAACACAAAAAATTATTATTTTGCTTTTAATAAAATTTTAAAAAGGTTTTATTCTATAGTTCTATAGCTTTTTCTCTTATACTTATAACATCAAATATTTTCCAGCATCGCAACTACAATATAACAATCAAAAAATGTTATTTCTTCAGTAAAATACATTTATTGTTATTATTTTTATTATCGTTAAAATGTCATGCATATGCATTTTTACAATAACTAAATAGCTCGTTTCTATTCAATTAAATTTCATATGACGTAGAGAAAGAAATTACGTTTGTCTATTTTTAAAATCAATAAATAATGTAAATTGTCTAAATTAAGTAATTAAATAACAATAAATTATAATTATGTAAATTAATAATTTTTTCGAATCAACCAATGAATAAATATACACATTTTTAAAAATGAATTTTAATAGTAGTATCGCATAGTATCTCGGGAATTTTAAAATTAGAGAATATAAATAATTTTTATTCGCTATAATTCGCTTAAAAGACTTACACTTATTGACAATTTAAAAAAATAATTTAATTAATTGGTGTGTTATTTAAAAATGTTAAAAAGTGCCAAATATTTTAAATTTTGAAAAACAATAAATAAACTATTAATTATATCTAACATTTCAGAGTTGCATTTGTAATTATAATAAATTAATTATTCAGCTCCAGAATTATTTTCTTCGAATAATAAAAAATAATAAATAAATGAAATAAATATTTCTACGAAGATTATAATTTTCTGACAAAGAAAACTTTATTTCTGAAAGTATATGATGCGTATTTATATCGTTGTCTCTATATTCTAGGAATTTAAATGTGGTTTAAAACACAATTCTTATTTTAATAAGTAGCAGCATTTAATTTAAGAAGTAGCAATGAAATCGTTTGCATTCTGAAGAAATTGAAAAGATAACGATTTAAAAGATGCGATTAAATAAACATTTAATTTACAAAGGAAAAACGAGGAATGTAATAAAAATTATTGGCCTTTTTGCATAAAATTCTTTTTAAAAAACAGAATAACTTTAACAAATTTAAAATAATGATTAAAAATTAGAAGACTGACAATTTAAATGCAAACTAATTTTTTATTTGATTATAATTCTTTTTTTAAATTTATTGTAGTGGCAGATGCATTTATACTTCTTAATATGTCACAAACATGTTAAATTATTAGTGTTACATTTTTTTTCACCTCCCGTTTTATCTATTGCATACATAAAACGTGTACTATTACATGCATTATGCATTCTTACATGTTAAAATTATTACTGTTACATTACATCAGTTGGCTTACGTTATTAACTAAACAAAATTAAAAGGAAGGGTTTTTAGAAAAGATATGCATATCGTATATACGAAAATTCAAAGATTTCAATTAAGAAATACAATTGCCGATTATGTTACATTAGCCAATAGGCATTATGTTACATTAGCTATGTAATCTACTAGTTTTTGAAAACAGTGGTGCACTGAACGTCAACAGGAAAAATTCACATCTATCAATCTTCACGCTAGCTAGTGCACAATATCATTAAAAATTTATTATTATCGTTGATTATTAAAATTGATGGCTAAAACTGCATTCTTCTTGAAAAAAATGGCAAATTATTTTAATTGAATAGAAAATATAAACATAAATATCATAGTGAGAAACAGATCAGCTAGTAAACTTGAAATGTGCCGTACGGAATGACTTTCTGGAATAACTGCCTCTCATTGCCGTATCGTATGGAAGAAAATCTGAAAACTCCCACCAAAGAACCTGACTATCGATGCGAGAATCATACACAGTTGTCACAATCGACATGAGTCCCCTCGTTTCAGGAAAAAAATGACAAAAAAAATGTATATACCGCCAGCGGATCCAAAACTCACAATCTCCCACAAGCTGCTACTCACGTTGCCACTGGGACACGATTCGGCATATTATTTATCATAAGAATGACAGATATATAACAGATGCAGCGTTCCCCAAAGTGCACCAGAGCATATATAATGTACCTAAAATTAACCACCAAGTGGTATCCGTCTGCTTTACTGCGTTCATTTTTTGTCATCATGATTTTGGACGAACACCCACCTCTGGTATTTACACCCTCCTTCACTTTTTCATCAAGAGTACAACATTACAACCTGCCTATATAATCAGCATTCTTGATATAGACACAAAAACTTTCGGTTCTACATCGCTTGTCAAGCTTCGGACCAAACACATTAGATTCTAAGATTCTATCCCAGGGGTTACTGCAGATACTTTATTACTAAAAATACCTATTTCAATTACTCCGGTATAATGCAAAATTTTAGATTACTCCAACTTACTTAATTATTAAAAGTTCATATTTTAATAACTATGTTATAATGCAAGGTTGTTCTGGTCTACATTATTATTAAAAAGGCATATTTCAATAACAGTGGCATAATGCAGGGTTGTTCTGGCCTACTTTATTGTTAAAAATGTATATCAATAACTGGAGCATGTTGTCAATCCCAGTGTTACCCCAACCAAATTTATTATTAAATTGCATATTTTAATTGCATATTTTGCATATTTTGTGGCATAATGCTAACACTAGAGTTACTCCTCCCTGCTTTACTACCAAAAGGATATATTTCAATAACTGTGGCATAATGCTAACACTAGAGTTACTTCTCCCTACTTTACTACTAAAAGGATATATTTCAATAACTGTGGTATAATACCAACCCCAGAGTTACTGCGGTCCATTTTATTATTAAAAGTACATATTTCACTAAATGGGACATAATGTCAATACCACGGTTAATCCGACCTACTTTATTATTAAAAACGCATATTTCAATAATTGCGGCAAAATACCAATCCCAGTATTACTTTATTACTAGGTTCCTTCCATGACTTTAGCCAGAGTGAATACCGCTTGGAGGTCGCCACTCATTCATGCATGGTACGCCGCTAAATATCCTGGTATGTCCTTGCAGAGCTCCTGTCCTAGATCTGCTCAAACGGCTTTAGCTAGACTAAGGACTGGCCACACTAAGAGTTTTACCTTCAATGATGACGAGAAGACATATACCCTTTGCCCATAGCTCGCGTCTCTCTTTCATCTCATCGATTGTATGGGTGCCTCTGTGAGGCAACTGTTGAATGAGGGGAGGACCGTTTACGATCTATTGATGTAGCATGATCTACTAGACTTAGTTTAGGATTCTAAATCAAGGCGATAGGCAACAACAACTTTATTACTAAAAGTACATATTTCAATTATTCCTGCATATTAAACCTGGACTTACTCCAGCTTACTGTATTACAAAAAGGGCATATTTCAGTAACTATGACATACTAATTATGTAATGCTTACTTTTAAACCACTTGATTCCTTTGATGGGGTACCCCCCGTATGGACATCGAATGGTCAGATCTTCCCCGGACACTGCCGTGACGTTCCTCATGGCCCTGACGAAAGGGGGGCCGTAGATGTTGAGTCGGGCGGCGTGGAATGTGGTGCCCACGTCGTTCTCCCCCTGGCACCTGTACTCGCCGCTGTCCTCCACTCGGGCCTCGGTGATGTTCAGGATGCCCGTCACGTGACCCAGGTCCCCCATCCGGTCCACGGCCGTCACCCTCGGCCCCTGGTCGATGAGGATGTCGTCCAGGTACCAGGTGATGCGAGGCAGGGGATTCCCCGTGGTGACGCACTTCAGGGAGATGGTGTCACCGGAATGGGCGGTGTGTTCGGGAAAAGCAGAGATCAGTGTGGGTGGCACATCTGCAAAGAAACCATAAAAACATGATTTAAAACTCATAGACCAGTTGAATATTCATCATTTTAAAAAACTTTCTACAAGAAGATGGACCATTAATTATTCCATAAAACCATTGCCTTTGAAATATTAACTTAATTCTCTAGACTTAATGTTCTATCACTTTAAACAAAAGCGTTTTGTTATTTCATACTCCATGATCTGAAAATCGTTACAATGAGAGGTAGGGAGCAAGCAAGGTGTTACTCCAGTATACTTTATTACTAAACATGCCTATTTCAATAAATGCGGTTGTCCGTAGCATATCTTCAAGCTACACGTGCTCCCTGGGTAGTGTAAAATGAGTAACAGCAGTTCAGCCCTTGCTTAGAGCATAAAGATTATCTGTCTATATTTCCAGCTACATTAGAACAACAACAAATGCATGTGGTATAAGTCCAGTCGTGCATTTTTGAAGGAGTCGATTTAAAAATATGACTCTATAATAAAAACAATTATATTTTAACAAAATTCTAAGAACTCATGTTAAAAGTAAATATTAACGGGGAAATTCAATTGTAGTCATCAGTCATACAACCAGTAGCAAAGGCAGTGATTGCTTTAGCAGCAAACCAGGTGCTGGTAGACTTTTCTTAGCACTGAAGTTTATAAATATCTTCAATCAAAAATGAAAGATATTATAGAAACTATTCTATTATTAAAAAAAAAAAAAGATTTAATGTATTACAAATATAGTATCTTAGTGCTTAAAAAGTACATTTTTGTTTTGCTTATGTTAACTAACCTATAATACTTTGATATATTAATTTAGTACTTTTATTTTCATATTAAGCAAATTTAGAATACAAGAATTTATTTTAAGTGAGCACTAATATCACACTGTTAAAAGTTGTAAATAAATACTGTTATGAACAACATGAAATCAACTTAATGTCGTGTACTATTATGAAACCTCACATCATAACCTTGTATTTCAAATTTGCTTTCAAAAATATTAAATATTAAAACAACGGGTACAATTTATTTTTCTAACATAGCTTATTGACTTAGCACTACCCAGGAGGTGCACGTAGCTTGAGGATAAGCTACGGACGTGGAGTAACAGTACCTCCGCAACGCTCTACGATCCTGTTAGACCGCTACCTACGGTTTAAAGTGGACCCCGAACCACTACACACATCCATGGCACTACCGGGACTCGAAACCTGTGGTACCGAGCGCCAGAGAACTATCACTCGTCCATTCAGGCCCCCGTGTGTACAAAATAATATCTATTAAAAATGCTATTAAATTAAATATATTTATAACCTATTTAACTATCTTTTAAAATAAAAGTACTAAATTAACAGGTATTAATACATTACAGAATAACTAAATGCATGCAAAGAAAATTATACATTTTAATTATAATGATATATTTGCAATGCATAAAATCTATTTTATAGAATAGCTTTTATAAGATATCTGAGATAAGGAATCTGAGATAGTTTTTTTACAAGTCTCAGTGCCGAGAAAATTCTCTCACAACTTAATTGGTTTGCTGCTAAAGCAATAATTGCTTGTGTTATTGGAGGAAGCAACTGAACCGCCTACTTGAACACTTTAATTTTAACACGAATCCCTAGAATTTTGGGAAAAAACAACTTTTATCATAGAATCGAGAGTCGAATTTTTAAAACGTCACCTGACTCCGATTCAATACGTCTAGACGTAATATGGCACATCAGTATATAAAAATGGATAAATCAGCTTAGGAGAAATTCGATGCCAAAATTAAGATTTTTACAACAACCATTTTCAATTTAAAATTCCCGGGGTTTATGGAATTTCAATTTTATTTTTTTTATTTTTCAGGTTGCTGGCACTGTCCTTGACATGTGTGTGGAATTTCACGTCAACATAATCACTAGTGTTGGAGTTACGCTTGGCTTTGTGAGACGCTCAAACGGATTCCGGCGATTCTTGAAATGCCTGAATTCATTGAGCAAAGAACTTGCATTCAATTTTGTTTGCGGAAACGTGTAGAATGTTGCAGATATCATTCGGGCAGCATTCCTATATCGGGAAGAAATGTTTACAAGTGGTATAAACAGTTCAAAGAAGGCAGAGAACGCGTTGAAGACGAGGAGGGCTCTTCGTATTCAACGCGTTCTCTGCCTTCTTTGAACTGCTTACAACTTAGAAGTGGAAGGATTCCACTTCTAAGCTGTAAATAAAGTTACTCGGGTCCACGCTGGATAGCGAACTATACTTCCTCTCTGGATGAGAGTCTGTAGGAGGAACTACGGCTACGAAGAAACATGGTTGCGTAGGTGCAATCAGAAGTAATAAAGAATAATAAAGAAGTAATAAAGAAAGATACAGTAATAATTGGTCGGAATCAAATTATCGTGAAGTAGTCAGCGTACCATAAGATACTTTCGTAAAGTAGTTAAATATAGCACAATTCTACATTAATTATTTAATTATTACATAAACACAACATAATTGAAGTAATATAATGCAATATTTAATTTAGAGACAGCGATAGTGTTCATGTTAGGATTGTTTATTATTAATATTTTTCAATGATTTTTTATCAAGCCTTTCAAACCGTTTTCCTCATAATTTAATGAAAGATATAATAATAATTGATTGAAGTCAAAATATCGTAGAGTAATTAGTAATTACCGTATCATAAGATAGTTATAGTAAACTAGTTAAATAGAACACATTTTTATATCTAAGCATGATTTAGATTCTCTCTAATGCAAGCATTTTTATCTATAAGCAAAATTTAAATTATCTTTAATGTAAGCGTCTTCATTTAAGTTCAATAATGTTTTATTGTTCTTCTCATCATAGTAATAAAAATTATTAAAATGAAACTCACTTTTTCCACGTGTTAAGTAAAATAAATTATTTTTAAATCTTGACATATAAATAATGATTTTTCAAAATTCCCTAATATGAAGAAAGAAAAATGAAAAAAAAATTTCGTTGGATAGACAATAGTAATTTAAATAAACAACATGAAATATAATAAGAATGAAAAACCAAAGTTAAAAGCCTTAGTAAGATTTATCAATTGGCACATATGTAAATCTTTTTGAGATACGAAAGTGTTGCAGAGAAAAAATATTATTTTGCGTCACTCTATTGTGAAGCATTGCATAATGCATGAAGAAATAGTTGAAAATCTGTCACTGTGAGACAGCTACTCAAAAACCGTGAATAACAAATTTACACGCGGAATTTTCGGCATCAGGTTTTGCAATGAAAAGATTTTATTCATGATATCTTAGTGAATGCAATGTTTGTCAAGCGGAAAGAATTTTATGTGTTTGTTTATCCTTTATATAACAAACATTCTGCAAAGCTAATAGAGCCGAAGCGACGTGTTGCTTGTAAAAAATAACGAATTTTGATTTTATTGTTGTGTATTCAAGCTTACCAAAACAAGTAATATAAAAAAAAATTAAGTCAATTCCTACTTTTTTTTTCACTATATTGCAGAAAGTCCTTTAAAAATAAAGTTGAAATTTTGATCTCACATCTGGACCCATCTATTGATAGATACATGCAACTTAAATCTAAAAAAAACTAAAATTAATTAATTAAATTTAATGAATGAATTAATATTTGAAAAAACTGTATTAGCATCCAGTGTCATCCACTACAAGTTCAAATACATGTTTTTAAAACTTGAGTGGATGAATAAAAAATATTTTATCAGCGATTGAACATTTGAACAAGATATATATAGGGAGTGTGTGAGCTAATAATAGGAATTTAACAAGTAATATAAAAAAAAAAAAAATTAAGTCAATTCCTACTTTTTTCTCACTCTATTGCAGAAAGTCCTTTATATAAATAATTTTCATTCATTTTTTTAAGTTTATCTGGCGCCATCTATTGGTCGATACATGCAACTTAAATCTAAAAAAAACTAAAATTAATTAATTAAATTTAATTACTAAATTAATATTTGAAAAAAATGCATTAACATCAAGTGCTATCCACTACAAGTTAAAAAAAATGTATTTGAACTCGAGTGGATGAATAAAAAGTATTTTATGAACGATTGAAAATTTGAACAAGATATATATAGGGAGAGTGTGAACTAATAGAAGAAATTGAAAAAGAATAAGATATTCTTTTGTGTAGAACACGCCCTTTTCTGGTTTCATAAGAGTTACATAATGAGTTGTATATTGGTAAATATTTTTGCCAAGCAAAGTTTATTTGCGGAATAAAACTACATCAATAAAAATTTTTATAAAATGCTGAACTAAATTTATTATTAATGAATACAATGAGAAAATAACTGAAGAAAATTAAGCTGTTTTAGTATAACCCCTATATCTCAAGCATTAAAAACCAAAAATCCATTGCTTATTAGTTGGCATCATCCAATTATGTTTATTTCGTAAGTCAAGATAATTTAGAAGGCTCTTTATTTGAATAGGAAAATCGTAATCAAATTAAATAAGTCTGCGAATAACATAATCTTACGTGATGTATCTATATATACAGCTGTAACTGTATAATACGTACTGCATAATTTAGTATAAAAATCCATCGCATAATATAATAAAACAATGCAATATGTAATATGGTATTACAATGAGTTAATATGTATAATATAGAAGAGCAATGCAATATATAATGTAGTACAATAATGCAATAAATAATGTAGTACAACAATGCAATATATAATGCAGTACAACAATGCTATACCGAATGTAGTACAAAAATGCAATATATGTATCACAATAATGCAATATCTGTAGCACAATAATGCAATACTAAATGTAGGACAATAATGCAATACGAAATGTAGTACAACGATGCAATGTATAATGAAGTATAACAGCGCAATATGAAATGCAGTACAGCAATACTATACGTAGTGTTATACAACAGTGCAATATAAAAAGTAGTACAACAATGCTATACGGAATACAGTACAAAAATACAATGCGTAATATACTAAATAACATGTATAATGTAGTATAACGATGCACTGCTCTGTTGTAATACATGATGACCATGTGACAAAGGGAAATCTCAAAGAAAAGTTCTAAATCACATAAAAATAGTTTGCTTTCTTTTCTATGTCCTAATTGTATATTCCTATCATTATTTACCGCAAGTTTATTGTCCTCAGGACAACCATTTTGAAGAGCCTTTATTATTTTAAGATTTATTTCATCATATGAAATACTAAATTTTTAAACATAATACTTCAAATATTTCATTTTATACTTGTAATTAATTGTTTTCCCTTGGATTGTTGGTTATCAAAATTTGTTCTACTCAAACGTTGGAAATAATTTGCTATATTTTCCAATAGCATATAACAAGAAACCAAATCAATTTTTTACATTTAATTTTCTCAACTAATGCACACTTAACAAACATCGTCTTCGCTAAATAAATATGGAATGTTTTGTCATCAGAATATTAAAGAAAATAAATTTAAATGAAAAAAAATACGTTCAATATATTATACAACTTTTATCTTCATATACGTATTTAAAAATAAGTTTGTTATTTTAGTATCTTAAATACTTAAAGTTATAAAAAAAAGCATTGATTTCATTGAAAACATTTAAATTGGTATCCAAATAAGAAAAAAAAATGTTTCTTAATTTTTGATTACATATTAATTTAAAGATACAGAAAAATATCAGGTAAAAAATATAAAGTAATTAGGTTTCTAAGATTTATAGCATATTCAAAACACAATTCTCATACGTATACATTAAAATATCAAACCCTACAAACCTGCCAAAAAATTCTCCATACTAGATTGCAATAATTACATTTATGAAACAAAATTCAATAACTAACGACTTTATAAAAACTATGCATAAAATACAAAATTAAATAAAATTATGTTAAATAATGCAATTATTAAATTCCTTACACTATCATCAAATAATGTAAACAGATCAGGTAATACTAATGAAAAATAAGTATTACAGAATTGAAAATTTTAAAACAGTTGAATATTTATGAGAAAATATATGTGTTTACATGTTACCGAAAACGATATTATTTAAATTTATATTCGAAAACTGGCAATAGTTATTGAAATACGTATGGAAGATGTTTGAATGTTCGTTTAAATTTTAAGAGTTCAATTTCGAGATAATAGTAATTCATATAAATGGTGGTATAAATTGGATAAAGAAACAAAATGCATTAAGAAAAAAATACTGCAAGACCATCAAAAAAAAATACTAAAAATTGACCCAAGAGTTAAAAGAAGTTATTCTTTGAAGGAGGGAAAAATAATAATTTATAAATTTCACTTCAAGAGGGTGAAAGGATGTTTAATGTCAAAGAATGTCCACCTCAAATGACAGAGAAAGAAACACTCAACATAATCAAATCTGTCAAAATAAACCTTCGCTTTACAATTGGTAAAAAAATAAAGCAAAGTTAAAAAAATTATTTCTGATAATATTATCTGTAAACGTTTGAATAATGACCAGAATGATTTGTTGATAGAAAGCCTCTCAATTTAAGTTTAACGTTTCCAATAACTTAATTTGTAAACCGCTCATGTAAACTTAATAACTTCTAGGGGGTGGGTAATAGGTTTTGATAAATAAATAATAATAACGTGCAGCACGAAGCTTGAATTCAAAAGGCTGCAAGTCCTTCTACGATTTCCTTTTGATGTGTCTGTAAACAAAGTGCAAGGCCAATTATTTAAAATGGCTGTGATTGATTTGAAATCGGACTGTTTTAGACATGACCAGTTATATGTGGCGATGTATAGAGCTGGAAGTGGATAAGATCTGTATGTGCTTGCAAATAAAGGGAAAACAAGGAACGATGTCAGTTATGTGTGGCAATTAGAGCTGGGAATGGATAAGATCTATATGTGCTTGATAATGACGGGAAAACAAGGAATGATGTTTACCATCAGATTCTAATTGATAAATAACTATAACTCACATCATAATTATGTAATGCTTGATGATTAAAATGATGCTAATAAAAATATTTCATCTTGAATCCCAGCATTTTCTAACACACAATATATTCAATACTAAATAAACACATTAATAATTCATCATTCCTATTAAAATATATTTTACCGAGCAATGAGGAAAGGAGCTTATTTTGATATATCTTATTAACTTATTTATATCAACTTATCTCTTTGATTTAAATGAGTTAATAAGTTTTATATTCTGAAGCTGAGTTATGTATATGCTAGTTATGAAATATTTTTAATAGCTTTATTTACATTAATATAAGGAATTAACGTAAAGCACATAGAGAACTCATGGCCAATGTAAATTCGACAATTGTACTTCTTAATTAATTACAAACATTTAATTCTTCTTCATTGCGCAACAGCCTCGTGGGGGGCCAAGACCATCTGCTTACTGGCAGATTTCGAGACAGCAAATGCTTTCTTTTTATTGGGGTAGGATTCCCAGCCCTGCACTCAACAGTCATATTAGACAAGTACCAACAGTTTAAAGTGGATTCCGAACCACTACAGACATTCTTGGTACCTCCCGGACTCGAAAGCGAAGCCTGTGGCACCGAGCGCCCATTAATCACCCGAGAGCACTAATCACTCGGCCCTCAGGCCCCTATCTATTTTATTACTTTTAAAAACAGTTCAAAAATGCCTTTGACAATGAGATATACATTTTAAAGTACATGAAACTTAAAATAACTAATAAAACTTTAAATAAAATAATAAAACCATTTTTGTCATTTAAAGTTTTATACAATCCCATTATATGGTATGACAAAATATTAACTTTTAAGCTGGCATTTTAATTCTACACTCAAAATCTAGAAAACCGAATTTTCCTAAAAAATGACCCCCATAGCAAGCCCTTTTCTTCCGAAATGATATGTATTGGGGCATTACACGTCTATTTGAGGGGGTATAAAAAAAAAGTGCAGAATTTTGGAACGCTCTAAACACGTCGATCTCCCGACAGTTGATTGACAAATGACTTTTCTCCGCGTCACGTAAGAAAAGATAAAAAAGTCCTCCCCCGATTCATCACTGACACAGAAAACGCTCCTAAATACGTTCGGATAGATGGCCCCCTCACTTTTTAGAACTCATCAGTTTGCATTGCAGAGAAAGAAAATATGTCATGAGAAACAATTTACATCCTTCTATTCAGGAGAAGAGAAATTTTCTCTGCACTATCTTCATTCTTTGAAGCGTTTTTTGAATGGTGGAAATTGAGGTTATTTTTTGCATATTTTTTAACGGATTTAATCAGTAAATGAATTTTGAAACACCACACTAGAAGAAGACATAAATGGTTATTAATCAACATCATTTACTTATTATCCATAAAATATGTATTGTTAAGGGGAAAGTAGGTCATTGATGTCCTGGACCACTTTCGATGTTTCTTATTGGTTATTATTTTTAAATTTCTTTCTCTAGTTTTTCTTATTGGTTAACTTAAATTTCTTTGACGTTTTTTTTATTAAATTTCGGTCACGTGCTTATTCCTAAAATTGCTTGCAGTTCGATAGTTTATTTATTTTAATTTCTTTCGCATACTTTTTATAAAATCGTTTTAATTATACAGTTTTTTTTTTAATTTCTTCCACATGCTTTTTTATAAAATCGTTTGAAATGTATAGTTTTGTTATTTATTTATTTTTTTTTTTTGCATGTTTTTTTAGAAAATCGTTTGAATGATCGTTTGTTATTTATTTGATTTAAAAAAAATTCTTTCACATAATTTTTATGAAATTGGAACTCTACATTTTGTTTTAATTTTAATTTTTAAAAATTTTTTTTCACTTACCTTTTAATAAAATCGTTTGGAATTCTATATATTTTTTTTTATTTATTTATTTTAATTTATTTTGCATACTTTTAATAAAATCGTTTGAATTCTATAGTTATTTTTATTTTTTTATATATATTTTTTTAATTATTTTTCGCACGCTTTTTTATAAAATCGTTTGAATTCTATAGTTTTGTTATAATTTTTTTTTTTTACTTCTTTCACATGCTTTTTTATAAAATCGTTTAAATGCTATATTGTTATTTACTTATTTTTTTAAAAATTTCTTTCACATGTTTTTTTATAAAATCCTATTATCCTACAGTTTTTATATATTATTTTTTTTTAAATTTCTTTAGCAAGATTTTTTATGAAATTGTTTGGAATTTTATAGTTTTGTTATTTATTTATTATTATTATTTTTAAATTTCTCTTACATGCTTTTTTATAAAATCGTTTGAATGTTATAGTTTTGTTATTTATTTATTTATTTTTTTTAAATTTCTTTCACATGTTTTTTTATGAAATCGTTTGGTATCCTACATTTTGTTTTTAATTAAATTTTTTTTTCTAATTTTTTACTTGCCTTCTTATAAAAGTACTTGGAATTCGAAAGTTTATTTATTCATTAATTTTAATTTCTTTCGCATACTTTTTTATAAGATCGTTTGAATTGTATAGCTTTGTTTTGTTATTTATTTTTAAATTTCTTTCACGCCTTTTTTTTATAAAATCGTTTGGAATTCTACAGTTTTTAGATATTATTATTTTTAAATTTGTTTCGCATGTTTTTTTTATAAAATCGTTTGAATTTTTTTTATTTCATTTTTAAAAATTTTTTTTCGTATAATTTTTTATAGAATCGTTTGGAATTTTATTGTTTTGTTATTTATTTATTATTATTTTTTTATTTCTCTTGCGTGCTTTTTTATAAAATCGTTTGGAATTCCATAGTTTTTTAGTTTTTTATTTAATATGGTTTTTTTTAGTGTTGAACGGTAATTGGTAAACATAATTTATTGCTTTAATATGATTTATTGATATTTTTTTCTTTGTTTGTTTAAAGTTGCTATTATGCTTTTTATTTTTACATTAATTTCTAAACTTTATGGCCCAACCTGTATAGCGGCCAGGCAGATTAAATTTTTCATTATTTTATTTTTTAGTTGTAGCTATTTTAATTTTTAATTATTATTTGTTATTGTTACTTTTATGTTTAATTATTTTTTATTATTGCTAATTAATATTCTTAATTGTTATTTATTATTATAACGTATTACCTTATTATTGTTACTTATTATGTTTAATTCCGTTAAAGATTTTATTTTTTATGAAATATGCTTTTGGCGCACATTTTTGTAACACAAAAATTATTGATTAAGTGATGGCTGTTATTTACTCATAATCTTCTTTATATTTTAATATCAGGTTTTATTTAATTATTAAAATAATTTTGGTGACTATTATTTCAGAAATAACATTATAATGTTTTATAAAGCCATAATGGGTGATAGAATGATTGTAATTTTAAATTTGTTATTATAAATTGCTGTGAACTTATTTTTATTCATTATTGTTTACTTTATTAACCTTTTTGCTGCATGTGTCTGTTGTAACGGTTGTTTAAGATTATCATGATGCACTCTATAAAATCAGTAAATATCATTATAATATATGATAGAATGATAGCTATTATTTATTTATTTGATATTGGCTATTTTTTAATTTCTTTTCCACATATTAGATTCATTGTATTCATTCCTTCCTTTAAAATTTTTTTTCTGAAATTATTTTTGTTGCTATTTTGAATTTAAGGATTTTTTAATTTGTGTGTGTGTGTGCTGAAAGATTAAATCCATTTAGAATCTACATTTTATAAGATTTTTTAAATTAAAATTTTTTAATATTTTTTTTTCATGTATTAACATAGAATATGTTTCATATATATACAAAAAAAAACTTACAAAGCATTTCGTAATTGCTTAATAAACCAAAATGAACCAAATGATTGTTAAAACTAAAAACATTTTAATAATGGTTTCATGGTTTATATGGTCTATTTTATATGGTGGAAAATTAATTAAAATAATTAAAGAACTGTTTTAAAATATTAGAAAATTATTCATGAAATAATTGAAATTATTCGTGATTAAGAATGATTGCGAATTATGAAATCATTAAATAAACTCTGGCCTTTAACTATATAGATTGTTGATATCAATTATTTATATTTGCTGATTAAATTGTTTTATACATATATAATAATCAACAAACATAATATAAACAACTGTATATAATAATCAGAAAACAAAATGTAAACAATCGTATTTAATAATCAACAAACAGAATATAAACAACTGTCTATAATAATCATCGTGCATTATAAAAAATAATTTCCATGTATCAGAGTACTTGAATGATATAAAATGATTGAAAAGTATCTTCGATACTGAAAGAGACTAGATGATGGAAAATGCTAGAAGAACACTGTTTATGTTGATAAAAAATTGTTTAGAGTGAAATTTCGGAAATATATATTTCCAGTTCCTTTTCTCCGAAATCTATGGAAACACGTCGGTGGTGTTTGCATCTGAGGCTCCAAGTGAAAAACATCCAACTTTGAAGCGAAGTATCGGGACAGCTAGAAAAATGGCTCCGGGATCAGTCGACTTCCAAACTTCTCACAAGTTTGGACAGTTAACGATAAGAATTCTCCGGCAAAAGGAATAAGTTCCAAAAAATATCCTGTATTTGTGCGGAATCTTTGGTATTAGTTGGGACCGAAGTTTTGAGTCCATCGTGACACTTATTTATAGTAAGAGACTCTTTTTCTTTATCTCTGTTGAAGATATCTAACTGTTTACGTATTCACCAGTATAGTTTCAATAATTTAGCAACTACCTAATATTGAATTATTCAATAATATAATCAATAATTTAGCAATCAATAATTTAGCAACTACCTAATATTAGCACATTAGCTATTTTCTATTGAAAATTATGCAAAAAAATTCTCAAAACAATATATACCTGATTTTTAAATATACATATATCTATTTTACTGTGATTTTATTACCGTTTTTCTTAAAGAATTGTTAATGTTTTTCCTTCGTTTTTAATCCAACACTTTTACGGTCTTTATCCATGTTATCAGAATACACCGTTGGTATATGTTTAAATAAATACAAACACAAGAACTTTAATACTTTGTAAACAAGCTAAATTCTAAAGCTAAACTGAAGTATATAATTAATATAATATGATTAATATATTGCTTAGAAATCTTATATATATTGTGTTTATTTAGTATTTAAAATTCCTTGATCTATAATATTAGTCTTTTTTATGTTTTCTTTGCAGTAAATGATTTATTTAACCATAGATTCACATTCGAATTCGTCTTACTAAATTTTACTCTTATTTTATAAGACCTTTAAATTATTGTCCCGAGATTATCCTAATTCTTATTGCTACCAAGATACAACATTCAGAAATTTCTAACAAATAATTTTATATAGAAATTTAACAGATATATATGTACCACGGAAAATTACTTCACGTTAGATTAAATACATAATTAGGGTTCAAATTAAGTATATTCATTTAAGTTTTAAAAAGTTTTCTCAATTTTTTAAAGGTTCATAACAGTTGCGAATTTTCAATTGTGTTTTAAAAGTATTTTAATCCTGCAGTTTTCGAGTACCTTGCATTCTGGCCTATGTTCATTCGTAACTATAAAGCTATATATGCAGCAAATTCAACGTTGTACAGCGCTTTAACAGTTCGGCATATTCTATAATTCAAACATACTACATCAGAGCAGTTTGAAATGAACATCTCAGATCATAAATCCTGGAGAATAGCACCCCTAAAATCCGGCCCCAGCGGAAGGACTTGCTAGTTTACAGATTTATAATGATAATTTACAGCACAGCATAACTTATGACCCTTTGATAAAGCACGCACTTAACGTGCAGGATGACTCAGGTTTGAATCCCCTCGCTGTGCACGTTGCGGTTACAGCTTTCCCAAACAAAGAGATTTGATGGCGATTGTGACAATGTGCTTAAAGCGATTCTCATTGACAGCCGTGCTACCGGGTGGGAGTTTTCCAGGTTCCCACCAATTCGATACGCAAATGTGGTAAAGTTATTTCTTAAAAGTCCTCTCATCTTCACCTGTCGGTTTATTGTTGATATCGTACTGCAGTGGAAAACAGGGCTCAGCAAAAATATAATAATCCACAACATAGACACATGACTATTTGGTTAGGGTTTCGAACTCGAATCCCATATTTCCGAAACCCAACGTGCTATCCAATTGACTGCCCCAGGCTCTATAACCTTAATTCCGTTTTACTAATTTTTATGAAATAATTATATTTGATACATTAATAATAATAATCTTTTACACTAAATTTTAAAAGAATTTCGTGAAAATATTATTATTACCCATGGGTATCCAATGGGTATTGTTTTCGGTAACGACCTGAAATGATGTCCGATCCGAAATAAAGTTATGCCAAAAAGGAAACAATGGAAATCGGAAACAATGTTGACAACAATGGAAGACAATGTTAATGCGCATGATCGGGAAAGGAAAAGAATAGCCCTTTCGAAGCCTGAAACTCGTGCCCGCCAAAATGCCCTTCAACGTGAGCGTCGAGCTCTCAAGCGTCAACAGGCTATCAACCCTCACAATGACAATATTAAATCCACGAAATGTGTTCAAACTCCTTCTCTTTACTCTCCCTCCTGTTCTTGTCCTCTCAAGGATACTTTTAATTCGTCCTCTTCAGTTACTCCTTCCTGCTCCCATTGCTTCTTGAACAATACTCATTCCGATTTAAACGACTACTCTCATGAGAAACAGTGGCTCAAAGTCAAAGAACGTTTCTTTAAATCAAATTGCAATAATTTTCTCTGTCGACTTGGATGAAGCTGACTTTTGTAAAACGTGCAGCGATCATATTCGTAAACGCAACGTTCCAAATCTTGCAACCAATTATGGCTTTCGATATCCTGAGCAACCCTCCTGTTTGTCTGAGTTGAATGACTTGGAAGAGCGTCTCGTTGCTCTTCGTATCCCTTTCATGCAAATACGAGAGCTTGGTCGGGATCGTCAATATGATATCAAGGGATCCGTTACTAACGTTCCTAACGACTTGCACAAATCGGTCGACTGTCTTCCTCGCAATGTAAACGATTCAGCCACTATCTACTTGAAATTGAAGAAACGTCTCTCTTTCAAATCGCATTTTATGTATCAATGCGTTAATCCCAATCGTGTTTACAATGCGGCTTTGTATCTAATGAACAAGCCTTTATATCAATCACAAAACGCTAATATCGATTTGGAATGGCTCGAAAAATTTCTAACAGAATCGTTTCCTGAAGGTTTCAAATGCTTTCGCTGACCTGAATCCTATCTCTTCGGAAGAGAACGATGAGTCTGATATAGACGACGATGATTATGACGACCCATTCGTAAATCCCGCTCCAGCCGAGACGGTCATTAATAAACTCAATACCAACAGTGATGCTGGATTGGCATTAGTATCTGGTGAAGACCAAATGCCTTTGTCAGTATTGTTCGATGATCTTGCAGAAGAGCTCTCTTACCCAAGAATCTACTGTGGTGATATGCGTCGTTTTACGAGAAAGAAACCTCCCACCTACTCAGAGATTGTTAAATCTGAATTGAGACGTTACGATCGTCGAGGTGCTACAGGGCCTGAATGGCCGAGTGGCTAGCGCTCTGGTGTTCGGTACCACAGGATGATTGTGGTGGTTCGGAATCCACTTTAAACTGTAGGTCCTGGTCTGCTTATCCCTCGTGCGCAAAAGATGACCGTAGAGCGACAAACCAAATCGAGGTGCTACACCTCAAAATATTTTGTACAGCCATCAAAAAAATTTTCATAAACTTCTTTTAAGTAGTATAAAAATTTGTCTTCGAAACAAAATTCCTACCGATTCCTCTTTGACCACGCAACAAGTTCAAGACCAACAATGTTTACGTCAACTCTATTACAAAAATCAGGCTTACAAGTTCATGAAGACGATCAAATGTAGTCCTTCTCACTGGGAAAACGAAAAAAATCGCGTGTGTGCTCAAATCCGACAATTTGGTATGCCAACACTCTTTTTGACATTGTCTGCTGCCATTTCACGTACCAATAATGCAAATACAAAAAATGCAAACACCAAAAATGCAGATACCCATGGGTAAACTGTACATCGGCATTAGACGATTTAAATTTTTTATATATTTAAATATTTTTAATTTTTTAAAATTTTTCTTATGTTTTAGGATTTTATTTATATATATCTACTTCTTATATTATTTATATACTTAGTTATTTCTGTGGTATGATCCTCAAATATTATCCGTATAATTGAATGTTCTATGAAGTAAAACCAATTTTCTTAGAAACTACTTTTATATTTATGAATAGAATAAATTTATAATCGAATAAATTTCCATAAAAATAATATTCTCTAATTAAATATTGACTTATAATATTATGCATTCATTCTAGTATTCCACACATCAGTGATTTTAAGACATATTAATATGCAAATAAATGTTTTGTATGATATATAATTTACATTTAAATGCATATACTCATGAAATAAATTTAAATTATCAGAATTTATAGAACTGGTTAGTTTCATAAATATTCTAAAAATATGTTAAAAGATTCTGTAACTATTCAAATTTTTATTTACTTTGTTATTATGATTAAAAAAATTCGCATTATTTATTTTAAAATGAAATAAGAAAACTTTTATTATATAGGAGTCAATGTTAATAATTATTCTAGAATTTTTTTATACAGAAATTGAATCATAAGTTTTTTAATATATTCATAAAATGTTTTTTGTAGCAGAAATTTATATAGACATGCAAATATTTTGAGATGTAAAAA
Source organism: Caerostris darwini (assembly GCA_021605075.1). Classification (NCBI taxonomy): domain Eukaryota; kingdom Metazoa; phylum Arthropoda; class Arachnida; order Araneae; family Araneidae; genus Caerostris; species Caerostris darwini. Next base: position 29,065 of record BPLQ01014642.1, read on the forward strand.
TGATATTTTTTTGAGATTTTCAACTTTTAAAATTAAAAAACATGGAGAAGCACGGAATTTCTATTTTAAGTTTTTTAGTAAATAAATAAAATATAATGAAATCTTTCACATTGATAACTATTATAACAAACTAAATCATGAATAACATAGTAAACAGTTGCTAATAATAGGTTTTCAACAATTCTTTTAAAAAAGATTATACGAATTAAAATTATTATTTGTTACTAACAGATTAAATGCCTTTTTTTTCCCAAAAAATGTCAAAATTCTGGACTATAGTACAATTAGTGAATAATTGTTAAGAACTATTATTCCATTTAAAAACAGTTATGTCCGACTCGTGGTTCAGTGGCAAAGTGCGCCGCTGGTGAGCAATAGGCCGAGGTTCCATCCGCTGACCGCCTTGTTGTAGACACTGTTTCAAAAAACGAGGAGCCTCGATGGCGTTTGTGATGTTAAGCATCTTGTCTCGTGAGTCGGACTACCTGTTGGGTTTTTCCGGGTATCTCCCATACGATACGCAAATGCGTGTTAATTCCACCTAAAGGTAGTCCCGGAAGGCACTGCCCTTCTTCTTCAGTAACTTGGAGCCAAGTCAGACTTCTACCTACGGGTGCTCCATCAAGACAAAAGCTGCCCCCCTTTTACTACCTTCCATGATGTCACACAGGTTCATGGAGTTCATCTAGAAATTGCTGTCGACCAAGTGGGATAAGAAACAACAACAGTTATAAAATATTGATTATATGTTATACTTTTTCAAATAAATTTGTATGTAAATGTATGAAATTATTATCCGTATCCATATCTGTAATATTATATTATTAAATATAATATTACGGGTATATGTAATATTGTATGTAAAATTACAAAAATGAAACCAAATATTAGCTAAATGTAATAAAGATTTTAAAGATTCATGTAAATTACAATATAATTTTATGTAGTAAACGTTTAAATGTTGTTTAACAACAACCACAAAAAGAAGACATAATTCAAGACGTATAAGACAAAAAGAAAACATATTTTCAAGCAAAGAATTTCATCATTAAAATATAAATAAGCATTTATTCTAACAAACATCATGAAAATTAATTATTTACGAAGAATGGTAATTTTGACCAGAAGTTAATCGCCACAAGAGCAGTAATGTATGTAACAAATTGAATGTTATGCAGAGTACATCACAGGAATTGTACTACATTACACAGGGTGACGTCACAGTATGAAATGAATACCTCAAGGAATGTATTGGAAAATTTATATCCTTTCGAATACACCTTGAGTTGACAAAATGACTTATCGCTTCCATTCAAGGCACAGACATGAAAATTTACAGTTCGGCTTCTATTGTCGATTTACGAATCAAGCGCTATCAGTTCGGGAAACCAGCCGGTTATCCACCACGTCACTCTGGTTCTCCTTTGTGTAGTTAGTTCTAGATATCCCTTCAATTCTGTAATATTTCCACTAGATGGCGCTGCTATGATAAAGTGTGATACGTGCAGATTTGATATCGTGTCCAGCTTTATGTAGTCACATACTAATATTGGATTGACAATAGTAGTAGTCACATACATATATAAATTGGATTGATCACCAAATTTATTATATATATTTAATTGCTAATGACGAATTAGCGCATTTATTTACTTTAGGATATTTAATAAGGGATTTTAATAATATCTGTCAAATCTGTTTAATAATATTTTATCAAAATAACATAAAGAAATGGTTTTATTATCCACTTTAGGTTACTACCATGGACCTGAGGGTCGACTTGCTCTCTGGCGTTCGGTACCAAAAGTTTCAGGTTCGAATTCTGTCGGTGCCATGGATGTTTGTAGTGGTTTGGAATCCCCTTTAAACCGTAGGTATAGGTCTCATATGACCGTAGAGCGTCACAGAGCCCAATCAGACTTCTTCTCCCCCACATCATTCCCAAACTGTAAAGGGGCAACTCAGCTCTATTGGTGAATGGTGTGGCGTAGTAGTAGTAGTGTTGGTCACTTCTTTCCCAAACAAAGAGATGACAAATGAACCATGTATGAAACTCAAAATTACAATTTTAGAACCATGTATCAAACACAAAATTGCCATTTTAGAACCATATATCAAAATAAAAATTACCATTTTAGAACCATATATCAAAAACAAAATTGCCATTTTAGAACCATATATCAAAATAAAAATTACCTTTTAGAACCTTATACCAAACACAAAACTGCAATTTTAGAACCATATATCAAAATAAAAATTACCAGTTTAGAACCATATATCAAAAACAAAATTGCAATTTTAGAACCATATATCAAAATAAAATTTACCATTTTAGAACCATATATCAAAAACAAAATTGCCATTTTAGAACCATATATCAAAATAAAAATTACCTTTTAGAATCATATACCAAACACAAAACTGCAATTTTAGAACCATATATCAAACTCAAAATTGCCATTTTAGAACCATCTATCAAAATAAAAATTACCTTTTAGAACCATATACCAAACACAAAATTTCCATTTTCGAATCAGATATCAAACTAAAAATTACCATTTTAGAACCATGTATCAAAATCAAAATTGCCATTTTAGAATCATGCATTAAACACAAAATTGTCATTTTAGAACAATGCATCATATACAAAATTGCCAGTTTAGAACCATATATCAAAATAAAATTTACCATTTTAGAACCATATATCAAAAACAAAATTGCCATTTTAGAACCATATATCAAAATAAAATTTACCATTTTAGAACCATATATCAAAATCAAAATTGCCATTTTAGAACCATATATCAAAATAAAAATTACCTTTTAGAATCATATACCAAACACAAAACTGCAATTTTAGAACCATATATCAAACTCAAAATTGCCATTTCAGAACCATCTATCAAAATAAAAATTACCTTTTAGAACCATATAGCAAACACAAAATTTCCATTTTCGAATCAGATATCAAACTAAAAATTACCATTTTAGAACCATGTATCAAAATCAAAATTGCCATTTTAGAATCATGCATTAAACACAAAATTGTCATTTTAGAACAATGCATCATATACAAAATTGCCAGTTTAGAACCATATATCAAAATAAAATTTACCATTTTAGAACCATATATCAAAAACAAAATTGCCATTTTAGAACCATATATCAAAATAAAAATTACCTTTTAGAACCATATACCAAACACAAAATTGCAATTTTAGAACCCTATATCAAACTCAAAACTGCCATTTTAGAACCATCTATCAAAATAAAAATTACCTTTTAGAACCATATACCAAACACAAAATTGCAATTTTAGAACCATATATCAAACTCAAAACTGCCATTTTAGAACCATCTATCAAAATAAAAATTACCTTTTAGAACCATATACCAAACACAAAATTGCAATTTTAGAACCATATACCAAACACAAAATTTCCATTTTCGAATCAGATATCAAACTAAAAATTACCATTTTAGAACCATGTATCAAAATCAAAATTGCCATTTTAGAATCATTCATTAAACACAAAATTGTCATTTTAGAACAATGTATCATATACAAAATTGCCATTTTAGAACCATGTATCAAACACAAAATTAACAATTTTAAGGCCATGTATGGAACACAAAATTACCATTTATAGAAATTTGTCACGATATTTGCAGTACTGTTAATTTATTTACATAAATTACTTTGCTGTCATATTGACAAAAACAAATACTGATGATAAGTAAATTACTTATAGAAGGTTGTAATGGATACGAACTGTTGCTATTGTTGTAGAATCTTCAATTACTAAATATCTATTGATATCGAAACACTTTTTATGTCTGTTATAGAATCAATATCAAATACAAAAGATGCCAGTTATAGAAATTTGTCACGTTATTTGCAGTACTGTTAATTTATTTACATAAATTACTTTGCTGTTATATTGACAAAAACAAATACTGATGATAAATAAATTACTTACAAAAGAGTACAATGAATAGTACTATTGCTGTTTAATTTTCAGTTACGAAATCCCCATTGAAATCGAAACATTTTTATGACTTTTATAGAATCATGTATCAAATACAAAAGATACTATTTTTTGCCTTATAATAGCGAAATATTGCTTCCAATTCGTACAAAAATTATATTTACACCATTTTGAAAAGCAGAATCGTTTTTTATAAAAATATTAAAATAAAAATGTTTGGGTTTTGTCCTTCTACTACTTTGTTTTGTTTTGCATTTGTCAAAAACACAAGTTTTAGCTTTTAATTCTTCTTGTTATATTTTGACGATAATATAACAAGAAATGCTTAATGACTTGATTATGTAAACACAACCAATGGTTAATTATCTTGGACTTTAATTAAGGCTCCTCAGATTACTGAGGTAGTTTCAAAATTGCATTTTAAAACTACATATAAAATACAAAATTGCCATTTTAGCACCATGTATCAAACATAAAACTGCCATTTATAGAAATTTGTCACGATATTTGCATAAATTAATTTATTTATATAAATATCTTTGGTGTGATATTGACAAAAAAAAACACTGATGATAATTTAATTAAATATAGAAGGTTACGATGAATATGAATTATTGCTATTATTGTATGATTTTCAATTACGAAATCTCCATTAAAATCGAAAGACTTTTTATGACTGTTATGGAATCATATATCAAATACAAAATTTACCATTTTTTGCCTTATAATAGGGAAGAATTGTTTCCAAATCGTACAAAAAATGTATTTACATCAAATACGAAAAGCAGAATCTTTTTTTAAAAAAACATTAAATTAAAAATGTTTGGATTTTGTCTTCCTACTACTTTATTTTGTTCGACATTTGTCAAAAACACAAGTTTTAGCTTCTAATTCTTCTTGTTATATTTTGACGATAATATAACAAGAAATGCTTAATGACTTGATTAAGTAAACACAACCAATGTTTAATTATCTTGAGCCTTAATTAAGGCTCTTCATATTACAGAGGCAGTTTCAAAATTGCATTTTAAAACTACATATCAAATACAAAATTACCATTTTAGGGCCATGTATCAAACACAAAATTTCCATTTATAGAAATTTGTCACGATATTTGCAGTACTGTTAATTTATTTACATAAATTACTTTGCTGTCATATTGACAAAAACAAATACTGATAATAATTTAATTACTTGCAAAAGGTTACAATGAATACTACTATTGCTGCATAATTTTCAGTTACGAAATCTCCATTGAAATTGAAGCATATTTATGTTCTTTTATAGAATCATGTATCAAATACAAAAGATATCATTTTTTTCTTATAATAGCGAAAAATTGTTTCCAATTCGTACAGAAAATATATTTACGCCAAATACGAAAAGTAGAATCTTTTTTTTTTTTTTTTTTTTTTTTTTTAATATTAAAATAAAAGTTATTGCGTTTTGTCCTAGTTGAAATTCTTGAAATTCTACATTTGTCAAAAACACAAGTTTTAGCTTCTAATTCTTCTTGTTACATTCTGAAGATAATAGAGCAAGAAATGCTTAATGACTTGATTAAGTAAACACAGCCGTTAGTTAATTATCTCGGGCTTTAATTAAGGCAGCTCGGATCACAAAACAGCGGTGTCGCCCGACACAAAAACCCCTGTCTCCGCTGCATTTAAGAGAAATTACTTTTGTTGGTAATAGCCGCCGACTAAGCCCTGGAGAATTCGAAATTGTCCTCGCAAAACAATGCACCAGGGCTGTCGCCACCAGGACACTTTGTGTTGTTCCCTCTAAAAGAGAAAGGTCCATTAGAAGACGCTGTAGCACACTCTTAAGGCAATCCATTACGCCAACAGAATGGCAGACACCAAAAATCTAAAAATTGTTTGTAATGCGAAGAGCTTTCAAGTGAAGTTTTACACCCGTCGGCATTAACAGCACTTAGTATTATTTAGCAGAAAAAGGAACAAGGATTATACAGAGATGTGAATTTGGCGACGTTTTATTGTAGCGGAAGCAAAACCGCGTAGCATCTTTTAAAGTGAAATTAAAAGTTCTCGATTTTTGTGGCTTTCGGGCGCGAAATCGAAAAAGCTGTTAGTTTCAGCGTTTTCTAGCTTTGAGGAGCTTTTGCGATTCTCTTAATTATTAATGGAAGGGCTTTAAATTATGGTAAAGGGTGAATGCGAACGCGATTCTTTGGAATCTGTAATGGATTTGACCTCAGGTTACGTCGTTAAGCTGAGCTGTTGCCGCAGCGATAGTGATGTGACGTGCGAATAATGAGATGCTGCTTGCTGAGTGTCGGTGATTTAATGGGGGTAAAGTAGCAATTTAATTGTCGTGATTGTTGTGTGGTAATTAAATATCCCGCTTTTCAACTCTGCAATTAATTAATCGAGTCAGGGTTTGATGGACACAAAATGGAATCTCGAAATAAGCAATGGCGCGAAGACGTCTCAACAAAGCTGTTTTAAGTGCTGGGTAGTTAGAATTTCCGGCATTCATTATAACTACATCAGTTTCAACTTTCTGGTGATGGTGTTTTTAAAGTTGTAAGAATGCGTTTCAATGCAGTTGGATAATGTAGATCTTTGTTATAAGGTATGCAATTAAAGCAAATTTTTGTTCAAATCAATGAAAAGATTTTGTTGCCTTTTGCATTACTATCATTTATGATTCTTTTATGATATTGTTTAGTTTCGTTATGTTACAAAAATTTTTCAATGAAATTTATTTTCATTTTAAATTATTATAATGAAAGGATAAAAGATAAACAATAAATAAAATAAAAAATATACATAATGAAGTTATTCTAAACGTAAAAATATGTATCCTTGATGATTGTATTAGTATGAATGAATGAACTGACTTCTTGTACTGACTGATACTGATTACTGAATTAGTATGTACTTGTACTAAAGTAGTAGATATAGGTAATACTTGTAGTGAAATAGTAAGTATAGCTAAAACTTGTACTGAATTAAAATGATGAGTCATAAATAGTCTGCAATCAATAGAAACTTATGTAGACGGAATAAAGGATGAAAGACAGCACATATATTAAGATAAGGTCTATATCTGATTAAATTATTTTAATACCTACAAGTATGTATTATTGATGTCGGTACTAATATGATGATTGCATTAAAAAGAATGGAGGAATTGACTACTTGTACCGACTGATACTGAGGACTGTATGAGTGTTTATGGCTGATACTTATGCTGAATTATACTGATTGTATGAATATTACAAGATTATACTGATGAATGGATTAGCATGTACTTAATTGTGGTAATTACTCATACATAGCCATACATTGAATAAATTAGTATATATGGCTGATACTCGTATTGAATAATAATGGAAGGGCTTTAAATGATGGCACAAAGTTAATGAGAACGCAATTCTTTGGAATCTGTAATGGATTTGACCTCAGGTTACGTCGTTAAGCTGAGCCGTTGCTGCAGCGACAGCGATGTGCGAATAATGAGATGCTGCTTGTTGAGTGTCGGTGATTTAATGGGGGTAAAGTAGCAATTTAATTGTCGTGATGGTTGTGTGGTAATTAAATATCCCGCTTTTCAACTCTGCAATTAATTCCTTGAGTCAAAGTTCAATGGAGACAAAATGGAATCTGGAAATAAGCAATGACGCGTAAACGTCTCAACAAAGCCCGTTCAAGTGATGGATAGTTAGAATTTCCGGCATTCATTGTAACTACATCAGTTTCAACTTACTGGTGATCGTGTCTTGAAAATTGTAAGAATACGTTTCAGTGCAGATATTTAAAAAGGATAATGTAGATCTCTGAACATGGTTCTCTGTTATGATGTATGCAATTGTGTTTTACGTTGCTATCATTTATGATTCTTCTAAGATATTGTTTAATTTCTTCATGTTAGGATATGTTTTCAATTAAATTTATTTTCATTCTAAATTATTATGAGGAATGGATGAAAAATAAGAATAAATTAAATAAAAAAGATATATATAATTAAGTTACTCTAAACGTAAGACTATACATCATTGAAGATTATTAGTATGAATGGATGAACAGACTTCTTGTACCGACTGATATTGATTACTAAATTAGTATATATGGCTGATACTTGTACTGAATTAAAGTGATAAATCATACATAGTCTGCAATCAATAGTAACTTATGTAGATTGAATAATGGATGAAAGACACCACGTATACTAAGATTCGGTCTATATCTGATTAAATTATTTTAATACCTACAAGTATGTATTATTGATACCGGTACTGATATTGGTGATTATAAAGAATGGATGACTTGACTACTTGTACCGACTGATACTGATGACGTATGAGTGCTTATGGCTGATATTTATACTGAAATATACCGATTGTATGAATATTACAAGCTTATACTGATGAATGAATTAGTATATATGGCTGGCAATTGTACTGAATATTGGTAATTACTCGTACATAGTCATACATTGAATAAATTAGTCTGTATGGCTGATATTTGTACTGAATTATTAATGGAAGGGCTTTAAATTACGGCACGGGTAACCTGGAATGAATGCGATACGCGATTCTTTGGAATCTGTAATGAATTTGACCTGAGGTTACGTCACTAAGCCGAGCTGTTGCTGCAGCGATAGTGATGTGACGTGCGAATAATGAGATGCTTCTTGTTGAGTGTCGGTGATTTAATGGGGGTAAAGTAGCAATTTAGTAGACGTTGATTGTGCGGTACTTAAATATACCGCTTTTCAAATCTGCAATTAATTCCTCGAGTCAGAGTTCAATGGAGACAAAATGGAATCTGAAAATAAGCAATGGCTCGAAAAACTGTTTTAAGTGATGGATAGTTAAAATTTCCGGCATTCATTGTAACTACATCAGTTTCAACTTACTCGATTCTTGTCGTGAAGATTGTAACAACTCGTTTCAGTGCAGATATTTAATAATGAAAGCGTAGATCTCTGTCATAATGTATGTAATTATTGTTCACATCAATAAAAATAATTTGTATAATTATCTTTGGGATTCTTCAATGATATTTTTTAGTTTCTTCACGTTAGAAGACGTTTTCAATGAACTTTAGTGTTATTCTAAAATATTCGATGAATAGATAAAAGACAACAATAAATAATACAAAATATACATATATATAATTAAGTTATTCTAAACGTAAAAGTATGCATCATTGCATGCCCCCCCCCGGGTAGTGCTCCATTCAAACGAAAGTGTATGCGTTAAAAAGAATTTAGCTAACATGCAATTTGTAACATACTACATCCTAGTCCATCATCCAAGATTTGATACAACTGAATTCAATTGCTATCGTATAACTAACAAGAAAGTACACATAAAATTAAGACTGTAACACTAAAACAGAGCAAGTCACAATGAAGAATCGATATCAGGTATTCACTCAGACGAATTTCTTCTTTTTAAAAGAGAGCTGTAAGCATTCATAGGGGGATCATGTAGACTTTAAGCTTGTCTCTAATAAAAGCACAATTGGACTGAAGGAAGGACAACGAATTACCCTTTCCAGAAACAGGATAAAGGATAGATATAAGGAAGATTTCGCTCAAACCCCCGTGTTCTATGAAGTGACTGAAACAGCAAAATAATAAATATTCATTCGAAAAGAACGGAAAACTTATTCGAAAACGGATCGAAACAAACTGCATCATTCTCGATTTGTTTTCGAGTTTGTCGAGACAGTCGATACGAACGACTTTAATTTATTTCTGGTTCGACTGGTGTAAGACTGAAGCCTGTCGTTCCAAAGGCCACAGCGCTAGCCAATTGGCCGTCAGATCGCATTTTAAGAAGGAAAACGGATTGAGTATTTCATTTCAATACTGGAATTAAAGGATAAACAAGAATTTGTGTGCTGATACTTATACTGATAATTGCATGAATATACATGATTTATTCCTAACTACGATAGAATCTTTTTACATGGAATAATAGATGAAAGATAATAAAAAAACTTTCCTGCACGAAATACAACATCGTAGCTGTATTTCATGCATGAATATTTTATTGTAATGAACCTTTTTATGTAATCATACAAATAATATTTAAGTTTGCTTATAAAAATGTTACTGTCAAAATTATTAAAGGTAAAACAAATGGGGATTAAAACATTGAAAATAAATTTAACACAATGTATCAGATTATTTTAGGAAATAGATACATCAATTCAAAAGAATGTGCATCTGTTAAAAGGAATTTTGCTAACATGAATTTGTCAAATACTACATCCTAATCCATCATCCAAGCTTTGATACAAAAGAATTCGATTGCTCTCGTACAAATAACAAGAAAGTACATATAAAATTAAGACTGAAGCACTAAGACAAAACAAGTTGCAATGAAGAATCGATATCAGGTATTTACTCAGACGTATTTCTTCTGTTTGAAAGAAGGCTGTAAGCATTCATAGGTGGATCATGTAGATTTTAAGCTGTCTCTAATAAAAATACAATTGGACTGAAAGTAGGACAACGAATTGCCCTTTCCAGAAACAGGATAAAGGATAGATATTCGAACACCGGTGTTCTGTGAAGTGGCGGAAACAGCAAAATAATAAATATTCATTCGAAAAGAACGGAAACTTATTCGAAAACGGATCGAAGCAAACTGCATCAGTTCTCGATTTGTTTTCGAGTTTGTCGACACAGTCGATACTGTAGAATTTAATTTATTTCCAGTTCGACTGGTGAATGATTTAGATCCTTGTAGTTTTGCTTAAAATGTTTCTCGAAAGCTAAATGCCTCCCTCATCAATAAACGTTAAGGAAGATTTCGAACACATCAGAATCAAATTGGAATTTTTAGTGTGATTGATGTATTAATTATTTGAATGATGTATTAACGAATTCGTTACTGATATTAAAAAATGTATACATTTATTAAAACGAATATTCGTCGACGAGAATTTTTGAACCTGAATTTTGTTTTTCTAGTGGCAATTTTATAATTAATGAATTGAAACCATATAGCGTTAATTTCAAGTCTCTAACTACTTTTTCATGTAATCAAACTTTTTTTTATGGACCCAAGAGATTAGAGGGATGAAGTGTTGCATTTCAATACTGGAATTAAAGAATAAAAATGAGCGTAGGTCAAGATTTTGCTTAACTAGCTATCTATCTTTTAGACATTGAAACTTTACAGTTAAGACAATTCAAATCAGAGACGTATATAAGTTTTATAGGATAACTAAACTCAACACATTTTGAAAGTCGTCCATGCATAAATATAGTTCAACACCATTGTTCATGAGAGATTTAGTATATTAACATCTTTTACAATATAATTTAATTTTGAAAATACTAACATACTCTCATATATATATATATATATATGTGTGTGTGTGTGTGTGTGTGTGTATGTTTATGTGTATATAGATATACTGCATGTATGATATCTGGGAGCGTCCTCATCGTCTGATCATCATTCTCTACAAAAAGGCTAATCGCAAGAAACTTTCAGTCTCTACACCATACTGTATTCTATATCTATACCAAGTTTCGACCCATATTCATTCTTTTTTTACTATCTCTCGTATGACACACACAAAAAAATTTTTTTTCACATACACTTCATTTATTTATTATTATTTTTTAATATTGTGTATACTACACTGCAAAGCTAATTGTAAAACTAGAACAAAAGTAAGTTACCATAACTTCCTGCTTATAATACGCAATGTATACTAAAAAAAAGCCATTTAATTTCTTGCTGCAGATATTGTTTACTATCTGGTGACATTTTTCCCCGGAAGTTTTGTAAATATCAACTCTATACTCTCTCCACCCTAGCAATATTTTCTAACATCAAAAATTGAGAAAACCTTTTTGAACGGAAAATGAACATAAATGTAGAAAAATGATATAAACGACAGCAAGACATCTTACAAAATCGAACAAAATGTAAATCACTTTCTACATGTGTATTAGTGCGTTGGTTCTCAAAGGGTACAACCCAGAATATTTCTGGGTACACCTCATGGTATTCCAGAGAAATATGTGTTCCAGATATAAAATAAATAGAGTTGCACTTTTTCTTATCAGTTTTTACATTCAAAGGCAACTTTCATTGCAAACGATTAACCTTTCTGATATTTTTTTTCTACTTTTATTCACATAAAAAGTCGCCAAAGCAAGTTTTCGAGAAACTAGCTCTCATGTTAGACAACTTTCATGTTTGGTTACTAGAAGCGCTAGTGTTTATGTGATTTTCGATGCTAAAAACATTTCATTGCATCCTCTGAGACTCCGTTGTCTTTAAGCAATTGTCTGTGAAGCTGACCATATGGACATAAAATTGTAAGGCAATAGTAGCGGTTAGTTGTTTCTTAGAAATTTGTATATAGTGCGCCTACAATTATTTGTCGGTTTTTAAAACAAACTCCGACTCCGTTTGAGAACTACTGATGTTAGTGAATCAAAAAGACTGCAATGAAGTAACATAATACTCATTACAAAAAACAAATTTAACAATTAACTGTGATATTAATCAGTGTCTTTATCTTTCTAATCAAATAGGAAGGTATATATAATCTTAACAATGAAATAAAATAATATATATATATATATATCCGAATTGGCATATTCTACGTCAAAGAGCAGACGCGAATCGTTCATGAATTAGAGATCTTTTATTTATTGGGCTGAATATTAAGCTTGTGGTTTTGCGGATTGTGATCGACAGGAAATTACGATGTTTGCATTTATCGTAACAATTCTATCCAAAAAATTGTCACGTTTTTCTGCCCAATTGTTTAATATTCAGATAAAAAACAAAATTCAAAAAGAAGATAAATTTCTTTTTCCACACATAAAAAGGGAATTCAATGTTTATACGCATATCTTACACAATATATATGCCTAAATGAAAAATATTGAATTCGATCGTAATAGTTCGAAAACAGTGTTCATCATATCATTTATACATGTGCCCAGATATAAAAATAAATATAATTACTAAGTTATTTATCAGCTTCCCATTCAAATACTGCTTTAATTATAACACAATTAACCTTTTGAATACTTTTTCTTCTTCTTTTATAGACAGAAAAATTCGCCAAATAGCAATAATGCGAACCAAAAAAGATTTCCGAGAAATGAAGAGTGGAAATTTCCATGGTTGGCTACAAGAATCGCTAATGTCTAGGTGATTAAAGATTTGGTACTTGCAAACCGTCGATTTACAATTAGAGACCTTGCTGATGAAGTCGGAATTTCAAAAGGATCGGTCCATTCCATTTTGGGCCTCAAACGCGTCAAATCTCGATGGGTACCTAAAACACTGAATGCGCCAGATCACACTGCATTAATTCTTCGTGACTTTTTGGCCAAAAATGAAAACCATATCGTTCCACAACCACTGTATTCCCACCGTGCAACTTCTGGCTATTCCGTAAACTCAGAAGACCACTCCGGGGACTCCGTTTTGAGTCGATTGAAGAGATTCAACGTGAATCGGTGCGCGCTTTGCAGGCCATCCCTACCGATGACTTTTTAGCATGCATTGAGGATTGGAAAGAAAGTTGGCGTAAGTGCATTGTATCCGGAGGGGATTACGTTGAAGGCGATGAAATAAATTTGGAAGAATAAATAAAGAGTTTTTGAAAAAAAAAATATTTGGTTTTACTTTTTGCGATTGTATTGATTGTATTTTATTGATGAAAATGTATTTTACATATAATGATGATAATACAATAGCGTGAATCTTTTATATTTTATTCAAAGGTATAATAATTAAACCCTTTTTATTAAGGAAAACGAATAGAAAAATGGAAAATAAAGATATTTCTATTCATTATAACGTATTTCAGTGTCGCATACTATTTGATTATCGTAGGAAGTTTTAGATGTTTATTTTTGTCGACTTCTATAAAATGCCTAAAAGCTATGTTAGGGGAAAAAGTTAGGAGAATAAAATTAAATTTGTTTTATTTTATTATTATTATTTTTTTTTCGGCTTCCAGGAAAATAAAAAACGGGAGCCAAATATTTTCCTTCCTTCTATTCATAACTATTCCTTGGCTCTTTTACGAATAATCCTCCCGCGAGTAATTCCTTCCTGCTGCAGTTCTCTGGACAAAAATAAATCAGTTTTTATGTCCTTTGTTGGTGTAAAATGAAAGAACAGATATACTGCTTTGAGATTTTTATTTTTAATTAGACTTTTTTTGTTTCGGGTATTTACAAACTATGTGAATAATGCAGCTTACAGCACGTTAGAAACAAAAATTAATGATTCATATTATCAAATGTTACATTTACTCAATATATACATATATTAAAAACAAATAGACTCCAAATACAGACAAAGTAGCAGATTGATAAGAGAATGGTTTTTATTTCTTATAACTTAATGTTTTATTTCTTATAACTTAATATTTCTTATCATTTAATATTTCTTATAACTTAATGTTTTATTTCTTATAACTTAATATTTGTTATAATTTAATATTTCTTATAACTTAATGTTTTATTTCTTATAACTTAATATTTGTTATAATTTAATATTTCTTATAACTTAACGTTTTATTTCTTTAACTTGCTTTATTTATAGGTTTAAACTTTTTTTAGGGTGATGGCAGAGTAGCTAGAGCTCTGGCGCTCAGTACTACAGATTTCGGGTTCGAGTCCCGAGGGTACCATGGATGTTTGTAGTGTTTCGGAAGCCACTTTAAGCCATAGGTTCCAGTGTAATAGGATCGTAGAGCGTTATAGGGGTAGTGTTACTCCGTCCGAACCATATCTTCGAGCTACACGTGCCCCTTGGGTAATACTAAATGAGTAACAGCGGTGCAGCCCTTGCTTATGGCATAAATACTACCTGTCTATGTTTTGCCAGCTGCATTAGAACACCAACAACATATGTTTAACTTTATCATTAATTATATTGTAAAAATAATATAACAAGTTAAATAAGTCACGAAAAAATCAAGGCGCAATTTAGTTATGTGATTTAGTTTAGTTTCTTTTTGTATATTTATTTAAAATCGTTAATGTCTTTCGTAAAAATTTAGTTCTATCAATAATTTTTTGTCCATTTTAAAATTGAAATAATATGCAAATGGTTTAAAAAGAATGATGAAAATAAATTAAGAACTAAAAATAAAAGATTTTATTATTAGCAAGTAATGTTAATTTAACAAAAATAACGTTAATTTAATATTTATAACGTCAGTTAAACAATTGTAATGTTAACTTAACAACAGAAATTCTAATTTAACAACTGTACCGTCAATCTAACGATTATGACATTCATTTAATAACTGTAATTTTTTTTAGCAAATGTAACGTTAATTTAACCACTGTAACTTCAATGTTGTTGTTGTTTGTTGTTTCTTATCCCAATTGGCTGGCCCCGCCCACGGGCCCATACGTACTCATGATTGAAGGGGAAGGAATCAGCTTCTGTTGTGATGGAGCACCCGTAGGTAGAAGTCTGACTTTGGCTCCGTGTCGCTCTTACAGTCATAGGAGACAGGGGACCTACGGCTTAAAGTGGATTCCGAACCGCTACACACATCCATGGCACCGCCGGGATTCGGACCCGAATCCTGTGGCACCGAGCGCCAGACACTCGGCCATTCAGGTGCCAAATTTGTGAATGCCAACGGCACGCGGTGTTCCCAGGTGGTCACCCACCCAAGTACTGACCGCGTCCAATGATGCTTGACTTCGGTGATCTAACGAGAACCGGTATATTCAGCATGGTATGGCCGTTGGCGTAACTTCAATGTAACGATTGTAACCTTCATGTAATAATTGTAGAGCCCATCATACCATAAATAGCTTTGAAATTATACCTGCAGAACAAAAATCGCCGCGCTAGACAGACTAAGAAGAAAAGTGAAAACAACCAATAAAGACAGAGAAGCCACAGAAAGCAAAATATTTTGCGTGCGGCAGAGGGTCTAAAGCATGTACCATGACGGCTATTTCTAAAGTGAAATTCTCTATTTGACGTTGTATGGATTTTTAAGGTTTTAATCCGCGACGGCATGCTGTCGCCCAGTTCTGACTTCTGACTGCCCACGACTGTCTAGCAGAACATCTCCACCGCATTAAAATCTTTTCGAATCACAGCTGCCCCCTATGTGGTTCAACAGACCCAATGAACAGAGACCACCTCCAACGATGTGCGGTACTTGACGGCGATTCGGAGACGGCGCTTTACTGGCGTGCGAGAGAACTTTTAAGGCAATGACTTCGGTCATCTTTGCATTTTTTTTGGACGTTTATTCTTTTGTATTTTTTTCCCTTGTTATTTTTTGTTATTATTACTATTTTTATTCTTCTTGTATTTGCCTTGCCATTGGAAATAAAAAAAAAACGTTGTATGGGTGCAAAATAGTGTACATGTGGGGTCTTCTGTCAAACATTGATTATCACATCAGTTTGATGACAGAATTATCCGCCACCATTTCAAGACTCTCTAGCCATTATCTCATTCTGAATGAATTTCTGGCTGTGGGGGTACCTAGAATTTAAAATGCATGCATCTAATCCGCAAACTGTATCTGATTTCACAGATGCCATCAGACATCAAGTTCCCTCTTTCCATGGTACATGCTTCAGTGCTATCACGCTCTGTCGCAAGCAAAGTACAGTCCTGTGTGAAGGAGGTGACATAGAAAATTTGTGAAACACAATAAAATATTTTGATTTCTGTTGCTTTTCTGTAATTATTGGCTGTTTTCATTTTTCTTCTTAGTCTACCTAGTGTTCCAAACTGTATAAGGGCAACTCAGCTCTAGACACAGTGATGTGGTATAGTAGTAAAACAGTCTGCCTGGCGCTGGCGAATTTCGGGCTTCAGGTACCGTTCCAATGCTATTTATGGTTTTTTACGAAGTAGTTCACATTTCATAAAAGGAAAGTAGATGTTGCCACTGTAAGCTAACCGTTAGAATGTTACTGTGGTTTTTCATATGATTCTTGAGTTATACTTTAAAATACTTTTTCATTCAATTTCTGTGAATGGTATGATAGTTAGGGACTCATAATGTTTTTATAATCAAAATGCATTTTATAATCATCTTATATGGGCATAGGTATCCCGCATCGAAAGCCAGGTTAATTGGTGGGAATTTTCTGAGTCTTCTTTCATACAACAGTGAAATGCATGTCAAAGTTCTACAGTCAAAGTCCAACCAATCATCACTCGTTGGTAGGCTGTTTGTGGTTTGCATAAATAATATATACAACCTCATGGTATATGCAGTTGTGTGGAAAAAAGATAAGATATAAGAAATGAAAAAAATGCTCAACATTTGAATCCGTCTCACTTTTAGCTATAAATATAATTTTAAGAAAACATTTTTCATACACTAAATCATTTTTATTGTCTGACAATCTTCAAAACTGGTATCTTATGTCAGTATCTTTAATGCAAGATGAAAATGAAGCAAAAAAAGAAAAGCTCAAATATGTTTGAGGGTTTCGCTGAAAACCTTTAAAGTGCAAGAGATGCTACAAACAGCCCTCGCAGTTCTGAATTTGGGGGCATCACGTGCCATCCGAGCGCTTCTCGTTCTGAATGTCAATCATCCTGGTTGCCATGGCAGTCACGACACCAGAAGGAGATTCGAACTTCATCCCGCTTTCTCATCGTGGGAACTTTTTGATTGATCCCGAAAAGACCGACTCTAGAGGGCATGCGAATGATTAGCAATCACATCTCCTCCCTTTTTTGAGAAAATAGGGAAGAAATAAAATGTTTTTCATCGATGTCATTCATAAAACCATAAAATCTTTTTATTCCATCGAATTTGAAGTGACTCCTCATCTGTCATCATGTTAATCATAAGTTCCGCAATTTACAGTTTTGTTTTTTAAAGACATTGACGAATAGCACGTTTTTTTTATTTCGAAAGTTAAAAAAGCAAGTTCTGCGCTCTTCAATTTTTCAATTCCAATAAATTTCTTTAAAGACATTGGCGAATAGCCCTTTTATTTCTGCTGTTCTCGTTCTATATATCTTGTTCAAATTTTCAATCGTTCCTAAAATACTTTTTATTCATCCAATCAACGTCAAATACACTTTTTTGAACTCGTAGTGGATGACACTGGATGTGAATACAGTTTTTTCAAATATTAATTCAGTAATTAAATTTAATTAATTAATTTTAGTTTTTTTTTTTTTTTTAGATTTAAGTTGCATATATCTATCAAAAGATGGCGCCAGATAAACTTTTTTTATATTACTTATTTCAAAAAGCAAGTTCTTGCGTTCTTTTTTTAAATAGTTCTGCGCTTAAAAAAGAAATTAATTAATAAATTTTAAGATAATAAAAAATAAATAATGCGTTAATTTTTTAAATAGTTCTGGATTTTTAGAAAATAGGGAAGAAATAAAATATTTTTCATCGATGCCATTTATAAAACCATAAAATCGTTTTATTCTATCGAATTTGAAGTCACTCCTGCCACCATGTTAAACATATGTGCCGCAATAAATTTCTTCAGTGTCATTGGCGCATAGCATATCTATTTCAAAAAGCAAGTTCTGGGTTTTTTTGGCAGTTCTGCAGAGGTAAGCTGAATATATACCTCGTTTTTGGCGGTGAAAGATTCGAAAGTTAAATTAAGCGATTCGAAAGTTAAATTAAGTTATCCGATTTAAAAGTTAACTTAAGCGAGGGATCTGACAATTCAACTTCAAATGACTTTTGTTAAGTTTGGTTCGACGCTCTACGATGATCTTGTGCACACGAAAGCTAAGCCGTCTGGAACCTACGACTCAACGTGGATTCCGAACCACTACAAATATCAATCTACAATCATATATTTATCTCATCTACAATCTACAACAGTCATATATACATCTTATCTACAATCTACTACTGTCATATATACATCTTATCATCATCTTTGGCATTAACGGAGCCCACTTTAAACTGTCGGTCCCGGTCTGTTTAGCCCTTGTGTGCACAAGATGACCGTAGAGCGACATACCAAACCAAACTCCTCTCACACGGCACTTAAATGAGCCCCAATTACTCCGAAAAGTCCTCCAGGAAGGTAATGCCTCCAACCCTTCATCATTCAATTGGCCAGCAGTGTTTGGCTTACATAAATTGTATATGCAGTCTCATGATACAAGCAGTTGTATGTAGTAAAGGATGTAAGATATGAAAAAAATTGTTCAGTTTCTGAATCTGTCTCACATTTTCTGTATCTATTATTTTATGAAAAAAATTTTCCGTAAACTAAATCATTTTTAATATCTCACATAAGTTTTTGAATCTGTCTCACTTTTGGCTATAAATAATTTTTTAAGAAAACATTTTGCGTAAGCTAAATAAATTTTAATATCTGACAATCTTCAGAACTTGTATCTAATGTTAGCATCTTTAATACAAGATGAAAAGGAAGCAAAAATGAAAAAAAAAATACTTAAAGAAAACAAAAAAACAATAACAAAAAAAAAAAAAAAATAAAAAAAAAAAAAAATAGAAAAAAAAAATTCAAATATGTTTGAGTGTTTCACTGAGAACCTTTAAAGAGCAAGTGATGCTACAAGCAGCCCTCGCAGCTCTGAATTTTAGGGGCATCACGTGTCATCCAAGCGCTCCTCGTTCTGAATGTCAATCATTCTCGTTGCTAGAGCAGTCACGATACCAGAAGGAGACCCGAGAAGTTTCTCTTCGTGGGAACTTTTCGATGGATCCCGAAAAGGCCGAGTCTGGAGGGGATGCGAAGGATCAGCAATCCTATCTCCTCCCTTTTTATTACAAAAATAGGGAAGAAATAAAATATTTCTCATGGATTCCATTTATAAAACCATAAAATCTTTTTTATTCCATCGAATTTGAAGTGACTCCTGTCACCATGTTAATCATATGTCCCGCGATAAGTTTCTTCACGAAAGTTGGCTCATGGCATTTTTATTTCAAAAAGCAAGTTCGGGTTTGTTTTTTAAATAGTTCTGCAGAGGTATGGTGAATGTATACCTCGTTTTTGGAATTGAAAGTCTTCGTTTCGAAATTTAAATTAAGCGATGAATCTACTACATATCTGGCAGTACAACTTCAAATGACTTATGTTAAGTTTGGTTTGGTTTGTCGCTCTACGGTTATATTGTACACAAGAGGGCTAAGCAGACCGGGACCTACAGTTTAACGCGGATTCCAAACCACTCACAAACGTCCATGATACCGCCAGGATTTTGAACCATAGTTTCTAAATACCACGGTCGCAACTTGCAGTATTTATTTAAATATTAAATCAAAGAATCACTTTGCGTTGACGTTGTAAACAAACAATAGTTTTTTTAATGTCTCACTATTTATGTTTATGCCTCAACGAGTCACTTCCAAACAAATATTCTTATATAAAAATGTATGTTTTAGTAGGCTATACTATCCCTAAAATATTGTAATTATCCTGTATAAAGAAACTAACATAAATACATGTATGTTTAATAGTTATCGATATATTTTTGGTGCACCATCCTACAATGAGTACATGTCCCCCCGTCTTTCATAAAATATATGCAACCCTGGTTTTAAAAGATATTACTTCTCTAATTTTAACAGTCTTTGTCAGAAAGTACATGCACGCAGTATAAATATAAATATTCAACATTATTTCGATGGTTCTTGATATTTATCATTCCAAAATGATTTATTAATATTTATTTTAACATCTTCCTTACTATTTCCAAAAAATGTAGACATAACCATAATGACAAATATTCCTTAACAATGACACCAATAGCACATCATTAAAAAACAAACTTTACAAAGTATAGGTTAAAATAACCAGAACCATAATATACTTTGTTAATTTGGAAATATTTATCCAGTTAATTACTTTCAAACTAAAAGTAAAAACGCGTCCCACAATGTTTGGGTGCGGTGCGACATTTAACATTTTAAACCCCTTCATTAGTCTAGTCTATCATCTTTCTTACCATTCACGCAAAGCACAAACTCAAACAGATAAAGACAGAACATCCAGGGTAAATTTTTCTCCAATCAAATCAAAAACATTTCCCTGGAAAGATTGATCAAATTACGGGCCTGTTTAGCCTTTGGTGGTACATTAATTACTAATGAGGTCTCCCAGTTAGTCGTGAGCCTTGAGTGGGACACGCAAATTATTCGGATTCATAACAATATATCGGTTTCTATCTCCACTCCCCCCTACATCCTACACCCTACAAACAGTGTCCGGCTTGGCACAACAAAAGCGTTTTTATTCTAATCAATTATTGGAAAAGCGTTTTCTCCATTTGCATTCGATCGAAGTAAAATATTCCGTTGCATCCAACCAAGAGATGTCGACATTTCAACAAAAGCTTGATTAATTGCACCTGGAAAATTTTGCAGCGTCGCCAAAACCTGGTAGTTAATCGCCTACAGAGGCTGATTGGCGCTTTTTTTTTTGTTGTTGTTGGCGCTTTTAAAAGTTTAATTCAGTTTTAGAATCTTGCTGAGTTAATGGGGTGATTGAAAAGTGCTAGCGGCAGCAGGAAATTAGATTATATCTGATCGCTACCATCGGAGATTTATGAATAAAGCGGTTTCTTTATGCAGAATTTTCAAATTCTAATGAATAGTTAAATCAAATCAGTAATTTAGAATTATCAGCTTAGAAATAGTGAAAATGCATGCACGTTTCTGTGAAAGTGGACGAAGGCGGGAATATACTTCTGACATGCATTATAATTATTGATTTTTGAAACATAAAATACTTTATAACGAATAATGCCTTCCCTTCATTATATTTTATTAGGCTTCTTGAATCTTCTTCAATGGCGCGATAGCTCCATGGGGGTACTAAGGCCTTCTGACAGATTACGAAACATAAGTTATTTTTCTTTTTATGGGGTATGGCCGCCTGCCAGTGATATTTTGAATCGAAATGACAACGTAGTTGGCATGAGTTGCACATTAAAACAACTGCAGTGTTCAATGTGCTTGATTGTTTCGGTTTTTTGATGGAAAAAATGTTTTCCAAGTCATTCAATAGTAGTGACACTGTTAGTGGAAAGCCCATCCACCACGACAAGGTCATACCAAATTGAATGGGGAAAACGGTGGAACTTTTTTTGATGCCGTAATGTTTTTCCCTTCTTCAATATCTTCAGTTCAAATTTGAACTCATTGTGACGAGTGGTTCTTTTTGTACAGTATTTTGAAAGTGGGACTTTAATTATAATCAACCTCTATATTCAGATCGATCAGTTTTCGTACATTGTTTAATATTAACAAAATCAAGATTGCCGATCGAAGTGAATACACAAAATGACATGGTTAGGCTTTTTATAATAATTTAGAATTAATAACTTGACTCTATTTAGAAGACAGTAGGTCATCTGACACTGCTTAATTTCCGTTTTCAATATTTCAGTATCAATTGGCTTTCATAGGCAGTGAGGTAACAAGAGTTTTGTAATCCAAACACAATAATAAAAATAAAACTGAAATCTGCTCGGCAAATTTTAATATATTATGTGTGAACATTCTAGAACGGATGAATAAACTCAGGAATATACCAATGTTTAATAATGCAAGATATACACGAAGAAATTGATTGGAATACTACAAGAATGGCCAAATTCAATAGCCCCATGAATATAAAAATGTTAAATAGATCAAGAACTTCATGAAGAATGAAAATTGGTCAAGAATCTCTAAAAGAATATACAAATGTAGTCGTAAATGAAGAATTAAGTATTCGAAATTCTACAAGAAACGTTGTCACATACAATACTCAAAAGAATGTATCAAAATTTGAAAATTCTAGGCACAAATGAAGAATGAAGTACAATAAGAAGCACTATAAGAATACAATAAGAAGCACTATAAGAATACAATAAGAAGCACTATACAGCTCAATAGGCACCGAAAAATGACAAAAGTGATAAATATGTAATTTCAAGAAGAAATAATTGATCAACACACTACGTGTACTTATAACCATGGGAAATACAAATGTCTAAAATCCCAACCCAAAATATGAAAAGTGATTCAAAACCATACTACAAAAACACTTCAATAAAAAGCCCCATTTTCCAGAAAATTTTTTAAGACTAACATTATTCATGAAGCATTTGGAGAGTTAAGGGGCGCAAAGTACCATTTTCCGCCAAATTTTGCAATGGAAATTTATTTGTTTGACCCTCATTTTCGAATCACTTTACGGACCCCAAACCAGGACAACATCATGTTCACACATGATAATAATACCTACAGAAATAGTTTGGGTAAAATATATTCGTTCACCTTCCTATTTTTTTAATTTTTTTATGGTAGTTACCCATGTCCTATTTATTTTAACATTAAATATTTCGACTGCAATCTTTTTCAGAAATATATTACAACACTCTTTCTCCATTTATATTCTGTTTAATTTAAAACTTTCCGCTTCATAAACCTTTCTCAGCTTCATAAACTCCCTCTATCTGTGTGTTTTCCAGAAACTGCTAATGAAAGCGTTAAATCAAATGTGAATTATTACTGGGGAAAACACAGTTGTCAACGAGCGAAAATTGATGTCCCAAGCAGATTCAAATTCTGACACTGCACAATTTTTCTCCAAAAGTTTCCACAAACCGAGTGCAATTAATTATGCGCTTAAAAAGTTTTAAAAAAACAAACACTTCATATAAGTTAAAATATTAATGCATTAATGTGGAATAAAAGTATTTGAAAATATGTGTGTAATTATCACTCAAATAATTCAACTAATAGTTGTGTTGTGAATTTTTAAGTTATTTCACATTAGCTAGTAAACACCTTTAGTTCCTTGACTAGTAAAGCTGACAAAACCCTTTCGTTTATTGGAATTGTATGGATCATAGTAACCAACCATACAGGGAAACCTCAAAATTTCGCAGATTTGGAACAATATTTTGAGGTATACCTAATACATAGTATTACAGTATGATATTAAATATATTTATCACTCCTTTCAAGCAAGCAGAGTTAGCAGGGAAAATATGACCCATTACTGATGTGACTCATGCAATGCGCAATTGCTAACCATTGATGAGCTCTTTGGAGTCAAATTTTGAAACATTTTATTAGATATAAATTCTACATATAAAATTTTAATGAAATGTTATATTTTCATGAACATTCCAGGATATAAACAAGATATATCAACTGTCCATAGGTTAATCTTGCACCTCGGGCCATAGAATGACAAATGTCACTTTAATGCGAAACAACTGCCTGTCAACAACCACATCATCACTCATAACTTTAAAAATCAATGTCCAGAAATGTATAAGAATTATATGTATATATATGTTTATCAGGAATGGTACAGACAAATTTAGTAGAAATCTTCCTGACATGTTTAATAGAAATATTACGGGCATATTTAGTAGGAATGTGTCAAACATGTTTAACAGGAATTGTATAGAAGTGCTTAATAGGGATGATTACGACATATTAATATGAATGAATTAAACAGGTTGAATAAAAATAATCCAGATATATTTAATAATAGTCCAGATATGTTGAACAAGAAGGGTCCTGACATTTTAAATAGCAGTAATTCAGACATAATTAAATGAATAGCAATGATTGATAGGATGTGTTTGAGGAATGTTTAAGAATGTGTCGAGGCATATTTAAGAAATAGTCCAGACATGTTTGATAGGAAGGGTCCAGATTTGTTTAACAGAGATAGTACAGGCATGTTTAATAGGAGTTCGATAGATGCGCTTAACAGGAATGGCTCATTAATTTTAATCTGAATGTTTCAGACAGGTTAAAATAAGAATACTCTATACATGCTTAATGAGAATTATCCAGACATTTTAAAATGAATGAATCAGACAGGTTTAATAACGATAATCCAGGAAAAATTAATAATAATCCAGAAATATTAAATACGAATGGTCCTGACATTTTGAATAGCAATGAATCAGACATAATTAAATGTTCCATATGTGTTTGAAAAATCGGCAAGATATATTTAAGAAATAGTCCAGACATGTTTGATAGGAAAGGTCAAGATTTTTTTAATAGAAATAGGTCAGACAAGTTTAATAGAAATAGTACAGACATGTTAAAAAGGAATGGATCAGACATGTTTAACAGGAATGGTTCCGGCACTTGAATATGAATGTTAAAGACAGGTTTAGTAAGAATAATCCAGACATACTTAATGGGAATTGTACAAACATAAATTAATAGTAACGATCCAGACATAATTAAATGTTCTAAATGTGTTTGAGAAATGGTCAAGGTATGTTTAATAAATAGTCCAGATATGATTAATGGAAAAAAAAGGAACAGTCATTTTGATATGAATGAATCAGTCAGATTCAATAACAATAATCTACATAAATTTACTAATAGTCTAAACATGTTGAATAAGAAGGGTCTTGCATTTTGAAATGATTCTGATATAATTAAATGTTTCATATGTGTTTCAGAAATGGTCAAGGCATGTTTAAGAAATAATCCAGACATGCTTAATGGAAATTGTCCCGAAATTTTAATATGAATAAATCAGACAAGTTTAAAAACAATCATTCAGACAGATTTAATAATGGTCCAGACATGTTGAATAGGATTTTTCCTGACAATTTTAATAGCAATGATCCATATATAATTAAATGCTGCAGATATGATTTAGGAATGGTCAATACATGTTTAAGAAATAGTCCAGAGACATTTGATAGGAAAGGTCCAATTTGTTTAATAGGAATCGGCCAGATATGTTAAAAATAAATTGTCCAGACACTTTTAAAATAAATAGTACAGACATGTTTAATAGAAATAGTACAGACATGTTTAATAGGAAAAGATCAGACATGTTTAATAGGAATGGCATACAGGTTTTTAACATGAATAGTTCAGGCATTTTAATAGGAATGCTCCAGACAAGTTTAATAAATGTTTTCTCAAGCATTTTTTAATAGAAATGACTCCGATATATTTAATAGAAATGATCAAGGCGTATTTAATAAATGGTCTAGACACATTTAGTAGAAAAAGTCTGCATAAAGTCTGTGAAATTAATTCATTTAATGTACTATCTATGCGTAAATGGTTTCAACATTAAAATTATTCACAATTGATTTAATGGTAATTATGTAACTATCATAAATTATTCTAGACTTTTAATCATTCGTTTATTTATTTATTTTTATTCATGTTGAAATCATTATTATTTTTTTCAATTTAAATTTAACTTGATTTACATACGTTTTTATTGGAGAAAATACGAACTTATTTGCAAATCGGAATATCCAATCAGGCATAATATATTTATTTGATTATAAGAGAAACTAAATCAAGCCCGAAACATTCCCAAATGAATTTCGCGCTTCTTTTAAATTCCAAAATCCAATTTAAGATTTTCTACAAAATTTAAAAGGATTAAAGAACTCAAATTGCATTCCTCATCAATAGAATCCAATAATCCACTTCCTCTTCAATACTTAACAGCAATCTTTAAATTCATTACAATGGCCTGAGATTTCATTTTAAAAAGAGCTGAAACCCTCTCAAAACACAAAATTTTTCTTCTGAAACAATGATTTTTATTATAACTTAAAACACTTAACGGAAATCAATCGCCGGCCACGTATTGAGTTTGAAATGAAAAGAAAATTTCGTAGCCCCTGTCTTTCTGGAATGAATTTAAAATTAGTCCTTTTTTTACGTCTGGAAAAATCTTAAGGAAACTGAGTTTTTTCTTTTTAATTTATCCGGGAATCTTTTAATTTTTTTATAAAAAATAATCTTTGTGTTTCTCTTGGAAAGTAGTTTATTTAATGAAATCGCCCTCCAGGATTGGGCTAGAAGGGAGCGTTCCTTTATCGATAATCGAAAATAAGGAGTTACTTATTCGTATTAATGCGAAGTAAAAAAAAATGTTGCTGTTATCAATGGCTGGACTCATAAATGGAAATATAACAAAGTTCTAGAAATAGAAATCAGAATCTTAAATTAGTGAAGTTAAGAAATAGTACTAAATTAAATTCGACTAGCAACCAGCATTCTGGTGCTACAGGTTTTGGGTTCGAATATCGGTGGTACCGTGGATATTTGTAATGGTTTTCAATCCACTTTAAATCGTAGGTCTTAGTTTAATACGGCTGTTGAGCATTGGGAATCGGGCTGACAACCCTACCCCATAAAAAGGAATCATCACCTGTCTCGAAATCTACCAGTAAGCAGACGGCCACAGCTCACCATCATAGTTTTTATTAATTTGTCTCACTTATATATGCCTGGGTTGTGTGTGGCAAATGTATAAGCTGGGAAGCCTTTTTTAGCAGCTCGAGGGAGATACTAACACCCCAGATGCCTTACCTGTTAATTTCACAGTGTGATGGTATAACATTAATTAAACGGTAGGACTTTAAAATTTTGTTCCTCCCTGTGTAAAGATGAATTTGCTGAAAATTCGTTGTTTCGTATTTCACTGGGTCGACAGGAACATCTAGACCAAGTCCATGAACCCCCCTCATAGAAGGAGGAAAGGGATGACTTCTGACTTCGGCTCTGCGTCGCTCAAGAAGGAGGGCGATGCCTTTCGGTGGGACTTTTAGGGGGAACTACCCCACATTTGAATATCTTATGGTGGAAAACTCGAAAGAATCCCAACCAGGTAGTCTGACTAACGAGACAAGATGCTGAATATTTCAATTCGAAGTACAAAAGATGTTCAAACATTTTTGTAACGATGTTGAACATTGTATAGAAATTAAAAAGAAAAATAGAAACACCTGAGTGGCATCAGTTCGGAATAGCTTTAATCATCGTCTGCATCATTAAAATTGTTCTTTGCTATCATACTGAATAATAAATAACGGATCAATGATTATATACTTGAGTTTTGATAAAAAAAATATAATATAATCTAAATATATACTACATTCGATTAATAAAAAAAAAAGATGGGAAAAGCGCTATTATAATATTTCTAAGCGTAAAATAAATGAAGGTAAAAAGAATGTAAAAAATTGTATTTATCTTGAAAAGATATAAAATAAAAAAAGCTTTATTTATTTCTATATATAATACATATATACAAAAAATTTCCGAAATCTCTGTATTCCAATTTATGTTCACGGGTATGCGTACCGAAAATGCATCAGAAAATAACTATGCTTTGCCTTGCTAGACAAATATTTTACTTCTTAAAAAATGTATCTATAAAATATAAAAGAAAAGCCATTTTGATTATGTTTCATATGCCGATTATGTCAATTTACATGAAAAATACACGGAAAGAGAAATACTTAAAATATGTATTTTCATACATTTATGTTTAGTTGAGATTTTCCATGTAGAGTCACGTAAGAAATCCATTCGAAATAGTTTTGCTATTCAATCTTTTAACCATGCAATTGTTTTTTTTTTATTTTGAGCACAATCATTTTTAGGGAAACAATATAATCGGCGTATTTTATTGATGTAACTATTTTTGTCCTGGTAAGAGTAGAAAAATACATCTTTACATTTCAAAAACCTTTCATCGCATAAATAAATAAAAAGAGTAGTTTTACTTATTCAGAATTTAAATATTTTAGCGATGTATTTTTAGTTTTTGGATCTTTTCTTTCTTTTTTTTTTTTTTCTGGGATTATATTTTGTGGAAATTTATAAGGGTGTGTCAGTTTCTCTGATCATTTCTTTTTGGCATGCAGTTTAAAATTCATCAAATTAATTTAGAGATAAATAGTTTTGAAACTCTCAAAAGCAAAGCGAGATTGAAGATTCCTTATCTAAACAGCAAATAAATAATGTAAATTCATAGAGCGGTAAGTCCTTTTTTGAAATTGCAAAGGAAGATGAGAATTCAATTATATATGAGAAAATTTATTGAAGTTGAAGCATCAAAAAATTCAGGCATTTCCACCGATTTTTTCACATTCAATTAGGTATGACCTTGCAGTGATGGATGGGCTTTCCACTCACAGTGTTGAATCACTTGGAAGTCAGCAGAATTCACTTTCTTTATGCCGCTTACCGCGCCATCTAGTAATACACCTGGGAACTTTTTTGATGCCGTACCTTTTCCCTCTTCTTCAAGTATGTTCAGTTCAAATTTGAACTCATTGTGAAGAGTGGTTCTTTTTTGACAGCCGTTTGAAAGTGGGACTTCAATTATAATCCCCATATATGTGTCTGGGTTGTGTGAAGCAAATTTGTATGCTGGAAATGACTTCTTTCCAGCTTGAGGGAGATACTAATAATACCAGATGCATCACTTGTTCATTTCACAATGCAGTGGTAGAACGCTGATTAAAAAGTATAACTTTATCTTTTTGTTCCTTCCTGAGTAACGTTGGATTTGATGAAAATTTGATGTTGTTTCTTATTCCACTTGGTAGACAGTAACATCTAGACCAAAGTCATGACCCCGTATGTTCTCATGGAAGGAGAGCAGCTTCTGTTGTAACTATTTTTATGTTGGGAAGGGTAGAAAAAATACATCTTTGCATCACAAAAATCTTTCATCGCATAAATAAATGAAAAGTGTAGTTTCTCTTATTCAGAATTTAAATATTTTAGTGATGTATTTCTGGCTGCTTTCTTTGTATATATTTTTTTCGGGAATTATATTTTGTGGAAATTTATAAGGGTGTGTCTTTTTCTCTCGTCATTTTATTGACAAGCAACTTAGAATTCATCAAATCTTAAGTTTCAGTTCTTAAAACCCGCAAAAACAAAAAGAGTCCTTACCTAAACCGCAGATAAATAATGCAAATTCATAGGGCGGTAAGTCCTTTCTTTGAAATTAAAGAAGAGGATGAGAACTCGATTATTTATGAGAAAATTAATTTAAGTTATCCCAAAATCATTAGTAGAAATAAAGTCCATTAAAGTGCACCTCAGATAAAGTTGAATTTACTACGAATTATCCATTTTAAATGCAAATGAATTATATTTATGTGCTTGACATTAAAAAAATTTGGCAAATATTAACAAAAATATGTAGGCTAAAGTTTAAGAAAATTTTTTAAATACATAAATTATTATATATACTCGCATTTAATTTTTATGGAGAACAACCCATTGTTAGTAGAAAATTATCACAATTGCTTAAAAATAAATTCTTAGATTTTACGAAAATATGAAATTTTAAATGATATTTACTACTAAATGAGTTCTAATAATAATATTCATTTAGATATTTGCTGCTTGCGAATTAATATGGTTGCCTACATTTTTTAAATATTTGTTTAAGCATTTTTATTAGTTTTGTAAATTTTAAAAATACAATTTTACGCGATACACTGTTTTTTTTTTCTATTAAAATGCTAAAATTGCACTTAAAAATACTATTTTTTACCTGACCAATCGATATTTAGAAAAGTAAGAACAAAAGTCCTGATTTTCAACTCAACTTTTCATTCAATATTTTCTTTAAAATTATTTGACATGACAAAAAATTACCTTAAAACTGAAGTGTAAACTTTCATCCCTATATTATTTAATTAAATTACAATTAACGATAATTTATCATTACAAATGATGACTTGTAATGTTCCTTTAACAAATATTATTTTAAGTTAACATTGTACCATCAATTTAAAATTCAAATGCAACTCTAATTTAATAATTATAACATCCATTTAACGATTGTAATGTCAATTTAACAATTGAAATGCCAATTTAAAACTGTAATATCAATGTACCGATTGTAACTTTCACTGAACAAATGTGTTGCTTAATATAATATGGACTTATACGTGAATTTCAGAAATATAACTTTCATTTAATGTATGTAACTTTCCTTTAACAAATGAAACATTCATTTAAAGATTGTAATATTCATTTAACAACTGTAATGCAACTTTCAAATTATATTGTTAATTTTATAATGTTACTTATCATCAATGTAAAGTGTCATGCAAGTGTATATAATAATTTGACTCTCAAATTGAAAACGAAGCCGTATCCGCCGTGCCCAGGTTTCCTTCCATACGTCACGCAAATGTGGGACAGTTACCTATAAAGTCCTACTGGAAGGATATCTTTTCCCTTAATCATCAGTTCGGCATACATAAGTGGAGCATGAGAGCCATGACCGATGTTGATCAAAAAAAAAAATGTAAAATGAATAAACGAGTTTTGTAATAAAATGATGAAGTTTCGATAAAAAATAAATTAATTTATAACGTAGAGTCATTCTTTTCGATTCTTTATTAATTTTTCATTAATTTATTGTTTAAACGACATAGCTATACATAGCATTAAACAATCGAAAATTGTTAAATAGAAAAATACATGCAATTCTTTTCGAAATATATGTTATAATCAGGTTGATATGTATTGGACATATATTATATTACTAATATATTATAATAATAAACAGTAATAAATAGTAATATATATATATATACGTATATGTGTATGTGTGTGTGTGTGTGTGTATTACTATTTATTATTATTTTTTTAACATTATTTATTTATCATTAATATTTTATACATATTTCTTTTTTATTGCATCCAGTATAATAAACTAATCTAGCGTAATTGGTGAAGAAGGTATTTTATAAAGATTTGTTTAATTTTATTATTTAATTTTTGAAATTACAATAAATATAATAATAATTTTTATTGTTAATATTTTAAATTACTTAATATCAAAAAAAATAAAAACAAAAAAATTAAATTCAGAAATAAAGTAATTAAAAAAATAAAAAATAAAAAT